>JARYHS010013630.1:88166809-88276049 GCA_031002005.1 Vandiemenella viatica
CCTTAGCCTGTTCAATAGGTAACTCAGTTAATGAGGGTGGTTCTTCACTGTTAACTGCTCTGATTTTTCTACTTAAGCTATCGGCATTTTTGTGCAAAACTCCTGGTTTATGAACTACGTCATATTCCTACTCTGAAAGTTTTAGGGTCCATCACATTAACCTGCTCAATAGATCTTTGAGATTAAGCATCCATTTCAATGCAGAATGATTGGTTACGATAGTGAATTTTCTCCCATAAAGATAACAACGGAATGTAACATTACATTGGACTTGCAATCTTTGTATAAATATCGATTATCGATATACCGCGAGGGTCTAACCTCTGTGGCAGAGGAGTAGTCAAGTGTTACGAGAAGGCGGGAAGTGTGTGTGTCGACGTGTACGTGTTTTCGGTAGATTCGGAAAGAAATATTCGGGCATATGGATACGTAATACGAGCGTCCGCGACGGGAAATGAATATTGGCTCGACGTCGCTAACGTAAGACAAGCCATATGGTGTGAGAATACAGTGAGACGTTCCTGGAGAACTGTTAATGAGCGGTTTGAACTGGTAATTGTGGTACAGACATTTAATATGTTGCTGTTTGAAGGAGAGTATCTTGTGATTAAACTTTCCACTCATAAAGAACTTGCAATCTTCGGATAAGTGATAAATAATTCCAGTTGGTGGTCGGAGTACTAATATAAGACACAAATCGTTGGAGTAATAAAAAGTTGTTCGACTTAATACTTCCTATGAGTGAGTGTGTCTTGCTTATTACAAATTCCTGTGAACTAGTGAGTTCTTAACATCACAGAGAACTGTAAGTATTATTAGTACGTTCGTCAAACAGCTGGTGGCAACCAAGGTAAAATAATAAAATTACGAAGTACCGATGCTTCCGTGAGGCAGGTCAAAGTGTAGCGTTGTAATAACCTCACTAACAGTTATTAATTAATCCCGTAAAAAAACATTTTTTTAAAAATTTTTACATGGCGCACGTGAAATGGACTTGGGTTTGAAGTTGGTAAAAGTGAAGAAATAAAAACCAGCGGAAAACGCAAACTTTGAGTGAAAAGTGAAACGAAAAACAACAATAGAGTACGTGTATCGCATGTATTGGATCGAATACATTGTTAAGTGCAGAGGTTGCGGAACTGAGTGCAAAGAAGCTATGAGAGAAAGAGACAGCATTGCTCACCAAAGGCTAACATTACGGAGGTAAAACCAACGTCAAAGATCTACATCTCGCGGCGCAGTGGTACATCGCGGAAGTCAACGACAAAGAGGAACTACATCAGGCGGCGCAGTAGGACAACGCGGAAGGAGACAAAGAAGAACTACATCTCGCGGCGCAGTAGGACAACGCGGAAGGAGACGAAGAGGAACTACATCTCGCGGCGCAGTGGTACATCGCGGAGGGAGACTGTACCGGAACTGTCTTCGGCAGATAAGAAGACACCGAACAGGCAATCTAAAATAAGTTTGGCCACGGAAAAGTTTAAAGTCATAATTTTTTTGAATAATTGAATGAGAAATAATTTTTTTAGCGCCGGGTAGTATTCACACCGAGCTTCATAGGTACCATAAGAGCAATGTACCATTAAATTGAACCGTAATTCGCGGATAAATAAATATTTAACAGGAAGAAAAATTATAAACATTTGTTCAAATGCATGCTTACTAGTTTTCAGTCTAAACTTTTCAGTTTTGTTTTGAAACAAAAAAAATTATTTTGGCAGAGTAACTTCGGTAATCGAAACCATTTTCGCGTTTGGAATTTTTTTTGTTTTGCATGCAGTATTACAGGTTGCCAGCCTGTGAGATACCAGGGTAGTGTAAAGCATATGAAGCTTACACCCACAGCAGCAATCACCAGTAATTAATTCCTACATTTCTGTGTGAGTGATGTGTTATTTTCAGCTATTCCTGATTGGAGCAGAGTAGCAGCCAGGATTACTGAAGATCCACGTTGTATGCTTCCTTGCAAGTTTGTTTATGTTTAAAATATTACTTTTCATCGGCGTTGTACTGGTTGATTTGTTGGTCTACCGGCGTTTTGATGGTGAAGCTCAAGTTGTTTTGCTTTTGATGTTATGGGACCAGCTGTGTGTTGTTAGCTACTGGTTTCTTTGTCTTGATTTTGAGCGTGGGCAACTTAGTGGCTTTAAACCCCCCCCCACTCCACCTTATACTTTCGAATTCTGCGTAGTTTTTTTCTTAGTCTGTGAAAATGAATACTGAGGAAACTTTTGGGGAAGGAACAAGAGAGCAGACCGAGGAAGTGCCTGTTAAGGAAATCCTTATGCAGTTGATGAAGCAGATGAACCACTCCTTTGCTGAAAATGCGGAGAGAAGTCACTCTTTGGAAGAGAAGCTCAAGGAATTAAAGACAGAAAATGCGGAAAGAAGCGAAGCTTTGGAAGAGAAACTTAACCACTCCTTTGCTGAAAATATCAATGCGTTAAAGACAGAAAATGCGGAAAGAAGCGAAGCTTTGGAAGAGAAACTTAACCACTCCTTTGCTGAAAATATCAATGCGTTAAAGACAGAAAATGCGGAGAGGAGCTACTCTTTGGAAGAGAAGCTCAAGGAAATGAAAACCGAAAATGCTGAGAATCTCAAAATTATACATGAAGAGAACCAGGCCATTCAAAACAACTTAAGAGCGATACATGACAACCTCAGGGCAGAAATAGAACAGAAAGGGAAAGCCCTACGTGAAGATATTACTAGAGATTTGGATGAAAGACTCATACAAATAAGAGGAGAGATGGAGCAACTGCAACTGAAGTGTATCTTAAAAGGAGAAGAAACCAAGGCAGAAGTGGAACATTTCAAACAGGAAATGGTGTTGGAAGTAGGACTCACTCAGCAACGAGTTGAAGTCATTGAAAACAAGATGGAGTATCAAGATCTTAAATTAAAAACCGTAGGAGAGAACTTGAAAGTGTGTGAAGAGAATATAGAAGAAGCACAGAAAGAAGTTAAGTTGTGGACTGACAAAATCAATTGCCTTGCGGAAGGGATAGAAAAAGTGAAACTGGCCTCCTATTGTGAAATAGAGAACAAAATAAGCCAAAGGTGCCAGCCATCAAACAAGAAGTAGAGGGGAACTTGAAGACCCAAGTGTTAGGGGCAGTTAGGGAAGAAATGAGCAAGTTTCAAGGAATTCTTACTAACCCTTTCTATCCAGGATACCCACTAGAGGAAAAGCGTGAACTCCAGAAATTTGATGACTCGGGAAAACTGCACCCAGTAGATTTTCTGGACAATTTTGAAACTTATCCACCTTCTCAAATTGCTGCAGATGACCGAGAAGTAGGAATTGTTCACAGACATGTTGAGATAATCCTGGCCAGATTGCCGGAACTCACACAGCTGATTTTCGTCAGTCTCAAGACAAACGATGTTATGGAAGCTCTCGAGATGTTGGAAAGAATCGAGGTGCAAGTGAAGAGTGATTGCCCTGGAAGGGGTGGAAAAGTAAACAAGACAGAATGTGGGCCGGGTGGAAGAAGAATAGAAGACAAGAAAGGTATTGGTTAAATCTGTTCAAGACTCAGTGTGGGGGAAGAGAAGGGAGTGCCTAGGGGTGATGTGCATCCTGAACACCCCATGAAACCCTCCACCTCCATTTTGTAAATAGTTTAGGTTGTAAATATGTTCTCTTTTTTCTGTTTATACGTATCTTAGTTGTTAGGTTGTTTTCAAGTTGACCAACTCATTACTGTACTTCACACGTGTCGGGAGGTCGATGACCTTTATCGCCAACGGGCATTTCTTTTCCTTGTGAACCATAAAACTAATGTAAGAAGCTCGGTGGTGATATTAACCCGGTGGCTAGTGGCCTAGTCGTGCGCTATCTAGGTCCTTGCAGTAGGCCGTCTACAGTGACGAAGTGAGTGGCCCCATAACCAGCGTGTGAATTTCATTTTTTTTTTCATGTTTTTGTGTGGTGCAGTTTGTGTTAAGGTTAAGTTTGGGAACGAACAGCTGACTCTATAACAGCAATGAAGGACATTATGCTTTGAAAGGGAACCAGTTGGCTATTTTGTATGTACAACTGTTTGTCTATGATATATGAAATTTGTATTTGCTTCTTAGATGTAGTTGTAACCATGAAAATGTAATTTTGTTTGAGGAGTACCGACCACCAACTACTTTGTACAAGAGTGTAATTGTTTATGTGAATTTATACCTAGGAGCAGTAAGGTAACAACCCAATCATACCTCGAGTGTTTCTCGGTTTCTGTTTAAATTGTTCACTGTTTGTTCACATTTGTAAACAGAGATCTGGAAGGGGTTGTAACATTACATTGGACTTGCAATCTTTGTATAAATATCGATTATCGATATACCGCGAGGGTCTAACCTCTGTGGCAGAGGAGTAGTCAAGTGTTACGAGAATGCGGGAAGTGTGTGTGTCGACGTGTACGTGTTTTCGGTAGATTCGGAAAGAAATATTCGGGCATATGGATACGTAATACGAGCGTCCGCGACGGGAAATGAATATTGGCTTGACGTCGCTAACGTAAGACAAGCCATATGGTGTGAGAATACAGTGAGACGTTCCTGGAGAACTGTTAATGAGCGGTTGTGAACTGGTAATTGTGGTACAGACATTTAATATGTTGCTGTTTGAAGGAGAGTATCTTGTGATTAAACTTTCCACTCATAAAGAACTTGCAATCTTCGGATAAGTGATAAATAATTCCAGTTGGTGGTCGGAGTACTAATATAAGACACAAATCGTTGGAGTAATAAAAAGTTGTTCGACTTAATACTTCCTATGAGTGAGTGTGTCTTGCTTATTACAAATTCCTGTGAACTAGTGAGTTCTTAACATCACAGAGAACTGTAAGTATTATTAGTACGTTCGTCAAACAGCTGGTGGCGACCAAGGTAAAATAATAAAATTACGAAGTACCGATGCTTCCGTGAGGCAGGTCAAAGTGTAGCGTTGTAATAACCTCACTAACAGTTATTAATTAATCCCATAAAAACATTTTTTGAAATTTTTACAGGAACTGTTTTATGCTCCAAATTACCGATAACAATTCCTTTTCCATGGTTGTGTAATTGATTTCTGGTTTGGTTAATTGACAAGATGCGTATCCTACAAATTTTTCTTCTCCATCTATTACCTGCGATAAAAGAGATCCATTGCAATAATTTGATGCGTCAGTCGCAAGGACAAAAGGTCTACTAAAATCAGGGAATATTAAAATTGGATAGCTCGTAAGGGCTGTTTTCAGAATATTCATGGCTTCATCACACTCATTTGTCCATTTGAACTTAACTCCTTTCCTTAATAATTTTGTCAATGGTTTGGCATTAAGGGCATAATCCTGAATAAACTTTCTATAGTAATTTGCAAGCTCTAAGAAAGATTGCAATTCTTTCACATAGATGGGTGTTGGGAAATTTTTTACTGCTTCTACAAGCCTTGGATGTGGTTTAACCCCAACTTTGATAATGTGAAAACCTAAATACTCTGGTTCTGACATTGCAAAATTACGCTTTTCAAGTGATAAAGTTAAATGAGCTTGTTTCAAACGTTCAAACACAGCTCTGAGCCTTTGGAGATGCTCTTCCATGTTTTTCGAAAATATGACGATTTCATCTAAATACACAAGGGTTTAAAATGGCTTTAATCCGCGTAAAACGCAGTCCAGGAGCCTCTGGAAGGTTGCTGGACCATTTTTTAGCCCAAATGGTAAATGCAACCATTCGTAATGGCCACTGGGAATATTAAACGCCATTTTTTTCAATGTCATCTTCATATACTTTTACTTGGTGATAACCACTGCGTAAATCTAGGTTTGAAAAGTATTTGCAATTTCCTAAGTAGTCTACCGTTCCTGCAATTGAAGGTAAAGGATACACGTCACTGACTGTTACTGCATTTAAAGCTCTATAAGCAACGCAAAACCTGAATTTTGTCTCTCCATTTAGACTTTTTCGAGACACGATTACGATTGACGATGCCCAAGGACTATTACTAGGCCTAATAATTCCATCTTTTAGTTGTTGGTCAATGTATTCATCTACAAGTTGCCACTGATGAAATGGAAGCCTATATACTTTCTTATAAATGGGAGTGGCATCACCCGTTAAGATCCTATGTTTCACTAAGTCTGTGGCAGGTAATTTACTGTTTGGTTTAAATAATTCCCTAAATTCATTTAACAAACATTTCATTCTCTCCCTTTCCTTAGGTGGCAAAAGCTTAATTTTTTCTTTAAAATCAATATCTTCCTCCCTTTGAACAGCACACAATTTTTGTCCTTTAATAGTTCATTATCATTATCAGCGCAATTACAGAAAATACTACTTGCTATTTCCTGTTCTCTTAAAATTCCTATTTTTGCAACTTTATATCCATGGGGTATGACAACATCTTTTCAGTCACTTCTAGTCATATTCATTACCTGTTCAAAAGTCTGGGCATGTTCCAAACTCTCAGAAAATGTTTTTGGTTTCTGAAGACTTACGTGTTTTGCGATATCACCGTTTAGTCCCCCTAAAAATGCGTCTAATGCTCTCATATCAGCCTCATAGCATTTCACAATATTCTCTTCTGCATTTTTCTCAAGCACATATGTATTATTATTAATTATCTTAATTATATCTGCAAATTGATCAAGTTCCTCCCCTGGCTTTCTCTTAATATTTCTTAACTGTTCGCGATAAAATCTGGCTGTGTGTTTCTTGGAAAAACGTTTTTCAGGTTCACCGCATAATAATTCATACGTCTCGGCTTTTTTGCAATCCTCATCATAGATCACGAATTTCAAAGCCTCATCAGTTAACTTTGTTCTTAAAAGAGTTAATTTCTCACTACTACTTAATTCTCCTAATTTGAAAAGATCCTCTAGCTTGATAAGGAACTCATTTATTGATTCATTATGTTTTCCCCCAAAAGAAACTGAACTCATCATTACACTTTAAGCTCTGTTATTAGAAGCTTGGGAATTGTTAGCTGCTTGTGCAGGCTGTGCAACTTTGGCCTCTAGTGCCGCTATTTTACGAGTTAATACATCTATTACATCTTGCAAATTTCCTTCATGCCCTTCTGGATTAGTCGGCATGCTGCCAGCAACTCACCTTTTGTAAAAACTGTGAAAAGCTGCCAAACTGTGCTACCATGCCCTGGACTGCTGGATGAACTGTGGGTGTGTTATCACTGTCTGGAATGTCACAGCGTCGTTGTAGATAAGCCCTCGCTGCTCGCTCGCCTCGCCGCGCCGAACACTAGAAGTCTCGTAGATCGATGATAGATTTTCCTGCCAATATCTCGTTACCTAGCTGCCGTATGGTTCCACAAAATCTCACTTCTGTTGCCAAAATTTGTGGTGACTGATTTGTCGGATGGCTCTGTGTATAGTCTGTACTCGGTCACATTAGCTAAGATTTGCGACGTATTCTTCTTGCACCATGCCGTTCTGTGCTTGTCTGACACCTAAAAATATTAATTGTGGGCTGCATGGGAACAGAGAATCATTACAGCTTTGCACTCGTCGAATGAAATACTGAAGTCGTTAGCCTTGATGTTTATTGCAACATTGAGTAATTGGTCACAAGGAAAATACATCTGCGACTCCACGTGACGTAATGCCAGCAAACTAGGGTATATTGTAGTAATTATCCTACGACATGTAGAAGACAAGAATCTTGGCGGGTACTGCTGTCCGATCGATATCGACCCGAGCCGAACTTGTCGCTCTTGCAGATCAGACACGAATGGGGGGAGTTGCAAGTTGTTTGCTACAAAATGACCTTTGCTGCGCGTGCAATTCTGACACACGTGTAAGATTTCTTGCTGAGCTAATGGCAGTATTTCCGCTCAGCGTTTTGCCACACGTACGATTCGTTCAGACTCGACAAATAAAATTCAAGGTTTTATTATAATAAAAATGCATCCCTTACAACACCACTAACCCTCAATTGGCGGGACTGATGTTCAGTGCAGTTTTGGAGGATCGGCATATGGATTAAGCCAGATAATTTTTACACTCTCTGCTTCAAATTATTACATTTATGTACTTAGGAACCATATTTAAATGAAATTAAGAACATTAATTTAAGAAAAATATGTTTATTCGGCATGTATTGAATAAACGAGCATCTCCCGAAAAAGGCCTCTAATTCTTCATTGATCTTGATATCATCACCACCTTTTTTTGGCAGTTTTCATTGAAAGAGTCAAAAAATTATTTTAGAGCAACGAACTTATTAGTTTTTCTGTGTGTTTTCTTGTGTCTTTGTCTTTGAATCTGATGGCAACGCACAAATTTCTGAATTGTTTGAGACCCATGACCAATTGCAAAATTTCAATTCTGTTGCCATCCTTACACCACGTTTCATCACGATTGATTTTGGACATTTTCTGGATATTAGTAAATATAAAATACCTAAAAAATCGAATACTTCTGCTCTAAGGCTGTCACACATGCTTCTCTTAGAGATTTTTTGGATCATCCTATGGTGTAACCGTATATTTTGTGGAATGATTATAAATATAAAGAATTCAATACTTTAGTTTTCAACAGTTTTTAGTTTATTATATAAAACTTGTATTCCTTTAGGAAGGACATCAAATTTCTGTAGTATTCGAAGATGCAAGGTTCTTCAGCAATGAATGACTTAAAAGCAACCGATCTGTCTCTGTGTCGCTAGCCTCAATCCTTATTATTATTTCTCATCTCCATAGCAACCTACTCTTCTTTTCTTTAAGAATAAATATATTGATTTTTGTCTACACTCGAGATACAAAAATATAATTTCCTTATAAAATATTTTGTTATGTCACACAATCCGTGGTCCTGTTCCGTTGAAGGTAAATGTTTGTATATTCTATGAGAATCATATTACAGTTTATAATCTACTGGAATGCAGAAATTTTGTCAGTTACATCATCACAGTTTTCGGAAAACAGAAGAATTATTTTTCAATAAATGTTTTTGAAGCGTTCTCGAAAATTTTCTCATGAAAGGACTTTTCTTCCACATATGAAATTCACTTACTTCTTTCAAAAACTTCCCTCTTATCTTTTTATTTTTGTAAACTGTTTTTACAAAACTGTCATTCTCTGAATCGCTGACAAGAACTCCAACATCAATAGAACCACAATGTGTCGGAAGATGCCTGAGGAGGTTGAGGAACATCTCCGTCAATTTATGAGTACAGTTTCATGACCAGAATGTTCAGTGATACTGATTCATCGATATCAGATGCACTGTGGGGAGATCCGATTGCCACTTCATCTAAAAGTTCTTGTAAAACCCGCTGACAGTTTTCAGATGCGCACAAGATAAGTTTAATTAGGGAAGCCAGAAGCCAGACTGAACAGATCAGCTAGGTGCGCTGTAGTTGGGGATTGTTACTAGGAGGGTAAATTGAGTACGAGGGCTCAGGAAGGGGTAGTCTGTTATTTACAGCCAGAATTAACTCACTGGCATACTCTGTACACCAGCCCCTCTAATTAAGGGTTAAACTAAGACATATAAAACCATAACAAACACGTACATTTTGGGGGGGGGAAATCACACATGAAAGAAATGTAAGACAGACAAGGAAAACAAAACAGTATCTCATAGCATTACACAGTCAAAAATAAACAAAACAAAACAGACCAGCCATTCAGACAAAGTACACAGTAGAGTGCAGTGTAGTGCTAGTTCACTTGTGCAGTAACAAGCATAAAATGACCTGCAATCAGAATTCACTGCAGCTGAGAATGGTGGATAAATAGAGAAACGTATCATAAAATGTAAGTAGATTATAATTTGTATATAAAAACTTCAATATTCAAAATGTAAAATATAACAATATTGTAACATGTATACACAATCAACTGGAAAACCACTGAAGATTATTCATTTAAAAGGCGAAAGAAGTAAATAAACGAACAAATTTTCAATTGCTCAGGCCATATTTATTTATTAATATTATCAGCAATTGAGGAAAATGATCCACAATGTCCAGATATTGACCAAACCTCTTTATTTCAGCACATTGCTTACAATCTACAAACTTCAATTTTCTACCTTCCTCTACAATTATTTCCTTCATTTGCTTACTCCACTAACAAATTAACTAATCCCATGTAACCCAATATCCTCTCTCTTCATTCTGTGAAATGCATTGGCAAAATTCTATCCTTGCCCATTATCTCCAAACAGTAGCATAGCAGTAAGGTTGTAGAATGAGCAAAATGCCAAGGGCTCCCAGCCGGATGTGGTCTTAGCTGAAGGGAACCTACACTCAAGGCCCGAGAGGGCCTTCTACCCCTTGAAACAGCTTCTGCCCCTCTGGCATTGACGGAGGACCCCATCCAATGAATTTGCCGTGGGCCTCAATGGTGTGCCTCTGTCTCCAAAATGTGTTCATTTCATTCTTAAAATGACTGCTTAGTTGTAAGCATCCTTCTAAAGCATCATATTTCAAATCCTTCAATTTTTCTTCTTTCTAATATTTCTAAAGATATTTGATTTACTGTTATTGCTATCATTTTGCTACTTTTCATCATGTTAGTCTTGATTTTGCTTACATTTAGTCCAATTCTTCCTTCAGTAGTTTTTTTTCATCTCATTCAGAAATTTCTTAATATCCTCACTTTATTCTGCTAAAAGTACAAGGTCACAAGCAAAATGCAGTACATTGATCATTTAGCCTTGAACTCTTATATCAGATTAAAAAATTTCTTTTCCTTTTTAAGAGTGATTTTTCCCGAATATTTTGATGGAAGGCTGTTACATTCAAGAAGTATCTTAAAATTTAGTCAAATTCCAGCATTCTCATAAAGCCAAATTATTGAGATAATTTATGAGTTCCAAATTGATGGTATTTATCTTCATTGACGTGAGCATTATTTTGGTGGTTTTTTTTTTAAATGAGACATATTTCATTTCATGCAATATTTTAAAAATAGTCATTAGAAAAGATGTTTCAAATACTCGGGAGAAATAGAGTTGTAATATTTTCTGTCCCAGAGTCTTTGCATTATCTGAATGACTGCACTTGTTTTTATAATTTGGTTATGGCTTTGTAGATAGAGCCAGCATGTGCACTAAGCTTATACCTTTGTTGATAAAGTCACACAGCTCAAAGCTGTGATAAAATGTTGGAGCCAATTTGACAGGGGAATATCTGCAGTGGCAAGGCCTTCTAACAGATCTTTCCTTGTAGACAGAGAGCTTCGTGTGGGTGTGCTATATTCGCCTCTTAGTGACACAGTGTGTGATGGACAGATCTTAAAGCTGTATGCAGGGACAGTTGTCCATGCCAAGTGGCCGGAACCCCAGCAAGTTGAACTGTGCAACTTTTTGACATGTTGCCTGAGATTGTTCTTTAAGCAGTATCCATAGTGGGAACAACCTTTGGGAAAAGGGGGGAGGGAGGTTATTTTTATCTGAACCATTGAGTGTTGAGTATAATCTAATGGAAACTCAAAAGTTAGACGTTCTGGTTAACTGTAGAAGCTTTTGCAACAAAGAGCGATTAGTAGAAAGCATTACTAGTACTAAAGAAGTGGGTATATTAAACTTTAGTCTCCTGGGAATGATTTATTTGTAGTCACAAGGAAAAAACATTTTCCTAGTACCTCCTGTTGTCCAGTTGATACTGATATAGCTATTGTGGATCATTAGGACATAATGTAAATTGAAGTATTCAAATAATTTCTGGACCATGCAGTAATACTAGGACAGTGTCGCCATAAACCGGGAATATCTGGAACTATAAGGGAATTTAATGCAACTATAAAGTTTTTAATATCATCTAGAATTTATTTTAATCATAAAATTTTTCATTAAATAGTTCATCTTTTATGGTACTAATACAACATACTCAACAAATGCTGACTTCACTAGTGACTCGCACCTTGCCTCGCACCTCTTTGAGAATTTTGATGAGATGTTTGTGCACTTGAGCTAACATGAACTCTCAACAGAATTCAATCTGCATTCAAAATTATTAAAAGATATTTATTTCATTGAAATCAGGATTATAAAAATACATTCTTCTCGGTTGACTAGCCAAGTGAACAGGGTATTTTCGCGCAATATACCCTGCTCACTAGTCATCCAAGAAGACTACATTAATTCTCAATGCTGAGCAAAATTTCGTTCTTATGTAGGATTATAATAGTACAGATTAATTCAGAAGTTATATTTTTTACCGAATTAAATAGCAATGACAGAGTTGTAGATTTTGTAGCAGTGGTTTTATGTTTCATTAAACAGTTTTACACTTTCAAGCAAAATATAAAGCATATGTTCCAAAAAAATGTGAAGTCTCTCAGAAATTCTGTAGAATACAACAAGCTGATTTTGAACTTCTTTTGAGAAATTTGTATCTTTAATATCAAAACAAAAGACTAAATTCAGGAGACCGGTACCAGCAAAAAATGTGATTAGCCATAACTGTATGGTTTTATAACTTTTCTGTATTAATGACATAAGGTGATTCAACTAAAAAATCTAAGATCATGGAAATATTAATGAGTGCTCTAAATATGCAAATTGTATGTAAGTTTTGTGATGCATCATTCAAGTGCTGAATCAATACAATAGTGTAAACAGTGAGATTGTGATCACCACGAGTGACTTTTTTTGTGCCAAAAAAAACCACCAATGAGGTGAGCAGCACTCACTATCAGCCACCCAAGACAAACCTACATGCATGGCTACGCATTAATGTTTATACTAACTTGCATCAATTCACGAAAGATCTCATGAAAATGTAAATACAGCAGCAGATGAAACTGGACACCGAAAAATAGAAGCTACAATAATTGGACCAGAGGATTTGAAAAGAAAATAACTAATTTAAAAAAAATGCTATAAAAAATTATTGATGATTAGTTTAAAAATCTTCAATAATTTTAACTATCAAATATTAAAAGTTTAATTTTTTCTCATTCATCCTAGCTATTTGATTATTCGGATATCATTGGGACTCAGTAATTTACTAAGACGTGAGTGAAATAAAATATAAATTATTCAAAAAAACCTTGTCTTTTTTAATTTTTGTGAGTTTTAATTATTGAAAACTGTTTGTATTAGTATTGGCATACCATTGTAACTAAAAGTGACACTGCTTGTGTATATTTCTTATCTAGTTCATGTATCCTGCTGTAATTCTTAAAAATCTCATTTCTGCTCTTTGTATTGTTGCCATGCACTTTTCTGTTAGTGTCCATTAAACTTCCAAATAGAATGTTGATGTGGACATTAATTTTCAAAAAAATTAATGTTGCTTGCTTACTTTCTTTTGCAGGCTACATAAAATTGTTGTGTTCATGTTAAATCCCTTTGTATTTTCTGTTGAATGTCAACTTCATTAAAATGTTATAGTGCACCGTAGGTATTTAAAATATTTACTTGTTCAACTATTTTAATGTATTATAGCTATTGATCTATGTTTTTTCCCATGAAATGTCATTACTTTTGTTTTAATGTGCAATACATACAAGTTAAATGAAGATCAAGTTCTTTGTAGCCGGTACTGCTTTTTGAAATGCTCTTCTTTTTAACTCTTTTAAAAGATTTAATGTATTCAATAATGAGTATGTGTACTTCTTTGTTGCATTCTCAAGTTTCTCAGTTATTTGTTAGTGTGTAAATTATCAGTACAAGCCTGAAGCCTTCTTTGTTTCTCCAGTGTGACAAATTCTGTTATTTTTTATGCCCTTCTCATTACAATTTTGTAGTATACAAAATATGTCTGATTTGATAGACTTGTACACCATGGGATGTAAGGGCGTGGGAGAGACTGTTAGCATCTCACAACTTTCAAACACTCTTGTACACTGTTTACACAGACTAGGCACTGGTAGCTGAACAATTCTCAGTGTGAGGAGTAATCCATTGTTGGTTAAATGCATCCTGAAATAAAGCACTAATGACCTTGACACCGATGTGCCCTAGAACTCCAAAAACAAGTTTCCTGAAAGGAGTGTGAATGAATGGAGCCCTTTTGTCCATGAGTTTGGAAATGGCTCCTAAATGCAAATTAATTAGAAATCAACAGAATTGGGATGCAGAAGGCAACGGATAGCTACAGCATTAAAGACAAAGCTCATATATCAAATGACGGCTTCTTTCTGGTTAAAGTAGTTTGTAGGGAAAACAGCCCTCCAGTTAGATTTCTGGATGGGAACTGCTCATGGAGGAGAATTTATATAAACATTCTTCCAGTCAGACATTGGAGTGTTAAAAGTCTCTTTATTGGATTAAGATCTGACAACTTAAAAAAAGAAATGGAATGATTTAAGTTAGATATTGAGGAGATTAATGAGACTGAGTGGAAGGTTGAGCAGGAGTTCTGATATGGGAATAGAAAATAGTTATCAAATAAGCTGTTGAAGTTCCTGGTGTGCGACTTGTACTGAACAAGAGAGTAGGAAATGAATGAGTTATGAACATCATAATGTCTTTATTATTCTGCTAAGAGCATAAATTTTACCAAATGAATTAATGCAAGTAAATATGTCAACTCCACAAAATGATTATGAATTATAAAAAAAATGTATGCCAAAATGAAAGGGTGAATTTTAAGTGGGAGAAAATTCCTTTAACTATGGATGATTGTAATGTGGCAGTAGTATAAGAAAGAAATGCAATTTTGATACAGGAAACTGAAATGAACCAGAAAGTATACGGCTAGAATTTTTCAAAAAATACTAACTGATCATAGCAAACTTGCTATTTAAGAATTGTGCAAGAATGATAAACACCTGAAAACATCCAAGGGATACAAGTACGAGGGTGGTTTGAAAAGTTTCTGACCTAACAAAGACACAAGACATTTTTTTCTGATTTTTTTATTTTTTTTATTTTTCAACATAGTCTCTTGGTAACTCTACACACTGCTCCCAGCGATGCTCCCATCTCTGTAACCCATCCAAATAGTACTCGGCGTTTTACTCTGCAAAATAATTGATCACGAAGGTGATTGCCTCTTCATTTGACAAAAATCTCTGTCCTCCGAGTGCAATTTCTAGATGAGGCAACAAAAAGAAATTGCTTGGGGCTAGATCTGGTGAGTAAGGTGGATGATCAAGCAGTTCAAACCATAATTCGTGATTTTTCGCCATGGCAACCGCTGAGGTATGAGACGGTGCGTTGTCTTGGTGAAACAGGATTTTTTTTTACTACAAATGTGGCCATTTTTCCCGCAAGTTCTGCCTTCAGCTTGTCAAGTAATGATGCGTAGTATGCTCCTGTAATGGTTTTTCCTTTTTGAAGGTAATTGATTAAAATAACTTCATGACTATCCCAAAAAACAGTCGCCAGCACTTTCCCAGCCGAAAAAACAGTTTTTGTTTTTTTTGAAGCCGGTTCCCCCTTAGCAGTCCACTGTTTGGACTGTATTTTTGTTTCGGGTGTATAATGGTGTATCCAAGTTTCATCTACAGTAATTAATAGGCAGCAAAACTCGGATTTATTGTGCCTAAACTGTGGCAACAGAGCGTTGGAAATGTTCATTCGAACACGTTTTTGGTCTAATGTGAGCAAACGCGGCACCCAACGCACGGACAGCTTTCTCATATCTAAATGTTGATTTAATATGTAACAAACACGTTCTTTTGAAATGTTCATACCTCTGCTATATCTCTCACTTTAATTCGGCGGTTGTCTAGCACCAATTGGTGAACTTGGGCACTGTTTTAGTCAGTATTCAGCTGCCCAAAATTTCACTGTGGTAAGTGATGGTGCAGATTCCCCATACACAGAATCCAACTCATCTTTGATTGGCGTAGGCGTATTGCCTTTCAAAAACAAACATTTAATGACTGCGCGATAGTCGATTTTGTCCATTTTCACAAAAACTCTCACATCAACTCACTAAAACAACTGTGACATAACAACTGCGCGTCAAAAATGGCTGAAACTTTGATGAGTAACTGTCAACAGATAAACAGCAAAATTCATTATCTTTTATTTACGAGTGCTGCCATCTTCACGTTCAGGTCGGAAACTTTTCAGACCACCCTCGTATATATCAGCTAGATTAGATCAGTGCCAAACAGAGATTTAGAAACAAGTTTTAGACTGTAAACCACATCTACAAACCATGATGTGATAGTTACAAAGTGCAGTCTGAAACTGAAGAGAATTAGAAAAGTTAAGAAATTTTAATTTATTAGCAGAGGTAATAGTCAAAGGAAGGAAATGTAGAAGTTGACAAATGTTAGAATATACAAAGCAATTAACTGAGGATGTTGGCTGTGTAAAGATGAAGGAATTAGTTCAGTACAGGAAGAAATGGAGGATTGCATCAAACTAATCAAGAAATTGGCAACTGAAAAGAACCTTTATAAGTTTCACAGTTTGAGTTATCTATCATCTTTCTTGAAAACTGGGTGCAACTTGTATGTTTCTATTGAACAGGTTGCCTTTGTTTTCAGCATGTATTTAAGAATCTTGTGAACTTTTTAACAATTTTTTTCTCATGTATTTAAGTATGTTTCCCTTGATACAGTCACTAGCAGCAGCTCCTTATTCTTTCAGTGTTGTAGAACTTCCTCTATATTATTAGTAAATATTTTTTTCATTCCTGTCAACTTTATTTTCTCCTTTTGATGTCCACAGATGACTGTAGTATTTCAACCACTGGTTTTTTTCTGTTACCTTAATATTTGCTGCATTCTTATTTTAGCTGTTAGGGTGTTGCAGTATTTTGTATACCATGGTTTGATGCTTATTAACTACTGTTTCAACATTTAAGATACCGTAAAATGGGGTAACTTTGGGACACTTTTTCGAGTTTTTTACACCTCCCATCTATATTTATAAAAGTAATTCACTGAGATTACGATATTATGTAAAACTGACCTTCCACTTTGCAAATAAAGGCATGGTTTTACTCTATACTCAATTACTTTATAGTAATTAGCCTTTGTTTCTGTCCCAATCTTACACCATCAAGTGGGGAAACTTTGGGACAGTATTATTTTTCGCCAGAAATGATTAGAAAAACTTAATTTGTACCAATGTTACAAATCAGCTGTTTATTATGAACATCTCAGACAAGCATTGAACACAAGAGAACATTTTTCACAGTTTTTTGTTATAAACTCAGAACATACATACAAATTCTACATAAGCAAAGAAACTTAGGCTAGGTAATATTAATTACTTTAATGCTACAAACTATTGTCAATTATACTAAATTAGTATCTGTTCATTATAAACATCAAGTTCATTGACATTGTAAATGCCCCTACGCCCAAGTTGCTTCGGTATGTTTATTAGTTGCACTATTTCATCCTTAGAGTAATAAATTTCGTCGGGCTTTGCTGGCCACTTCCAGTGCACTCCAGATTTCTGCATAGCACGTATCAGTATTTTGTCATTGTTTTTTATCTCGGTGATTTCTCCTGGATAAAGTTCACACTCATAATTTACCAGAACATGCTGTCCCACTGTCAAATTCTGGAGTCTAGTTTCAGTTTGTGGACCTGATATTGAGAGAGTGGGCTCATCTTCATCGTTACTCAGTTCGTGATTTAAGTTCATGCTGTCATCACTGTTTTGAAATTGTAACTCACTGCTGCTGCTCCTCTCTCTTCTCACTCTTTTATGCACCTTTGCTGACGGCTGTGCTCGTGCAACACCCGATGTTGATGACTGGGGTTCAGAAAATGCAATAACTTCTAGTTCTTCTGATGAAATACTCTTTCCTGGGGGAACATTAAGCTTCTTTCTTCTCTTAGTTTGATGGTGACCTTTGGTCACTTCCTCCAGTTTCTTCGAAATCTGTTCCAGGAAACAATCTCCAATGATGGAAGAAATGGACGAATCCAGACTCTGCGAAGGCAATTTTTTTAAGACCTGCTGTCTATTGGTTGGATAAATTCCTGACTTACGGAAACCAGAAATCAAATTGTTTGGACTATTGTGCAAATTAGTGTCCCAAAGTTTTTTCAGCAGTGTGGGAAATTGTTCCTTAGGCACAGATGAACACCGACTCCCGGCAGCTTTATCCTTCCACTCCCTCAGTACTTTTCGCCAAGCAACTTTCATTGGACGAAAGTATGCCACGTCCAGTGGCTGTAGGAGATGTGTAGCATTTGGTGGAAGTGCTATGAACTTTATTTTGTTTTCTTCGCAGAGATGCACCACCTCGATGTTAATGTGGGAGCTAAGATTATCACCAATAAGAAAGAGCCTTCGGACCTTCCTGGCGCTTCAGGATAGGCAACAGTAAAGTTGTAAACCAATCCTCGAAAGTGTGTGCATCAAACCAACCTGATCTGGTTTGGTTGTAACGAGTGCCAGAGGGTCCATTTTCAGTCCAGGTTGTCCAAATCTTCTCTGCCTTGTAGTTTACATAAGGAGGCACCAAATTTTCTGACTCATTTCCACACATCATGATCGACGTGCATGCCTTTGATGAATTCTGAATCCTCTCAGGATACTTGGTTCCTCTCTTAGTAATAATTTTTCCAGCACCAGGGTCGTCAACAAGGTTTGTTTCATCATGATTCCAGATATTGGTAGGTGGAATTCCACTGAATTCCTGTTCCAAATGGTCAAAAAAATTATTCACAACCTCTTCGTCCATTGCTGCTCTAGAGTGAGAAATATTTTTTGCAGCTCTCTGTGTTAACACATCTTTGTGCCGATTCATAAATCCCTTAACCCAATACTTTCCAGGCCAGTTGTTTTTAAAACGCGCCTCCTTCTTTCTGCAGCGATCCAGGTAGCACTTTACAACCAATTTTAGGTCAACCATACCCACATTAAATCCGTAATTTGATGTGGCAATAATGTGACCCACAAATTGCATCTCCTCTTCTTTCGTAAAAACAGAAACTCGACCCACAGGTTTTGAATGTTTTACCTGGCTTTTCAGGTGCAGTGTGTTCTTTGGAATGCCATATTTTGCCACTGCTTGGCGAATAGTTTTGTTTTTTATTACCTGCAGGGTCTCATTTAAACTTTCCTCAGTATAATTTTTGTATGGCCGTGTTCCAAGAGCACGTTTGGGATTTCTTGGCATGGTTATCAGCTTTTATTCTGTGAAGAAAAAACAGAAAATAGACTGAATAGCACTTGGGTTGTATTGTGGGGTAACTTTGGGACAGTAGCCCAAGTGTCTTTTTGATATTTTCTAATATTTGTTTAGCAATCTTGGACAACTTTTTTATATACTTACATTCTCATCATTTTTTTATATTTATTTATCATTTCTTTGTAAGCTTGTTTCTTTTTAAACAGCTTCTTTTATTTGTTGGTTCTATGACTACTATACTTTTGTGCTTTGGTGTCAAAGGGTTTCATCAGTTGCTTTTCTAACAACATTCTTAATATTAGTCCATTCTTCCTAATTATCACTGGATGGTTTAAGTTGTTGATGTAAACTGTTTGCCTGTGGCCACTCATCCTGGTGTACAGTTAGTTGCTGATATCTGTATATGAATTGTGCAATAGAGTAAGTACACACAGAGAGCATTGAAATTTTTGGTTTTATGTTCCTTCATCAACAGCTTATGCAACTGAATGATCGTGATTGGCAGCTAACCGGAGGAACATATCATTGGTCAGTGACTTTTGATAGAGGAAATCATAATGGCGAAAAGTTAAAAAGTGTAACTCCAAGCATTGTAAAACTGGAAACTTATGTCACAGTAACAAGTCATGGGCAGGCTGAACGAGTCAGTAGAAGTTATGTTCCAGTAAAATTTTTGTAAAAATATAAACAAATTTGAATAAAAACTCAAAGATATTACACTGTAAGAACAAGATGTACACTGGGGTAGGTGCACAAAGGCTTTGTCTTAGGGCTGACCGTGCGTAAGCCTTGAATATTCCAGCTAGGGCTTTATACTAATGATACAAGGTCGCCACTTGACTTCAATTTTTTACTACCTTAAGTCAAGGAAAGGTATGGACAAAATAAATGTTCGCAAGTTAGTTGGAATTAAAATCACTATATTCTTTAAAAAGTTGTAAAGTCATTAGCTGGATAGGCAATCAGACAAAGAAACAGAAGTAAAATTTGTAGGTTCAATTAACTGTTCAATCCAGACCACACCCCATAGCTTACATTACCACTTTCTAGTTGGAGAAATCTAATAAAAGTGAGTCACACGCTCCCAATGTTCCAATGGTTGGATAACTTTAATCAATCCTGATGCCTTGCTTGGCAAAATACTTTCTTAATGCAACATTATAATAAAATTGTATTATCTAAGCAGCATGTTGACGAGCCTACTGTCTCTCAAAAACTAACTGACTGCTACTGCGCGAGACTACATCTTGTTGTGTGCACTGCTTCTCGAAGACTCCGGGTGACTGACTGCGCTCGCTGCAACAAGGAAAATTCTAGGCATCTTCCTGCTCCTCACGAACCGTGGGAAATGGCAAGGCGATCGCTTCACATGGATAGTTTCTGGAAGGCTGATCATATCAAATCATATGTCAGAAAGGTTTCGTCATAAAATTTTGACCTTGACAATAAAAATAATTCTATCTCTCTGAAATTTTACAAATTTCTAGATCTGGTAGCAAACATTATGAAAAATTTCGTAATAGTTTAGCCGTAAATAAATAATTTAGATACGAACTTTCAAAATATCATTCCAGGCGAATGCTTGAGAATGTTGAAGTATAAATACTATCTCAGTGAATTGTAAAAATCTGCTTTCTAGCTTAAATTATCTTAGAAACTAACTATAAAAATGAAATACAATGTAATCCAACTCACGGTTCTGAGAATAAAATTTTGTCACGCAATTTCAAAATTTAACAGATACTTGACAACACTCTACCTAAAAATTAGCTCTGGTGAACATTGGTTCATGTGGAAGAGGGGGAAGGATGGTGACTGGGTGGAAAAGAAGAAAGATTACTAGTGTTATCTGAAGTTAAGACTTGGTGGCTCTGTGATACCCAGTTTGCATTGGTATGACAGAGATGTTGCTTCTGTTTGGATAGATAGATATGTTCACTTTGATCCCATGTGAGAGTAATCTCGGAGATGTGGAAGAGTACATACACTTATTTTTAATGTCAATATTATTATATAATTGATAATATTATTATATATTGACAAGTTAGCTACTACCCATTAGTATAACCAATATCCTCTGTAATCTACACATACAATCCTGAGTTAATTAATACTTATTATGTGGAACAGTGTATACACTTGTTACCAGCATCTAATAACCGGTTATTTTCTTACCAACCAGTTACCATAATAAGTTTCACTGTAATTTGCAACTACATATTGTATCATATTAGTTGCTATTTATGTGAAACGGTACACACACCTATTAACAATATCAATTATATTACAAACTCATAAGCTGTCAATTACTTAAAAACCTGTTAGTATGATAATTTTTCACAGCAGTTTTTGAATGCATGCTATCCCATGTTAGTTACTATATATGAGTGAAATTTTGTAAACAGTGTAATTACTTCATTTGTCAAAAGTTTCAACAGAAAGGAAAAAAAAAAACATATATCATTTTAGTAATTGTGGACAACTTTGTCACCTTCCCCTTCCATACACCATATATACTATTTATTTTATCAGTCATTCTTAGTTACCAAATTCCAAGGAGAAAATTCTTTCACAGGGTAAAATGGGTTCTGAAGCAGAAACTCTTTCAGTTTGGACTTAAAGTAGTTGGGTTTTTGTAGATAACAGTTAATTTCTGTTGGTAAGACATTGAATAGGAAAGCTCCAGTAAATGTTAACCCTTTCTGTACAATTGACAGTGATTTGTAATCCTTTTGAATATTATATTTATTCCTAGTATTGTGGCTATGTATGTCAGCATTAAGATTGAAGTGTTCAGGATTTTTCACTACAAATGATAGTACGGAGTATACATACTGTGCTGGCATTGTTAGTACACCCAGGTTTTTAAATAGATTTCTGCACGACGTCTGTGGGCTTGCTCCACAAATAGTTCTTATATCACACTTTTGCATTTTAAATGCCCTCTGGACTTGTGACGAGTTTCCCCAGAATGAGAAGCCATACGTGAGCAGGGAATGAAAATATGCAAAATATACTAACTTTGTGGTTTCTATATTAGCTATTCTAGATATTACCCTCAGTGAAAATGTTTCAGAATTCAGTTTTTTAAGAAGTTGTTGAATATGTTGTTTCCAGTTCAATTTGTTATCTATATATACACCCAGGAATTTTGTGTAACTACTTTCACTGATTGCTTTTCCTTCTGATATCACATTATAGCTGTCCTTTGTTTTATTTTTGGTAACAAACTGAAGTAACTGTGTCTTTTCTACATTAAGTATTAGTTTGATGGCATTAAACCACCTGTTAATTTTCTTTATGACAGCCCAGACAGTGAAGCAAGAATTGTTGGTACCTTGTGGGTATGTATATATTAAAGGTATCCGATGTAGTTGAGCAGTGAAGTTACTACCTCAGTTCCTCTCGTCCTAGGTGATTTTCTACTGGGGTTTTCTGCTTTAGGTTAAACACTCCACCTGTAAAGTTCTAGGACCCATCTTTCATCCACCATTCATAGATACATCCCTGAGAGTAAAACCCTGCTGAGAAGGTTGCAGTGTATGGCAAAGTCAGTTACATTAGATGTTTCATCGATGTGAAATGCCAAGGTGGGCACCTGCAGTGTCATCTGTACTGTCAACCTAGCTGCCACCATTGACACACTCACGGTATCGGTGAAAGAACAAACTATTTTGTTTTTCACATAACAGTGTAGAACAGTAGTTGAGGTCTGACAGGTTGTGCTAGGTCACGTGATCCCTGAAAGCAGTGTTAAATTCAGCTTTTGTGTCATACGGAATGGTTTTGTTCTTCACAGGAAAAAAAAAAGAAAGAATTATTAAGTGCACTATTTACATGCCACATTCTTTTTGATAAGCACCACAAAAATCGCTACAATAGATTCATTTTAGAAAATTGACTGAAATGGAAACTCATTCAACCTGATATCGGTCATTATAAATATCAAGAATGTAAACACTCGCTTTCTGTGTTAACGATTCTCTCGAATAAATTTCTGATATTGATTTGAAAACTATTAATTTGTCGTGGAAATGCTCTACTAACCGTTACATTAATTTATTTACAATAATCATCATTACCTTATGGTCACGATGAGTCTTTCCTCGTCACATATTGCATTGATGTGGTAATTGTTATAAAAAATTTACTTTTCCAGTTTCCAGGATTTTGTTAATAAACTGAAAACTTTCTGGTGTCATTTGAAGGTATTCATGCAATCTGTCTGGGTGATTTTTCAGCTCCTGATGTAAATGGTGAAATTTTCCAAGCATTTGTCTCTGCTCTGCTCTCTGTTTCTAACTGTAGAAGGTAGCCACCACTATGTGGCCAATGATAGCCCATCATCACTATTGTTATCATTTCCGCAATCATTGCGGATTACACAAAATAAAGGATACTTGAGATAAACACAAAATCTATGCAAAGTAAAGTATGTGACTCCTCTTAATGTTTGTTAAAATATCATAAACACTAGCATCTATACCTTGATATCAACCTTCGTCTTCACCGGTATATGCTCAGCACGTTTTTACCCTTCGACTGTGACATTGCTCAGCATGTTTTCATCATAGCAGAGTGCATCATCCAGTGGCCCTGTGGCTTGTAGCTTACACAAGCACTGAGCATGGTGGATGAACTGTAATGCTCTGACTTCACATTCAGGAATATGCCGGTTCAAATCCCCATCCAGGCATTCGGATTTGAGTTTCCATGGATTCTTCAAATGACTCCCGGAGAATGCCGACATGCTTCCTTCAAAAGGCCACGTCCAAATACCTTTTTCTTCCTCAAATGCACCCATCTGGTTGGTTTTATATTTTCAGAAGTTTTAGTGTGTAGATCCCATAATCTTTACAGGCAGTATTTGCTGTTATTCTGTGAAATATTCTATTTGCAGCTCATCTAAGAATCATCGTTGTAACCGTGTATAGTAACCTATATATCACAAAATCTGCAGAAGAATTTGTTGCGTTATCCACAAAGTATATTCAGTTTTTAAATATTGCCGTAGTATTGCTGCAGTACCAATACTGCATCTTGACTTGACTTGATTTTTATAGATCTGAATTCAAAATTTCTTCATGATCAAATATTTCTATCACCATTGTTAAATAGAAAATACACTCACATGATTCAATAAGGGAGTAAAATCCAGAAGTCTTAGTAGCAATATTACTATGTACTTCCCTGGCTGCAGGATGATCATACAAAAGTTGCATTTGCTGCTGATAATTTTCTCTTGGTTATTTAAGAGATTTGATTGTCACTAACCATTTGTAAAAGAAATGAATAAAGTATGTATACATATACAAATCCAAATTTTCATTAAATTTGAAATCTTTGTAAATACTTTTTCAGACAGTAGGCTGCAAGAGAAGCCAAATAATCATCAGTCACACGCTCGTTCACACTCAGATTTTGGGTTGGTATTTTACCCACCCAGAATTTTCCGGGTTGGTACTGCTCCCCAACATATTATTGTCCAAACCTGAGAAAAGGTATTAAATGTTAGTTTCCTCACTATGAAAAGTGTTTTTTATTTATTTATTTAAAAAAAAAAAAAAGTTGTAATGATCCAGAAAAGTAGTTTAAGGTCTGCACTTGAAATAGCATTAAGCCTGGTGGCTGAGCAGTAACAGTGGGTTCTGGTATGTGTCAAGACTCGTTAGCAGTATTTGAGCTGTTTTCTACTTTTTTGGTTATGAAATTAATAGGCCATGTTAACTTAATTCATGGAAATACTTTCTGCAGTGCATCATGTCTCAGCACCACTCATACCAAACACAAATCAATTAATACTTCACCAGAAAAATAAACTGAACACATCACTGATTGGCAGGAAATGTGCATTTCAACACTGGGGATAGAAGGCAGGATCAAGGGGCCATTGAAGACAGAAGAATCAATGAAGGCAACATGATCTTGAATACTTTATTTTGGAGGCAACAGCTATAGCCTTCTGATGTAATATTAGTTACAAATACATATCATAAACTAAGATATTTGACAACTATGTTTTGTAGCTTTTATGTTGTAGATGTCTAACTTTGTTAAAATATAAATCTAATTTTTATTGTTGCTAAGTTTTGATGATTGATATATTCTTTAATCACAACTGGAATTTTGTGTTTATTCTTGGGTGAACCATTTTTATTATTATTATTTCAGACTTGCAAGTTAAAGCTCCAAAGTCCATCAGGTTCTGAACTGCCAGCTCATAACCCATTCCTCCCACCATCTGCTATAACACAAGTTATGTTGATTGCTAATCCAAGGAAGGTGAGTAATTATCAAATTGTTAACCATGTGTTATATCATTAATACAACATCAGTAATGAACAAAAGTGCCCTCTCTTTATTAAATCTCAAATATTTTGTCACTTTCTCCATTTACAAAGTTATGCAGAACATGTGAGAAAAGTATATGCCCTGGTGGCAATTTCCCTGCTTCTCTACTCTTACATTTCACACTTTTTATGTAAAATTGTAGATAGATAGATATGTTCACTTTGATCCCATGTGAGAATAATCTCGGATGTGGAACAGTGCATACACTTATTTGTAATGTCAATATTACTATATAATTGATAATGTTATTATATATTGACAACAAGTTAGCTACTACCCATTAGTATAACCAATATCTCCTGTTATCTACAAATACAATCCCGAGTTAATTAATACTTATTATGTGGAACAGTGAATACACTTGTTACCAGCATCTAATAATCAGTTATTTTCTTACAACCAGTAACCATGATAAGTTTCACTGTAATTTGCGACTACATATTATATCATGTTAGTTGCTATTTATGTGGAACAGTACACACACTTATTAAAAATATCAATTATATTACCAACAACTCATAAGCAGTCAATTACTTAACAACCTGTTTCGTATGATAATTTTTCACAGCAGTTTTTGAATGCATGCTATCCCATGTTAGTTACTATATATGAGTGAAATTTTGTAAACAGTGTAATTACTTCATTTGTCAAAAGTTTCAACAGAAAGGAAAAAAAAAAAAAACATATATCATTTTAGTAATTGTGGACAACTTTGTCACCTTCCCCTTCCATACACCATATATACTATTTTATCAGTCATTCTTAGTTACCAAATTCCAAAAAGGAAATTCTTTTCACAGAGTAAAATGGGTTCTGAAGCAGAAAACTCTTTCAGTTTGGACTTAAAGTAGTTGGGTTTTTGTAGGTAACATTTAATTTCTGTTGGTAAGATATTGAATAAGGAAGCTCCAGTAAATGTTAACCCTCTCTGTACAATTGACAGTGATTTGTATCCTTGTGAATATTATATTTATTCCTAGTATTATGGCTATGTATGTCAGCATTAAGATTGAAGTGTTCAGGATTTTTCCACTACAAATGATACTACAGAGTATACATACTGTGCTTGGCATGGTTAGAACACCCAGGTTTTAACAGATTTCTGCACGACGTCCATGGGTTTGCTCCACAAATAGTTCTTATAGCACGCTTTTGTAATTTAAATACCCTTTGTGCTTGTGACGAGTTTCCCCAAAATGAGATGCCATAAGCGAGCAGGGAATGAAAATATGCAAAATATACTAACTTGTGGTTTCTATATTAGCTATTCTAGATATTACCCTCAGTGAGAATGTTGTAGAATTCAGTTTTTTTAAGAAGTTGTTGAATATGTTGTTTCCAGTTCAATTTGTTATCTATATATACACCCAGGAATCTTGTTGAAAACTGCTTTCATTGATTGTTTTTCCCTTCTGATATCACATTACAGCTGTCCTTTGTTTTATTTTTGGTAACAAACTGAAGTAACTGTGTCTTTTCTACATTAAGTATTAGTTTGTTGGCATTTTAATTTTCTTTATAGCATCATTTGCTATGTTTTCGAGGTTTTGTGCTGATGGATCTTTCAACGATATGCTAGTATCATCTGCAAAGAGCACTATGTGTTCATTATCACCTAGTATATGTGGAAGATCATTTATATAGATTAAGAACAGCAGAGCGCCAAGAATTGAACCCTGAGGCACACCACATTTAACTATACCCCATTCTGAGTTTATAACATCTCCTGTATTAGCATCTTTCAGTGATACACATTGCTTTCTATTTTCCAGGTATGATTTAAACCAAAGTCCTGGCTTACCACTAACTCCATAGTGTCTAATTTACCTAGTAGAATATCATGATCAACACAGTCAAAAGCCTTAGCAAGATCACAGAATATACCTAGGGAATTTAATTTTTTATGCATTGATTCCAGTATGTTGTTTACAAAAGCAAAAATTGCTGAATCTGTTGAAACGCCTTGTCTAAAACCAAACTGTACTTTACTGAGTAGGTCATTTTTTTGTAGATGTGCATACACCCTTCTGTACATTGCTTTTTCAAAGATTTTTGAAAATGCTGGTAGAAGTGAATGGTCTGTAATTCTCAATTTGAGGTATCACCCTTTTTATAAAGCGGTTTGATTATTGACTTCTTGAGTGAGTCAGGGAAGATACTTCTTCAAAAGAACTATTACAAATGTGACTAATAACTCTACTAATGCTGGTGTTACATTGTTTCATTACATGGGTTGAAACCTCATCATAACCAAATGATTTTTATTTTTGAGGGATTTAATAATTTTTTCAATTTCATTTTACTGGTGGGAAATAGAGACATAGGTGCTGCTTTTGGTGACAAGGATTTAAGTATTGCTATAGCATCCATATTCCCAATACATTTTCCTTTTATTTTTTCAGCAACTGTTAAGAAGTAGTTATTGAAAGCACTTCCTACATAGAGGGGTCATTTACAAGTTTATCATTAATGCTTATAGATATAGGTTTATGTTCAAGGGATGATACAGTTGTTTCTCTTTTAATAATGTTCCAAACACTTTTTATCTTATTATCTGAACTACTAATCTCATCGTTTATGGCCAAACGTTTAGCTTCTTTTATACTTTGGTTAAAATTCTACAGTAAGTTTTGTAATGTTGTCTGAGAAGCATATTATCAGTATTCCTAACTTTTACATACAATTCCCTTTTATGTCTGCAAGATGTTTTATACCAACTGTAACCCAATTTTTGTTTACTCGTTTTTGACCAATTGGAGCTAGTTTTGTAGGGAGACACCTTTCGTAAATTTCCAAAAACCTTTGGTGAAAGTAATTGAATTTATTATTTACCCCTTTTAATTTATAAACAGTGCTCCAGTCCTCATTGAGAAGTTCATCATTTAATGTTTTTATTGAATTGTTCTTTAATGGCCTAACTCTGACAAATCCTTTCTTTTTGTTATTTTCATTTCCCACAATATCCAAAGTAATTAGTTGAGCATTATGGTCTGACAAACCATTTTCCATTGGAATTGTTCCATTTATTTCTAATTTATTGTGTTCTACAAAATGTTATCAATAATGGTACTACTATCTTTTTCTATTCTAGTTGGGAAATTTACAGTTTGATAGAGATTGAATGATCTAAGCATTCCTAGAAGATAATCTGTCTGGTTACATTCTACAGCAAAATTTATGTTGAAGTCTCCACAGAGGATAATTTCCCTTTTAGTTCGTGATAAATTTAGTAGAACCTCTTCAAGTTTATTACAAAATTTACTGAAGTCTCCTGTAGGAGCCCTATAAACTGTCAGCACTATAAGATATTTGTTTTCTAATTCTGTGTTGCACAACATTCAAAATCTTGTTCTATACAGTATTTACTTACATCTAATGATTTTTGTTTCAGTATTTTCTGTTACATATATTGCTGCACCACCCATTCTCATCTCTGACCTGCAATAACATGAAGCTAATCTATATCCAACAAATGGGAGGAGACATATTTCAAAATTCTTCAGATGATGTTCTGTCAGACATACAATATTATGTTAATATTCAATGATTTTTGGGTTTCTTCTATAGATATTATCAACTCATCAAGTTTGCTTGAGTTTTGAATGCAATCTCCCCAACCATCTACTGTTTCTTTTTATCAATTTTAAATCCCTTCAGTGTTTCAGGTAACTTGTTCAGCATTTCCATTGGTAATTTGTTCCCTTCCTTTACTCCTTTACCTAAAAAAGTAGTTTTTTTTTCCATTCCCTTACACATGAAACAATAACCATCCAAGCCCCATTGCCAGTATACACAACATTTCTTTCAGTTTAGTGGTATCAGAAACCCCAATATTTCTAGTACATTTCTACAAAAAAGGATAATAACTAATTTTACAATATTTCATATTCAGCTGCCAAAAAATTGTTTTGCTTTTAAAAAAATGTAAAATAATAAAGTGTAACTGACTTAAGATTTTTTATCTACTCTTTTCTCCTCTTCATGTTATTAGATACATTTTTGTCTGTTGGCTCAGTTTTCTGAGATACATTTTCATATATTTGTCCAATATAATTATTGAAATTTTAGAGTGAAAATCAATCTTCTGTGAAAGAACATTGTATGCACTGAAGTCTATGGGATGAAAACTGAAGATGGTGGTGAAAAGATAAGGTTTGGGTGGATCATTGGGTATTATGCTGCAATTGGGTCCCAATGTTTGTCTGATATCTAGTTTATACTAGTTCCCACTACTTATATTCAGAGGAGTTGCAACTGTTGGGGAGGTCTCTGAGAGCACATTTGCACACATGTGTGTGTGTGCGCGCGCGCGCGCGCGCGCACACACACACACACACACACACACACACACACACACACACACACACAGCAAAGCAGAAATTGAAACTGTTGTTATAATGTGAGGTGGCATGCAGAATGTTGTCAGCCCTCTTAGGAGATTCAATGGAATGATACAACAGCTTCATGAAGCAACTACAGAGGCAACTGAATGGCTGCAATCTCTCGACATCAATCTGTAGAAACAGCTATGTCTCATTTCATGTATTCTGATTCAATATAATTACAATTTTTGTACCCTTGTGCCATGTGAAATAAATAAATTGCTGGCGTTAATTGTGGACACTTTTCAAAGCTATTATGTTGGTGGGAGTGACCTAAAACATGGCAGTCCACTGATGAAACATCATGTCCTAATTAACTAATGTAGCTCCCTCTGGAAAACCAAAATAATACACATCAAATATAAGTTCTTTTAATCCTATATTGGAGTGTTATTAATGATTTGGAGCAGTAAATGTTGTTCTTAAAGGTAACAGTATTGAAATACAATTATCACTGGCCTTGAATGCTCTTTCTTTTCTTATACCAGATGTACATTTCTTGTTAAATCCTCTTTAATTCCCAGAGTACAAGGCAAAAAATCTTTTCTTGGGTGTGAGTTATAAAACTGTTGGTTCAGCTTTGATGATTTTGGGTACTGATGTTGCGTAAATTTATAAAATCCTGCAAGATACATTGCTTATTTGGTATCAGAAGAAATATCCTGTTGATATGGAATGTTTGCCATGCTGCTTTATTAGTGTAATTTGATTATTGCTATAGCCAAAAAATGTTTGTAATTGGATGCATGGAGGATAGATAGGATTGGCTTGAAGGAGGGAAATTATTAATGGGGAATATGATTGTAAGACAATTGGATCAAATGATAAGCAGAAGGCCTTCAGGAACTGCAACTTTGAAAGTTTAAGGTTATGGATATCTGTAGGCAGGGAAGTATTTATCAAAAGGTGTCATGATGGAGGGAAAAGAAAGATGTGACCAAAAGAAAAATAATTTATTAATAACATAAAAAATTGAGTGACAAAATTTAGAAGAAAAATAGTCAGCTTACTTCTAGATAATGATACCTCTAATATTTTAAACTAGGATTATTGGCATAGATTGGTATGGATATATTACATTTGCTTTTTCTTTTTCCAGGAAAACCCCTATTTTATTATGCAGTAATATTTGTAGCTGCCCACATGTTCCATATGTCACATCCAGATACAATGATGTCATAGGTACCAGCAACAATTTGTGTTTACATCATTCTTATCGATGAGGCAGAAAGTAATGGTAGTGATATCATGATCTAGAATTAACCCAAATAATATGCACATATTTTAACATAAAATGTTGTTAACATTACCCAGAGTTTATCATAACAGAAGATTTCTATCTAGGAAAATAACTTCCTTCCTGTTCAGCATTTTCCTGACAGAAATATATATTTTTATAAGCATTGCTCAGTTATTGTAGTGATTCTCTCACTCTTGCTCTATACATTTTCACATAAATATTTTATTTTTGTTCCAGGATCCAGTTTCACTCAAATTCATGATAAGCTATACCATGGATGATGACACTATTACAGAGATGGGTGAGGTTGAGAAATTACCTTAGATATATGAGGAAGAGTTGTCTACAAGCTGTTGAGAACTCTGCTTTATGTCTATTTTTTTATTTGAATTATCACTGTTGGAAAAGTTTTTTGGTGGTATATATATATATTACTTTTTTTTTAGCTGCTATTTCATACGTCAGAAATTTGTTAAAAAAAATCAATTTATATGTTTTGGAGGTATAATTGTAATGTAAATTAGTTTTATTCTTGTTAATTTCGTGTATAAGAAAAATATTGTGATATAAAGTTCAGAGTTCTTAGTGAGAATTTGTTAAAGTGGCTGTACAAATTCAAAGATCATAATTTTTTGTATGTAAATATAGAGTGAGAAGATAAGAGTGTAGTTGAAGTGTGTGCACAAGTATTTTCTTCACTGAAAAATGTGGAAATATGTGTTTGGCCACAGTGACCTATATTTATTCATATTTTTTATGGAATAAAGGCATTTGCTTCAAGTATGTACTATTGGGGAAATGACAGTTTGACGGAAAACTCTTTTAGGAGTGAGTGCTGCAGGGAAATATAGTGGGTGAAGTTCATTGTGGTTTCCCTCACTGTTGGAAAATTTCATTTGCAAGCATTGTTGAATAGAGTGATTGATATTCGGCCAGACTACATGCATACGTCAGTATTCTCTGCCTCTTTTAGTGCTGTCCATTTTATGTAAAATGATTGGCTTTGAAAAACAGTATGTTATACACTATAAAAATAATAATAACAACTTACTGAAACTACTGAAATTTGTAACATTAACAGCACAGATAATGTCACTTGTTCCAGAATTATGCTGTATTTTTTGGGCATTATTTTTAACCAAGAGTTGGTTTTATGTTTGTTCCCTCATCCTCATCCCTCCTTGCTGTGGGTCTGATAGTCATATTTATTATTAAATATTTCACTTAAACTGAAACATTAAGACTGCATTAAAGATTTTAAGAAACGTTTAAAAACTTTTTGTACTTACGTTCTTGATGGTTTCTTGTTAATAACATTGTAGTATATTATAAAATTAATCAAGCAAACACATTTTATTTAATATAGCTTACAAATATGTAAATAGTTCTGATCATTGTTTTATTATCAGATTTACAGGTTGTGGTTTCATAATTTACTGTAAATTTTATGTTTTAAATAATTCATAGCTTAAAATGTGAACTGCACCCTATGAACATCTTATAATATGAATAAAACAATTTTATTTTCATGGTACCATAAATCAATTCATGTAAATTTTATGTGATAAGTTAATGAATTTCTTCAGTGCTGAGGTCATCACAATTACCTTGATTCCTTTTTATACAACAAAGTATAGACTTTTAATTACTATATACAAGAAGGATATTTATTATAAATGGTTGAGAGAGGTAAATGCAATATCTGTCATGCAGGAAGTTTGATGAGAAAACATAGATGAGATTAATATTTATTATAAAAATAAATAAGAGAATCAATATCTGTCATGCAGGAAGGCAGTTTGATGAGAAAAAAATAGATGAGACTAATATAATTAGCATCTTGTTTGGCTAAGCCCTTAACTTTGTAATTATGCAAATGTATACCATTGTTTTATATATGGTGTTTTATCTGGCTTGATTCCACTTGTGCACATTGTGCGAGGGCAACGGAGGCTTGAAGGAAAACAAAGTACAAGACTCATGAGGTTTGAAACTTGAATGGCAAGGAAGAGTGAAGGTGATTTGTTATAAGGAAAGTAATACTGTAGTAATCATATGTGACAATTGAGTTTTTCCCGGCGTATGGTAGACAGGAATTCTTCACGGGTCTTCGCCGGATAAGATCTTTTAAACACGACGTTTTGGCAGTCACCTCCGCTGCCTTCATCTGGTGCTTTTTTAATATGGCCCTGCATCATATGTGTGGTTTGGAACCTTCCTAAACTCTTCTCTTTGAAATCTACTACATCCTTCACAGGATTCACACAGATCCATCAATAAAATTAAGGAAAGTATGAAAATGAGACCTTAACTTCCTTGGCAACATTACGTATTCTGATAATGGGATACATCCAGAAATTAGCAATGGAAATAAACTTCTATTGTTCTGATAACAGATAATACGGAGCAAATGTTTTCCTTGGACATCAAAAGTATATTTATATGAAACCTTTCTGCTCCCCATTCTAACATCTATATTAGATGCTGCTATACTGACTATAATGGACAAATGCTGGATTCAACTGACTGAAATGAAATTAGTCAGGTCACATTTCCAGAAGACCAGATGAGACAAAATTAGAAGTGAATCAGTCTGCTTCAACTGGGACTAAAAAAGCGTTCTAGTCGTAGTAGGAGAATCAAGACAGAAATTGTTTGATCATATGATGAAATTGTGGCAAATTGACTATTCAAGTAAGATATAGTTTGAAAAATTAATAACAGAAAACTACCATAATATAATTGGATGAGGCAATTATAAAAAGACCTAGCTTGAGTGAGAGAAGATGCTAGGGGAGAAATGGTGTCAAGACAGTTATATTATGGAAGAGACCTACAACTCATTTATGCAGTTTATCGACAGCAGTAGTCTCTTCTAATTGCATGTGGCAGTGTTAAGATATATACTACTTAATGCTTTCTTCAGAAACTCTTGGTATTGATTCACTCCAATTTTCTTATGATCAGGAAATTAAGCAACAATAAATTTAGGTTTCCCTGCACAGTTTCATTGCACCTTAGTTACATTTGTGATAGAAACAGACTATCTTGATGATGATTAACCATTTAGATTTGTCCTGAATTGTACTCAGTTTAATACAGATTTGTAACAATTTTCAAAACCTTTATTGTATTTCAGTTACCTAAAATGAGTTACTAAAGTCCACTGCATTCTATCATTAATTGTAATGCTTTCTGATAAATGTTTTTGTGGAGAAAACTGTAAAAGTTAAGGAATTATAATTACACTTGAATCAGATTATTAACTTAAGCTTTTATTTATTGTAACCATCACTGTTATTCTTTCTGAAGAATGAGGTCTCTTCTGGCACTGTATGTACTTACATCAATCTGTTCAGCAATATTATTCAAAATGAATGTTAATACTGTACATTTTTTGTATATATAATATTTTAAATATTAAATCCATTGGTTATCATGTAAAAGTTCCATATTTTATTAGTTTTCACCTTCTCTAGGCCTGTAACATGATTGATTTCTGGAAGGTTATGAGAAGTTGCTATAAAATGTCAAGGAATCCTTAATTGTGTAAAACATACTATGGTGTGTTCAGTTAACAGAGGCAGCTCAAGGTCATTCTGCTCTTTCCCCATTGCATAGTTTTTACCTTTGCGTGCAAAGGGGAAAAAGTGGCCATTCACAAATTTCCCACTTGCCTAGATAGACACAGTGGTCTGCTCGGAGGACTAGGCAATGTGAAGAGGTTGTGAGGTGGGAGTGGGACAAGAGGAACATGACTTTGAGCCACTTATTGAAGGTGAACAGTGTATAGACTGTTCTTTCTTTTACGTGTGTACTGTCAGTGGAGAGTCTGCTGTATAATAGCTCACAACATTTCTCTGTATTTGTTTCTTCCCTCAACTCTTGCTTCCTTTGCTTTTGCTTAGATATGGATATCTGTATGGTGTAGAATTCATTATATATTTTGTGGTATGTTTCTCACTTATACATAATTTCCTCTCTATTCCTCCACGCTGTTTTGATGCCCTGTTCTATTCCTGCAAAAACCCTCAAACAAGGCATTATATATGTTCTTTATTTTCCAGAGACTTTTCTTGAATGAATCCATGAAACCTTTATGATTAGAATAACATTTGCCAAAATAAACCCTGACAGAAAAGGTAAAAATTTATCTCACATTCAAATGCTCAAAGAACAACATTTTAGACGTCCAACTCTAGCTGTTGTGTTTTTAGTGGCATCAAAACGTAAAAAGATTGGTTACCTGCCTCTTTACATCATTTCTTTGCTTATTACTAAATCAGGAAAACCAAACACTATTGGAGGAGAATCAATCGATACTGTTCATAGTGAGTGTTTTGAAGACTGCCAAATTTTCTTTACAGCTCGATGCCTCTACTTTACCAACCAATTAATTTCGCTTCTTGCATACGTTCACTTCATGAAACATGGATAAATTGTCAAGAACTGTTATTCGCAAAAAAAAAGCTGATACTAAAGTAAAATATATTTTTAAGGTATTTGAACACTGCTAAAAAAAGATATTCCTGAAATGCTATCGGTGGTGCTCCCACAAAGGCTGGATAATTCCGCAGGAGAAAGGCAATAGCTATGGTTTGTCTTATTCTCAGTCAATTACTCTTTTATGTTATCACTCTATCGAAACTATAAGAAGTCTATAGAAAATTTGTCTGTATTTTCTAATGAAATTCACACATTTCTTAAACAGAAGGTTTAGATAATATACAAAAAGTGGTAAAGTGATTTTTCAGCTTACATCAGAACAATTTTTGGCTGTGATACTATGAGGAAGATCGGAAACTAACGTCACGATTTAATTTTCTGCTTGTCACGAGTCCGGCACCGCAAATCGAAACCTGCTCGCCATTTGAGGGTATTCATTCTTTCCAGTACTCAACAGCTAATGAAATTAAGTACATATCACTGTAACCATATAGAATGGTATACGCAATAACCAAAGAAAAAATTCTTGCATTTCCATTTATTCTATCAGGCTTCTTTCTCACGACATGGACTGTTGTCGCAACCAATTGACTTTCAAGACCTTGAACAAAATGACTGCTCATTGTTCGTATATGTCCTTTTTCTTTAATGCAGTATACACTGTTATGTTTTTTATTTACAAATCGCATATCCTGGAACTTACCGCTAATGAGCTAGGTTTCTTTTAGTGGACACTGTAAGGTAATTAATGTATAGAAAACTGCTCATGAAAATCTGATTAGCATTTTTGATGCTGCTTCCCATTCAATGTAAGTATATAATGTGAATTTCTCTTTTGTAGCAAGCTTGTCTTCTGTTACCAGAAGAATTTTTAATGTATTTCCTAGTCCATCAATGATTCAATAAACATTAAGTTCCACTTAATTAAATGTTTAAGGGAGACGTACAATTTAAACTTAAAAAATGAAACGGTAATTGTATATCAATATAATTTTTATTTATTTTAATAATTACTAACAATATACCAACTCTTGTTACAAAAACTGTAAAAATGAAATTGAAAATAATGTAAAATTATTAATGAGAAGTTAGAAGCTGTGTCTTACAGTCTTACTAAATACTCGTAAAAACTACAAGTTTGAGTACAAAGATAATAACTTAGTTCTCAATTTCGATTCAACTAATTAATCTATATAAAGGTTACAGAGTGTACCGCAGAGATAGAGGAACAATTGGTGGAGGAGTTTTCATACAAGTTAACAAAAACTACCACAGTTCACTGGTGTTCATAGATCATGACTATGAGTTACTTGGGGTAGATATCTGGGGTAATGAAAAAATCAGGGTGTTGACTGCTTACCGCAGTGAAAAAATGACAAATGAAGATGAGGCTCTGTGGGATAAATCAAATTCCTACTCAGATTTCAGAGGTGAGAATACAATGGTCATTATTGGTGGGGATTTAAATTTACCAGGTAAAAACTGGGTAGGAAATAAGATTAATAACACAAGGGAACAGAGATTTGCAAATACCCTCATAAGGGAAGGGAGATTTACACAAGTGGTAGAGCAAAACACTAGGAAACAAAACATTTTGGATACCTATATTCCTTGTAAAGCCCGATGATAATCTTGTGGGGTGTTAAGTAACCGAAGGAATAAGTGATCATGAAGCAGTTCTGATGGATATTAGAGGATTCAATGAACGAGCAGCCAAAATTGAAGGGGGAAATACATACAATTATAAAAAGGCACATTTTTCAAATTTGAAGAGATATTTCAGAGAACATTTCAGCAAATCGAAGGAAGGCACAAGTACAGTATAGTGAAGGTGGGAAGAGTTCAAGGAGACAAGAAGAAAGGGGGAAGAAAAATTTATTCCATAGCAGAAAATAAAGAGAAGTAGAGAACCTGTGTACTATAATAGGGAAGTGAGGAGGTTAAAGAAGTTGGAAAGAAGAGAACATGACAGAGTTAAGATAGATGGGTTTATGAAGAGTACTGTCAGTTCAGGAGGACCATTGACTGATGCACCCTAGAAATTTCTATGGCTATGTTAGAAAACTAAGGGAAAGGGAGGGTGTTGAGACACTTATGGATAAGGATGGAGAAGAAGTTACTGAGGATTTGAAAAAGGCAGAGATTTTAAGTAACTGGTTTAGTGAAAGCATTAGGAACAATGAATCAGAAACGGGAGGGTCTAATTTGGAGAACGAGCTTAACATCACAATTAGAAAGATAATAACATATTTGAAATTCATCCTGAGGAAATCGTGAAGGAAATAAGAAAGCTGAAAAAACATAAAGGGGCTGATGTAGATAATATTACTGCAAATATCTTAAAGATAGCTGGATGTCACATTGTACCTTATCTGGAAATTTATTTATTTAAATTGAATCTGGATACTTGCTGTTTAGGGAGCATCCATAAACTACGTAACTCGGTCTAGAGGGGGGAGAGATTGGTTGGCAAGCTATCCTGGGCTATGTGAGGAGGGGGGGGGGCGGGTTCCAACCCAGACCACATAGCTTCCATTCATATCATTTGTCACAGTTAAAATGAGGTACAGAACACACAACAGCATGTGAATATTTATTTATGTCATTTAATTATCCCCGTATGTAATTTATGATAATCTTACAAGAGAAAAATGTCTTCTGGAATCGATAGGGAGTAAAGCTACATGGGGGAGGGGTAGAGGCAAAAGCCATGTGGGGGTAGGGGGGTGGGGGCGATGTTCACAGGAGGCTAAAATTGAGCTACGTGGTTTATGGATGCTCCCTTACACCGGACTGGAAAAGTGCTATAGTAGTGCCGGTACATTAAGGAGGTGTGAGAAATATAGTCGAAATTTATAGGCCAATCAGTGGTAGGTAACTTAATGGAAAATTTGGTATGTAACCACATCAGTAATATATGTGAGGAACGTAAGTGGTTTTCAGGTAGGCAAGATGGCTTTAGGCAAGGATATTCATGCGAATCTCAGCTGGTGGGATATAAGCAAGATATTTCAGATCTGTCAAAGGCTTTTGACAGAGTGGGCCATAAAATGGTAGTAAATAAGGTAAAAACTATTGGAGTGGAAGAGAAAGTGATTTGCTAGTTAGAATGATTTTTTAAAGGTAGAAAACAGAAAGTTAGGGTGGGAAAAGCAGTATCAAAAGAAGTGGAAGTAAAAATGGGAGTGCCATAGGGTATTGGGACTATTGCTATTCATTGTTCTAATGAAAAATTGTGTTGATTGTTTACTATCTGCAATTATATTGTTTGCAGGTGACATAATGCTATATAAAAGGATCAACACAGTAGAGGACTATCAGTTACAGGGTGATCTGGCCACAAAATCTAGTTGGTTTGATAAACATGGGATGAAGATAAATGCAAAGAGGAGTCAGCTTATTAGATACACAAATAAAAAACAAAATGTTTATTATGATTATAAGGTGGGGAAAGAATTGCTTGCTGAAAACTTGAAATGTAAATATGTTCCATTACATTTGGTAACAAGCTTAACTGGACAGGATGCATTGGACACAGGGGCGCCGGCTTTCAGAAAACCTCATGGGTGCTCATACTCATTTGATGACTCATTAAAAAAAATAGTGACGTGTGTCAATCAATGTTGACAGGACTTTCATTGGGGGGTTACTGATTTGGCAGGTAGTAATGTAGATTGCTTTTTATCCTGAAAATGTTTAATGATCCAGGCAAAAAAAAAAAAAAAAAAAAAAAAAATCCTTCAGAATTCTTGACAAACATGAACGAAGTCGCGGTCATTAGCTAGTCTTACATAATTGTGAAAATCCAGTTATAAACTAACAGACAGGCAGAATAGGACAGAAATATTTTGCATTTTCTGAATTCTATTCCAGATCAAAAACGTACTTATTCTCACCAAAATTGATTCAGCGTTTTTGACGTGTCTGAATAATAAACTTACAGAGTTTCAAGTTTATAACAATAGAGGAAAGAAAATTAATTATTTTTATACTCCTACATAATTTTATTATTGCATTTGATTTGCATCCGCATCGTGATTGAACAGTTAGTAATGAAATAGACGTGCAGAGGACAAGGAAGAAAAGACCGGTAAAACATGCTAGATTGAAGATTAAAGAACGGTTACTTATCATAATAATACAGGGCGTTCGCCGGGAAACGCAACCCACTGTTAGCGTTACAAGGAAGAAACTGCTCCCGGCGAGCGAGCGGTCAGCTTCCGGCATTGTTCGACCGTCGGCCGCGGACTATTTCATAATAATTACGCTTCATCAACTCGTATGTGCTAAGCATTTAAATGTGACGTAATTCATTGGCTTACCTTATAAAAGATGCTGGAAGTGTTGACACTCTTGTGTAATGTACATTTCACATCTTCTGAACATATTTCGAGACACACGCTGCCCTAACTGACTTAATGATTTTTTGGGTGACTGTTCTAGTCGAAAAGCGATATCGTCAATTTTCTCCTCTGTGAGAATACGGTTGACCGACAGTCTCTTTTTGTTAAAAAATGAACCCGTTTCTCTTACTTTTTTAACCAGACGCAGAATTGTTGATTTAGCTGGCAGTATAGCGCCAGGAAATTCGCGACGAAATTTACTGCGACACTTTTTAAACGATTTCTTCTTCACATATGTATCGTAAAGAAATATTCTTTGTTGCAAACTGTAACGTACCATAATTTTACTCACACTCAAACACGATACAGATTAGTAAGAGTATGAAGCCCCAAACCAGCCAAACCGCAAAGAAACGTTTATTCACAACACTGATTAATAAGAGACTGAAGTCACAAACTAGCTACAATGCAAAGAAACCGTTCTTAACAATGTAAGGGTCCCATTATACTGCGTCACTGCACTGTTGGGGCAGCGGAGGTGTTAAACAGTGCGGTGATTCACGGTGCCGTGTGGCGGGAGCTGCTGGCATCACTGACCGAGCAAGTTGCCGACGGCAACAGACTGGGAGGGTAGCGTTTTCCGGCGAATGCCCTGTATAATACCGAAACCATTATATTATTATTAACAGTGTTACATAATTTTTCCTAGCAGGAGATATTTATTAATACCTACTTAATCTACACAATATTCTATTTGACAGTATTAAAAATATATTATAAATTGTAGTCGTTCTCGTAGATTAATGCTTCAGGAAGCTAATTTTTTGAATTTTGAAAAGAAAAGTGGATTATTTTTGGTAAAAAAACGAAATAAAAAATAGACTTTTCTCATTTCTGGACACGTGACAGAAAACGCTCTAGGATTGGTGGACACTTGAGTGACGTCACACGTATGTAAACTCTGCGGTTGCGAATGGAGCGTTTAATATTATCCAAATTTTCAACTACAGTATTTTGTATTGTTTGTTGCTGGTTATTTCTTGTTATTAATGAAATTTCATTTTGAATACAAAATCGAGAACAATTTGTAGAAGCCTACAGCGGAAAATATCAAAAATAGATGCCTTATTTGTGGGGCTAGCTATAGAAAAACTGACTTTTATTCTGCTGAACTTAAAAATGTAAAAGCTTCAATTTGAGAATCATTTATATTTAAATTGAAAGTTAGAGATTGATTGTTTTGCTTTAGCAAAACAACGTCGAAAAATTCTGTACGCGAAATTTGTGCAGTCATACTGAAAATAAAGAAAAGTTGTATGGGTGTCACAAACATACGCAAACAAATAAAGGTATTTCTTGTAGCTAATAAGTAGCCCTTCCAAATAAATATAGTAAGATATCGGTATAATATGGTATATTGAACTAAAACTCAACGTGAAATTGGCTAAGCAGTTTTTTTAAATTAAAATAATCTCGCTCTGTTTTAATGATGCCAATGAATAAGTTTAAAAATGTATTACGGAAAAATCATGCGTAAGCTTACCTTCAGAATCGCCAAAAGCAATAGCAACACACAAATCACTACTAGCACACAGAAACAGCGTAATCATCGACCAAGCTCAGTCGAATGGCGCGGCCGACTGGAGCACTTGATCGGTGGATCACAGGAAGCCCATTGTTCAAACTATTTTTTCTATTGTTAGGTGCGAATTTGCGGTAAATAAAACTTTGTTCCGAGTAATATGGTTTATCTACTTTGAACATAAATTGTTTGTTTATTCATTTACCTACCTCGTTTCACTTCATCTCACATGGAGAAACTGCGATGTTTAAGTTTTTACTTTAACATAAAGAGAAGCAACTAAGAAGTAGTATCCAGGTAGCTGCTTGATTGAAGAATGGTAATGAAATTCAGAATGTCCTTCGTTCGAACCTTGGTTGTGATAATACTTTTTTGCGTGCATTTTTTTCCGTTTTTGTTTGCTGTTTTTTGCACTACAGAACGAAGTTTTTAGTCTAACAATTCGTAATGGATGCTAAGACTCATGTAAGCGTTTGAAATAAATTGCTACCATACAAGAAAACTTAATTTTTAAACTTACCAGAGATGGAATAACATGCAAAAATACAGGTGCACGGCGGTAAATAATGGAATTTATTTTAGAAGTGAGATCACTTGTAGAAATTTCACGCTAATCTTGCAACAGTTTCGGAACGCTTTGTGTCCTTTTCGTTGGAATTTTTACGTGACGATCCAACTGCAGGTTACCTTCCTGACATAAATGCTTCTATTTAGGCGGTATTTACTTTTAATGTGCAAGTATTTTTTTTTTTTAAAAAAAACCTGTTTTTCGGTGTGTATGTAACGTCCAATTTCCTTTTTGAAATTTTTTCAAATGGTTGTAATTAGCTTATTATCCAAAAAGTTGTGTAGCCTTCAGAAAAATGAAAAGAAAAATTAAATTGATGTTTTGGTGGATTTTCGGGAAGAATGATTATACGATGCAACCAACAGCAACTAGTATCCAAAGAAAACAACAAAAGAAAACAAATTAAACATATTCCGAAGCGAGGATCGAACCTAAGGACCCTAACCCTAATAATACTCGCCTTATGCAATGTATTACATTTAACTCTACGAAATTGCGGTGTAAATAAGCTTCACAGAAAGCGAGTGAGCCGGCATCATCTTTCGATTTCTTGTGTCGTTTAAAAACATAGCAGGGCACTGTAATTGTTTAGAATAGTTTTCAAGGAAGATAAGCGGCATTTTAGTAGGTATAAAACGATAGCAGATAAAGGTTTTGAACATCACCAGCTGCATGTGGTGATTCAAAACAAGATTGGCATTTCTGTGAACCACATAAGACAATAAGCTCTTGCATTAATACTGAAAAATCTTTTGCTGTAGGTACTTGTTTCATTTCGAGCAACCATATTTAAAGAATGAGCGATGCAATGCACATGATTTGCCCTCGCTTCGATTACTAAGATGCAATTCAAGGCCCATATGCGCTCAGCTAACAGAAGCAGCGCCATCTGTACGCAGAACCAAACACGTCTCCATAATATGTCTAATCTTTTAGCACGTCACTGAAAATTTCATATAAATTCTCGGATGTTGTTGATACCTTTTTATAGAGGCCGATAAAAGTTTCATGTAGTACCTATATTAAGTTTAGAGTCTACGCAATGAAAGCAGAAAGTGACTTGTTCATTATTGGAAATGCCCTAGTTTCATCAACCATAATTGAGTAAGAGACCGGAATTTGTTCTGCTTTGATTTTTTTTATGTAGTACTTCGTCACTCAAAATTGCATATAACTCTTTAGTGATATCGTGTGACAACGGCCTATATCCGTCGCGCTGAAGCCAGCAATTTAAGGGGAAAATCCTGTGATCGCAGCTTCAACAATCGAATGTAATTTGAATGGTTGTCTTTGAGGCACCTTATGGCTGGAACTTCGGGTCATTAAAAAACGAACAGTTGAAATTATTTTTAAGAGGGTGGGTCTAGCTGTTTTTATATCTTGAAGTTTACTTTTAGATAACATGCAGTATATCTTGACGCCACGTTTTAAATTGGCTTTATTCGATAAACAAAAACAGTGAACGTCAAACTTTTCATACCTTTCTAAAGCTTTGTCCCACGTTGAAGAACCACTTTGAGTGAATGCATTAATGCACTAATCATCTCTTGATGATTTTTTCGGTGCAGAAACGCCATTTGACATGGTTTCTTTACAAATTTGAAAACAGTTCCTCGTACCGTATATTGCCATTACCATCTGACACTCATTTTTAAAACTGCGCCTTTTCTTCTCTTCAAATGAATTTGGAGGAATAACGTTTTCTGGTTGGATTTGCTGAGCTACACTATGCTGAGCTACAAGTATTTAAGGTTTGGGTACCTTACGATTTCGAACAAAAAATTTATCCATAACAATTTCCCGAAATAGATACGATAACAACATGCATGGCGTGATCTCGAAGCACATGCTTTTTACCAGCTTGACTGACCGAATGAGACACTTGAGACAGAACCACGAGCGCGAAAACGCCGGCGCGGCGGCGCGGCTGACGGGTGAGGTACTCCGTATGGCGGGCTAGTACTTGCGCGCAGGGTGAGTTGTTTCGCTTGCTTCTGTGCATACTCTTCACAAATCCATCCAACATTTACTTACCACACACAAGATGGTGTTTCATATGACATAACGTAGTGTTCATGTTATCCTTCGACGCGCAGTAGCACAAGCGCGATCTCTTGAGACAATGGTTCCGCTCAAAGTCGGATACTTATTAGTTTTAATGCCTAAGCTCATGGGTGCCCCGCACCCACAGTATACCTCTCGTGGGTGCTGGAGCCCCCGAGCACCCACAGAGTCGGCGCCCCTGATTGGACAGGTGGTAGGAAAAACTTTCAAAATTCTGCACTTGTTGGCAGGCCCGCCTCTACCTGTTTGAGCGCCCGCGTGCAGTACCGATTATGCCGCCCCCTGTCTAACTACAGCCAGTGGTGGATCCAGGAATTTTCGGAATCGGGTTAAAAAACTGCGTTATTGTCGCCCCTTCGAACATTATTTGCCGCCCCAATTGTTGCCACCCCAAGTGTCGCCGGCCGCCCGAAGCAGCTGAGCTAAAAAAAAAAAAGTCGCCCTCTACATAACACGTGGGGCTGCGAATTGTCGATCACTCGATTTGCCGCCCCCCTCGACGTGCCGCCCGCGTGCGGTGCACGCCCGCTTACGGCGGCCCTGATTGTTGGAGAGAGTGACGAGGGTAGTAAAGTAATTGCGTTACAAAACTCTTGTCAGACCATTGCTCGAATATGGTAGTGTAGTATGGGGCCCGTATTTTGAGTATCAAATACAGGAGTTGGAAAGGGTGCAAAAAAAAGGGCTACTAGATTTGTTTCTGGAATTATGCAGAATGCAATCAGTAACAGATATGGTAAAAGATCTGGAATGGGATTCATTGCAAGACAGGAGGAGAGTGAATAGGGTCATGGGAGTGTACAAGGCGTATATTGGTGATGAGGCATGGATAGATATTGATGTAGGTATGAAAGTAGTGCATGGAAGGGAAAAAGATGACTATGTCCACAAGCTGGCACTCGATTTCAGGCACAAGGGTGTGTGAAGATTCTCTTTTTTTTAGGTAAGGGTGTCAGGGATTGGAATAAGTTATTAGGGAAATGATGAATAATTTACCAAAAACATTGAAATAATTTAAAATTAAAATTTGTAGAGGACAATGTAGGTGGGTGCAGGAAAGGCGGAAGATGAGTGTTTAGGGAAATTGCCACCTGAAGCGTGTGTTCCATTGCAATTAAATTAAGTTTGGATATGCTTTTGGCCTCAATCACGCCTTAATAGTTAAACTGATTTAAATGAAATTTGGTACGAAGTTATTAACTTCTATGTGAAGTGACATAGGATAGTTTTATGAATAGTTCCTTTAGAAATTTCCAGTACTGGGTGACCGATCTTCGCTCGGCATCTTTCGATTTCTATTTAATATCCAAGATTTCGAGTAAAGTTTGATTAAAGTAAAAGGCTTGAAGACTTCCTAGGCGTTTTGAGGTGCACAGTTAACCAAGAGAAACTTCACTAACATCATTAGGCTCACTGGTACCTGAACCTTCTACGTAATGAGGTTAGAGCCGTTTTCGAGAAACCAAATACAATAAATTGCAAATTTTTTTTTTTTTTTTTTTTTTTTTTTTTTTAAATCGTGTTAAAACTTGAATAGCAAAAACGTTATCTACATATGAAATTTCATCCAAATCGTTAGATCCATTTGCCTCATAAATTGCTTTCAAAGAAGAAAGCTATTATTATGCTAAACAGAATCTTAATGCCAGTCAGGGATTGATAATGCTGCGAGATTTGTGTTAATTCAGGGCATTCTACGTAAAACCCTTGATGATGGATTCTTATGTACCTCGACGAGAAAAATTAAAGTACAAAATATTTTTAAATTTATATATCTCGCTTAGTTCTCGAGATACCATATCGCAAAATTGACGTGGTTTGGTTGAAATGCGACCTGGACCAGAAGATAAATTTCGTCACAGCCAAGTTTGATGATGAATTCGTATGAAACTCGTCGAGAAAAATCGAAAATAAAGAATTTATTTTTCTGATACCTCAAGTGAAGAGGTTAGGATTAGATACGACCTGGACCAGAAAAAGAATCCACCAAAAGCACTATGTCGATACGGTAGAATGTACTTTTAATGTTTTATTTTGTTCCAAATGGTTGTTGTTAGGTTGGAAATACAGCATGGACCAGAAGAAACGTCGCCAAAAGCACAAGGAACTATACCTATAACTGATTTTTGACATGCTATATCTCGTAAACCAAGCGAGGTATCAAGAACATTTATTCTTTATTTTCGAAATGTTTCGTCGCGTTCTATAAGAATTCATCATCAGATTGTGACGTCACGGTAATGATAGAACATCATCAGTGCTAAATCAATTCACTCCGCTAAAACTATGCTCATACCTCGCGTGGTAGTATTTAATGACAAACTAACAACCACTATTTACGGTCAAAAAGTAACGGTGATTAGTTTATAACTGGTTACCGTAATATTATTTTCAAAGAAGTTTATCACCTCTGACAAAACCAATCATAAATTTTTAATTATCTTCCTTTTTAAATGTTTTACAATTAAACTTGCAATGTTACTATTTCCACGCCTCAGCCAGTATACAAGAACTGTTCGTTTAAAATTCTTTGAAATCAGAGAGAATCTATTTGTAGGCTTTTCTGGTACCTGAATTGTCTATGAGATGGCGCTAGTGCCGTTTTCGAGATATCAAGTGAAAAAATTGTTTGTATTTTGCAAACTCGCTTTTTTGTACGGAAGACAACTATTTAGGTAATCTTAAAAGTCAAAACATTATCTAAATATCAAATTTCATCCAAATCGTCCATAGCCGTTTCCGAGATCCGATATATATATATATATATACAAGAATTGCTCGTTTAAAGGTATAAGATTATAAATTCGCAAGCTGCAAAGAGTTTCCTACTTGGTACAAGGCAGTACCACGTTTGCTCTTTGTTTTTTATGTACGTCACAAACACTTCTTTTCAGCAAAAAGCTTCTGATAAGTGCATGTGTTTGTTTAGTTTAAAAGTGCTAAAAACGATATACTTTACAAATAATAGTTTGAAAGCAGAAAGTATAAATCTGCACTTAACCTTAGTTCTCTTTTTAAAAAAAATCGTAGTATTGGTAAGTCAACGAAGAGACTTCTTCAGTTGCATACATGAAATGGTATCACACCGTAATTCCGTTCGTAATATAATTATGCAAAAAATCAAAGGTTGGAAAAAAAAATGTACACTACTAAGAGTATAAAAGTACAAAAGAATGTTTACTACAAGTAACAAAATGGTCGTCCGCGAAATGTCGTTTTTGTACGTTCGTGACAAATATGTAACAGTTTCGATTCTACCTCGGTTCAATTTATTGCCTGTTTTTCCTTTTTTTTATGTAATATTACAAATATTTTTACCAAAATTTAAAACTCAACAGAAGATAATTAACCCTTTTTTATTTTTTTGTCCAAAATTTTTATAGAAATCAGTTCAAATAGTTGCTTATATTAAACAAAACTGTGTTTTTTGCTTACTGTTCAATATTCTGAAAATAAGTATTAAATCCTTCACTTAAAACGAATGTATTCAATGGTCTAAGGTTGATACTTTTCATTTCGAGAAGTAATATTAGGAGTAGTTTACATCGCGATCCACGTCGTCACTAACACAGCGCTTATGAAATCAGTTTATTTATTACTAATAATTACTAAATTCCTGCTGCTTCATGTTAAAACAAGAATATTCTGGTCCAGGCAGCATTTCAACCTAACATCTATCTCCGCTAATATTGGCACTACAAAATCAAATGGTATGGACACACCTTAACATACTAAACTGAATGGGAACTAATTTCGAGCTGTAGCAACATTTTATGTATGAAGTTTCCTCATTAGCTTGGCATAAATTATCACCATTAATTTTATTATACACCTTCAGTATGAATTGCAGCTGTACCACGAACACAATCAATGCATCTCGATATAAACTTGATCTGCATTAACGTAAGCAGTGTTAAGAGTTGTAATGAATTCTGGACTTTCCGTTGTACAGCGTAAGTTACGAGCGTTTTAGTATACATTTTTAAATTACGTTATTTTAATCATTGTCATGATGCTGATGCCATAGTTCATGTGACTGGATGTAGTTCCACATGAATTTATTATTTAACAAAAAGAGACCTGTACTTAAAAGGAAGAGAATCAGATAACTATACACTGAAAGCTCATTATAAACTATATTCTAAAATTCTAAGAAATGTAATAAGTAAGGCCAAGAACAGGTATATATCAAAGAAAATAGAGAATTCAGGCAATAAGATGAAAACTATATGGAATATAATAAAAAGTGAAACAGGTAAATCTGTAAATCACTCCAAAGACATAAAAATAGAACAAAATGGATCTGTTCATAGTGAAGTAGGGGAAGTTTGTGAAATACTTAACAAACATTTTACTACAGTTGTAGAGAAATTAGGCATAGAAAATCAATCCCCACACAATGCCCTAAGGCTTCTTCAGACTGCTTACCCAAATAGATTTGTGGAAATGCAATTGCCACCAGTAACAGTCTCAGAAATAAATAAACTCATGAAACAATTAAAACCTAAAAATTCTTCCAGCTATGACAATATTTCATGTAAATTACTGAAAAGATATTCAGATTGTATCGATCGTGTACTTGCCCACATTTGTAATGAATCGTTAATGCAAGATGTGTTTCCAAATAGATTAAAACATGCAGTCGTAAAACTGTTGTTTAAAAAAGTAGAATCAACATGTGTAGATAACTATCGTCCCATTTCATTACTTTCCGGATTCTCAAAGATTTTTGAAAAAGTCATGTATTGTAGAGTAATAAAACATGTTACCCAAAATAATATACTACTCACTAAATCACAATTTGGATTCCAAAAAGGATCATCTATAGAAATGGCTATATATTCATTTTTAAATAACACATTTGAGGAACTGAATAATAAAATGAGCCCTGTAGGAATATTTTGTGATCTTGCAAAAGCATTTGACTGTGTAAATCATGAATTACTTTTGTAGAAAATGGAATCTATGGTATTTATTGAATTGCAGGTAAATGGTTTAAATCATACATGGAAAGTCGAATGCAAAAACTTTCCATTTTTGATCCTAAATTAAGTAAAGATGCTTCATCAGACAGAGAGAAAATAAAACATGGAATTCCAAAAGGTTCTGTCCTAAGACCCTCTCTCTTTCTGTTGTACATCAACGACCTTCCTGAAACTTATCAGACAAAGTTAAGAGTGTTTTATTTGCAGATGACACTAACCTGACTGTGAGAAAAACACCAAACAGCAATCTAGAATTTAATGTAAATGAAGTAGTTAGTGAAGTAGCAAATTGGTTTGAGGCAAATTCATTAAAATTAAATTTTGAAAAAACAAATTACATTAGGTTTAAAACAAAAAAAATATGCACAGCCGGATATACAAGTAAGCTAATTATAAAAATAACACAATATTAGAAATAAAGAGTATAAAATTCCTTGGCATTAAATAGATGAGAAACTCTGTTGGCATTATCATATCACTTCACTATTGAAGAAGTTAAGTAGTGCCACCTTTGCAATACGAACACTTTCTCTAACAGCAGATCTAGAATTAACGAAACAGGTTTACTCCTCATATTTTCATTCAGTAATGTCATATGGCATAATTTTTTTGGGGGAACTCTTCACAAAGTGAAAAAGTTTTCATAGCACAGAAAAGAGCTATTAGGATGTTGTGTAGGGTAAAACCAAGAACTTCTTGCAGACAACTTTTTAAAAAACCCAATGTTCTTACAATGACTTCTCAGTATATATATTCTCTAATGTACCCAGGGCCCGCTCTAGGGGGGAGCAAACCGGGCATTTGCCCGGGGCGCTAAAATTTAGGGGCGCCATTTCGGCTGTAAGTGTAAGAAAAATATTCATAATATTAATGGATTAAATACCCAATTAATAAAAAAAAATCCACATACCGATTTTTTCGTTCGTTAAAAACTTACAGTTCTTAACCCTTTGGGTGCGCCCATAGAGACTTCGAAGAGACGGGGCGCGGACCTCAAAGGGGCGCGTCGTTGCCTCGCCGCCTCTGTGTGAATTCCGCCATAGGAGCAACTTGAAAATGCGCCGCGTCCGCGCCATGTCTCAGCCCGAAGTCCGCGCCACGTCTCTTCTGTGTGAATTGGGCCCTTAGCACGCGAGTAGAACGCGTTGTTGTCTCAATTTGCTTATTATTGCTAATTACAAAAGTGGTTTCATTACACAACAGCATTAGTCTTACTATTACGTTATTAGTGATAAGTGGTAGTTCATAAAATTTACTTCAGGATTTCATAATTTCTAAAGGTAAGTACATCTATGATTAAACTGTTATTTAGTTGGATATACGACATAGGCGCACAACGACAAAAGCACACAACAGAAGCCCAGTAGGTGAGGCAGTTACACCTGCCCTCGGCTACCTGCACAGATTCTGACGTTATACTGCCCACAAGTTACCAGACGCGGTGAAAAGGAGTGTTTTTCGTAATTGCAGCTAGGCTCTAATACATGGAATCGATAGTGCTTGGCGGAAGATGCTGAGTATTTATTTTATTGAATTGATGAAACCAAATCGAATATAGATCTTAGTTATTGGAAATCGAAGTGGAATAATTTGCATAATAATTTCTTCTCGTAATCCGAGCCTCACAGATTTGTTGTACAAATTAGATACAGGCATTGTAAGTGTTTTGGTTGGGTTAAATTTCATACACGGGAGTAGTTTACGTCGCGATACATGACATCACAACGTGACATAGTGCTCTTGAATTTTGTTTAAATAACTAAATTCATCGTGCCATTGGCTGTGACAAAAAGGTTCAGTTTTCATATTGGTCCAGGCTGAATCTCAACCTAACCACAATCTCCGCTAATATTGGCGCTACAAATTCAAAGCCTCAATCACACGCGCATTAATACAAGCAATTTTATCCTAAATTATCATCGTCGTGTATCGCGACGTAAACTTGAACCACATACGCTAGCTTTGATCGCTTGTGAAAATACTGTAGTTTAGTGGGTGTGGGACAGTAGTTACAATCATTAATAAATAAATAATATTACCAGCTGCTGATTACCGATTAGTTACTTCACATACCATTAGTATATTTAATTTCGAATGCTAACTGCTAACATATAATAATCCATGATGTTTATTATATATACGACTGTGGTTTACAGATACTCTAATTGCTGCATTTGTAAATCGTCTCAACAAAAGAAATTCATTAACTATTTTAGTGAATGTGAATAACTTTGTCAGTTGGTTTAATAAGTGCATTGCGCGACAATCACTCAACATCATTTTTTTGTTTGTGAACTTGGAAACTATTCCGTTCAAGCCTTAGAAATTGCCATTCTGTATACACGATTTCTGTATTTGCAGCAAATTTACGGATAGTATCATCCGCGAATAAGCTTTGACTGTGTAGTAACACTAGACTTTATGTTCACAGGGTATGGAAAATATTTTGTGTTGTGCATAAATATTTTTTTATATCGACTGAGAATAATCTACCTTAGTTATGGTTTTAGCTTATTTAGAGCAAGGATAAATATTTACTTTTTATATTATTTTATAGTGTACATTGTTTGAGTTACGTGCATGCCTCTTTCAATATGTCTGACGGTCAAAGAAAACTATCTGGTTACCAGTACAAAAAAAATAAGGTTGGGAAAGGAAGCGTAAAGGCAGAATCAATCTGGCGCGTTAAAAAAATTTACTGTATTCAGGGTTTTACCAAAACAAATCTTAGAATCCAATATCAGGTCGGGATACAAATGAAGTATAGAATCGTCAGAGAATAATAGCGACCAAATGAACGAAGTTTGTAAACCAACTGGAACTGACACCAACGTGAAACTCACAGAAGGCGTTCTAAAACTTTGTGGCCAAGAATTTTATGAGATGCCGTAAGAAGCTTTTTAGTAAGGCAAGGTCCATCTAAACTATTGCATAATTACACATTTCCTTCCAATGACACAGATCGACGTTTTTAGCGCAAAATATTATGCACGAATTTTCAGCAACGCAGAGCAAATATTGCGAGATTAGCTACTGCGTTTACTGCTTCCTGTTGCAAAATTTTCAGTTGTTTTGTTAGTTCTCTCTCAAAGGAGGATTTTAAAAATTGGAAACACCTCGACGAAACTTTAAAAGAGCATGAAATTTCGAAAAATCATATTCAGGCAAAAAAGATTCAATTGTTGTAAAATTGTAGATGCTGCCACTCAAAGAGTTATTAATGCCGAAATAAATCATTGGAATAAGGTGCTTCTAAGAATCGTTGCAATTACCAAAATGCTTGGTAAAAGTTGACTTGGTTTTTCAAGGTACAAGCGACAAGTTGTTTGAGCATAATAACGGTAAATTCTTAAAAATAGTTGAGTTACTGTCTGAATACGATCCCATTATGGAAGAGCACGTCCGTTGAGTGTTCTAAAAAGTAGAGACTAAAGCTCAATATCTTGTGGAAAATATACAAACCGGTATAGTAGATCTGCTTCATCAAAGAGTAAAGTCTCATGTAATTAATGAAATAAAAAATTCAAATATTTTTCCATAATTTTAAACTGTACTCCTGACTTTAGTAAGATACAGCAAATTACTCTTGTAATCAGATATGTTTCAACCAATAAATTTAATCCTGATGTTGAGATTAAAATTAATGAAAGCTTTTAAGGCTTCTTACCAGTCGAAAGATACACAGGAAAACAAATGTCTGACATTATAGTTGGAGAACTTAATGACTTGTGTTTAAATTTGCAGGATATCAGAGGACAGGGACTGACAACGGGTTCAATATGAGGCGCAATAAAGCAGGAGTGCAATTTAGAATTAAACAATATAATTCGCGAGCATTCAATGTTCCGTGTAGTAACCATACTCTCAATCTTGTTATTAATGACAAAAGCATCCTTGGAAGCCGCTAATTTCTTCAACATGGTCCAAAAAATATATTAATTCTGTTTGGCATCTACTTTTCGATGGGCAATACTTTTAAAACCTGTTCAGGGTTCAACTTTTCAAACATGGAGTGACACTAGATGGGAGAGTAGGATAGAGAGGATAGAGGCATTAAAACCTTAAAAATTTCATTTGGGAGATGTATACGACGCCTTGCTAAGCATTTACGAAAACCAAGAAATTGATAATTTAATGATTTAGCCATTTTGGCAATGGAGTATGAAATTGCTGATGAAGTAAATTTTAAGATGTAATAAAAAATTCGCAAGCTGAAAGTAAGAAAAAAAAGGTTTTTTTTGTGATTTTAGCGTATTTGATGTAATCTCGTTTTATTTTCAAAATAATGGCATTTAGTTTGTTTGTGTGATAATATCCATCTGTAATAGCATTTACAAACGTAAAAATATGGTTAATTTGTGGCTATGTAAAGATATTGCATAATTAATTTCTCTATTTTGTGCCGCTAGATCAAAATTCAATAAGTTTATTTATGAATATATGATTTTATTAAAATTAAATATTTTATTCGAATAAAAATTAATTATTTTTTTTAAAAAATATATAATTCTACATAATCTTAAGGGGCGGCAATTTGTCTATTTGACCGGGGCGGCAATACCGCTAGAGCGGGCCCTGATGTACTATGTCATAGATCATTTTAACCTGTTTACTTCTAACTCACAGGTACACAATTTCAGTACAAGAAGCAGAAATAACTTGCACAAACCACAAACATCTCTGTCATTAGTACAAAGAGGAGTTAATTATTCTGGTTTACATCTGTTTAATAAACTTCCCAAGGGGATAAAACAGTTTACAGTAAATATAGATATATTTAAAGAAAAACAAAGAGATTATCTTATTGGCAACTCCTTCTACTCCATTCAAGAATTTGAACAAAATAATTAATTGTATTCAATATGACTTTTTGCAAAACTCAGTTGTAAAAATTTATGTTTATTTTATTCTCTTTATTTTTCTTTGTAACATATAATTGATTATGACTCATTGTTTCACATCCCAGATGTGCTTCCTCAGCAGGGATCCATGAAACAAGATTGATAAATAAATAAATAAAAATAATTCACTTTTACGACGGCTATATTGCAAAGGTCAATTTTGAGACAGATTTTAGTGGACAACTTAAACCAGAACAACTGAAACTTTATTAGTAATTTAAGCTGCTTTCATGTCCGCAAATTTAGTGACATGTACTTAAATTGTATCAAAAGTCAATAATAATAGTTCCAGAGCAAGAACTATAAATCTGTACTTAATATTTATAAAAAAAATTAAATTCGTACTGTCGGTAAGTTCACAAGAAGATGTCTTCAGTTGCGGACATGAAATAGTGTGACAAATCAGGTATCACACCGTATTTCCGTTCGTACTATATCTGTCACAATCATCATATATATTATTTCTATAAGGTGTTTTTGTCATAAGCCATTATCTCTCTTCATACTTAACCGACATCAGTGAATGAGGCGTCATTTTCAAGCTTATGGTCTCCAGTTTGGTCACGTCATATTTTAAGAAAGAAATTTTTCGGAATTCGACCCTTAACGAGCAAAAAGTCAATATTTCTAAAATGATGTTTTTTGTGTTACGAGTCATTTATCTCCCTGGATACCTATCTGAAATCATTTAATGAAGTATCATTTTAAAGATTAAGATCTCCGCTTTGGTGACAACATATATTACGACAGAAATTTTTCGGATTTCGACCCTTAAAGGGCAAAAGTATCAATATTTCTAAAATGCGTTTTTTTTTGTGTCTCAAGCCATTTATCTACCTGATATCTAACGGAAATCGATAAATGAAGTAGGATTATGAAGAGTAATTTCTCAGCTTTTGTGACGTCATATATTAAGAAAGGATTTTTTTTTTTTTTTTTTTTTTTTATTTATTCAGCATTTAAAGGGAAAAAGTATCAATGGTTCTTAAACGCATTTTTGTGTCACGAACCATTTATATCTAATCAATATAGATAGATGAGGTATCAAATTAAGGAATAAGGTCTCCGCCGTGGTCACATTATATTTTAAGAAAGGAATTTTTTGTAATTCGACCGTTCAAGGGCAAGCATTTCAATATTTCTAAATTGATAATTAAACAAAATTGATAAACGAAGTATCATTTATAGACTGAGGTCTTCGGTTGGTTACACCATATTTTAAGAAATGAATTTTTCAAAATTCGACCCTTAAAGGGGAAAAGTATTAATATTCCTACACGCATTTTTCTGTCTCAAACCATTTACCTCCTTAACCGAAATCGATAAGGGAAGTAGGATTATGAAGAGTAACGTCTCAGCTTTGGTGAAATTATATATTAAGAATGATTTTTTTTTTTTAATTCATCCTTTAAAGGGAAAAAGTATTAACGGTTCTTCAAAGCATTTTTGTGTCACGAGCCATTTATCTCCATTAATATATAACCAAAATAGATAAATGACGTATCATTCTAAAGATACCTCTATGGTCACATCATTTTTAAGAGTAGATTTTTTCTGAATCTAACCCTTAAAGGGCAAATATATCAGTATTTCTAAAATGCGTTTTTTGTGTCTCGAGTCATTTATCTCCTTGATAAACAAAGTATCATTTTAAAAACTGAGGTCTTCGGTTGGTTACACCATATTTTATGAAATGAATTTTTCAAAATTCGACCCTTAAAGGGCAAAAGTATTCATATTTCTACAACGCATTTTTCTGTAACGAGCCATTTATCTCCCTTCATACCAAACCGAAATCGATAAATGAGGTATCATTTTAAAGACGAAGGTGTCCGCTTTAGTCTCACCATATTTTATAAAAGGATTTTTTTGTTTTGAATTTGACCCTTAGAGGGCAAATGTATCAATATTATTTCAACAACTTTTTTTTGCGTGCCATTATCTCCTTCGATACCTATCAGAAATTGATATCGTTTTAATTATTATGGTCTCCAATTAGATAAAATCATAAATTAAGAAAGAATTTTTCGAAATTTGATTCTTTAAGTTGTCGCGTATGAGACAGTTCAGAGCCAATTCCTAGATTGCAGCAGCAGACATCACAGAAATGTCAATAAACTGTTTTATTTTTATTTTTTTTATATACAATAAGTAGCTTTTCGGATATTTTTTTTCTATTACGGAAACATCTTTATTTTATTATTATTATTATCTGCAATTGGACCCTGTCGGATCACGCAAAGCCTTATGGATTCAGTTTTCTAAGTTTCCATATAGCTTTCATTTTTTCCCCGTGGATTCTTTTCCTTTCTTCAGTCCACTTCGTCCCCGATCTCTTGATGACTTCATTCTCTGGCGGTACTTCCCATTTGTTCATTTTTTCTCTGTATGTTTGTCTGTGATTTCTGATGAGTTTATGTTGGTTTTTTTCCAGGTCTTTTTTGATCTGCTGGACCCAGGGCATAGTTTTTAGCTGTTCTATGTACGTCACAATTTTATGAATCAGTCTTGTTGCTGGGAGTCTATGGATATGTCAATAAAATCTTAATCTTCGTTTCCTTATGTCTGCCGCGAGGTTTGACAGTGTTTATGTTGTTTTCGAGATTTAAGTTTGTATCCAATACAATACAATACATTCATTTTACATTGATCCCAATATAAGAGACTGGCTCTGTGGGATGTGTAAAGTTGTCAATTTTCATTTTTTGCATCATTCCCGTGTTTTGGAAGATGCAGTTATTCACATTTTCAGTTATACTATATTCACTCTCAAGTGGCGCGTCAAGGTCATGTGCCCCTTGCCCCTCGCCTCTCCTCACCACCCCCTCCAGTTGCCTTCCCCTCCGATCAGGCCTCTGCCTACAGGCATTGTCGTTTGTCGAAGTATTGTCATGTCTATTCCGATACACCGTTATAAAATGCAAGTGAAATGGAGTCAGATAGTTGTTACATTAGGCGACAGTTAAAACAATTATTTTTTATGTGTATAATTTTTTAAGACGTTAGAAAACTCTGAAGAGAAAGTTAGTATACTTTTTAGGAAACCATTAAAAATTACGGCAGAGGCGTGTGGCGTATCGTTACGAACAGTGCAGCGTGTATTTAGCGAAGCCCAGCTGAGTGTTCCAGGGACATCCTTTTCTTCTCCAAATAAAAACATTCACCGAGAAAAACTGGTCACGGAGATGGATGACTTTCAGAAAGTTATCATTCGACGTTCCGTTCTAGAATTTTATGACCGTGGTGAATACCCTACCTTATGAAAATTGAGGGAGGTACTGAAAGAGAAAATTAACTACACTGGAGGTGTATAAGTTATTAAAAGCACTCGACTTCATATACAGAAAATGTAATGACGGTAGACGTTTTCTGATGGAAAAGACAGACACTGTTGCGGCAAGGGTCTCATTTTTAAGAAAAATGCACGATTTAAGGAAGGAACATTCTCTTCGACCTGTCATCTATGTTGAGGAGACGTGGGTAAATCAAAATCACACAAGGAAGTTTATTTGACAACACTCTAAACGCAATGGTATAGTGGTCTCATCAACGATTTCTGTAAACAGAAACTATCGCTTCGAGTAAATATCACTTTCATTTCAAAATTTAAACGACGTGTTTAGATAATTAACTTCCACTGGGAAAGACATCTAAAAATTGGATTTAATCGTCGAAATGTCTTGCGCAAGTTTTTAAAACTAAAAATAATTATTGGAAGCAGTAAGTTTTATTCCTTGATATGTAAATAATTTTTATATTTATTAACATATGAAATTGTAGTTGGTAAACACGAAATTTCTATGACATACGATTCACTCATTTTCGTCACGACAAATAGTTAAAATGCTCGATTTTACTGAAGAAATCATCAAATTAGATGCAACATATTGTTACACAGCCGTCGTGGTGACGTTTGCGCATGCGCGGCAGCTGTTTCCCCTTCGCCTGTAGGGGCTGGGGCAGCGTGGTGGGGATAGAGCGGAGTGACCTTGGCCCGCCTTTCCTGCGTGAAAACATTATAGTCAATGTTAGGTGCCACTAGCTGAAAACACATATCGCTCATTTGCTGCAACAACGTCATAACTCAAAAATCACCAATTTTGAGATAATACAATAGGGATGATTCTAAAGATGTGAACTTTTAACTGGTAGAGTGTCAGTTTTGAGCTCTCAAGATTCCCGGCGGGATGGCGGTATTGTCGATTTGGCTTAACTACGTTTCCTCCATTGTGTTAGTTGCAACAATGTCTTATCTCAGTTGTGATCCAGCTGTTATACAGCAAACATTGTTCGTTTCTCTAGAACGGCGACATATTTCGTGTTGTGACGATATAACTGCAAAGGTAAGACCACTTTCCATCTTGCTCTTTATTATGACAATGTATTATTCTAAGATGTGACGTTATGCATGTAAGAATTAGGAAGGTTCTGTTTGACTTGTGAAATGATGTGACGTTCTTGCAGAAAAGTACCGTGTTTATTGCCGTACTATTTGATTTTAAGACGTTGTTACAAAGAAAAGTATTTGCATCCTTATCATCAGTTGTAGAATTATGTAACATTATGACACTCTTGTACTAATAGTCTTTCATATTCATGTTTCACACTGTATTATTTCTAATTATGTCAATATTGTTGCAATAATTTATTGTAAACTAATAATGTATAACCATCGAACGGACTTGTGACAGTTACTATTAATGAGTTCGTATTGTTTACTTCGTAGCATAATTTTATTCCCAGAGAGACGATCATGCAATCAAATAGTCGAGGAGTGAAAACGTTGTTAATAGCCTTAAGGAAACACGAAAGAATGGAAAATTAAAGCTCCATCTGCAGAACTGATTACACATTCGTCCTCTGGCGAAGACCCTTCAAATGAAAGTGATATGTTAATATATTTTATTCCTGTTTGTCAAACTTATATCCAACTTGATATATTTTGTCAGTTGATTTTTTAAATGAATCATACTTATCTTTACTATTATGTTAAATTATATTTTGTATTAATGAGTTCTTTAATTACAATGCAGCATTATTATTTTTTAAGGAAATGTATTACATGCAGCCAATGAATCAGTAACGATATTGGAAATGATTAGTAATACTTCTGGAAGCTCATCTACTGGATCGACATCAAGTTCTTCATCACACTCAAGTTCATCTTCCGAAGATAATGACGATTTAATTTTTGATACTACATACATGCCGCCCAACGTTAGCAGTGATAGCGACGGTGATTGTGAACCAGTTCCAACGCTGGTTCTTGTGATACCAAATAATGGCAATATCGAAACTCCTTCAACTACTAGGGCGTCTCTTGGATCCACTCAGAACACTTCCAGTTTTTCCAGCACGCCTACTTCGATTATCTTAACAAGTCCACTTAAGAAAGGAGTGAAGTGTAAAAGAAACGAGAAAACCTGGATAAGAAATCTTAATAAGAAGTTAAGAAACAGTGGAAAGGCATATGAAATGCACACTATAGGCAACAAGATCTGAAAAGAGCGAAAAATGGGACCTCCATGTACGGAAAAGTGCAAGGGAAATGTTCTATAAATTTCACTGAAGAGGAAAGGATGTTTACGGTGGATTTTAATATTTCATTCATTACTCCAAAAAATGACTTATGTGAAACGTGTTGTGCCTATGAAAATGCTGAGGGGGAAGAAAAAGAGAAGAAAAAAGAATGTTATGATCAGCATTTAGTAGAGAAAGAATTGTCCAGAAAGGAAAAGAACTGTGATAAGGAGGAACTCAATTTTGCAGTGGAAGTGTATGACTTACAAGGCGTTATGCAAATTCCCAAAGGCGATGTCTCAGTGTTTTACTATATATCTAAATTAAATGTATTCAATTTTACAATTTACGATCTGAAAAGTAACGAATGCGAATGTTTTGTTTGGGATGAATCCAATGGACACAGTGGAGTTGATGAATTGGGTACCTGTGTTCTTCGTTATTTGAATAAAAGAGTTGCTTCAGGCGATAAAGACTTCATATTTTACTCTGACAACTGTGCGGGCCAACAAAAAAATAAGTTCATGATCGCACTCTATCTCTATGCTGTATCTTATCTCAGTGTAAATAGCATCACCCATAAGTACCTGATCAAGGGCCACACCCAAAATGAGGGAGATTCAGCGCATTCGTTAATTGAGCGCCAAGTAAAACGACAGCTGAAGAGTGCCCCAATGTACACGACGGAGTCAGTCATTGCTGCAATCCGTAATGCAAAAAAAAAAAAAAAAAAAAATGGATAGCCATCCAACGTTACGGAACTGTGCTTCGAAGATTCTTTCAATATCAAAGCTTTAGCAACTGAAATGGGACCTCTGAATATGTCACAGATAAAAATGACTACAATGAAGATTCTTCGTGTGGAACGGAAATCGCCAACTTCATTATTTTATAAAACATCTCATAAGGATGCCAACTTTAATGTGGCAAATATCATTAGAAAGAAAAAGATAAAGGATGATATTACACTGACACGGACATTTAACACCAAGCCTAATTTAGCGAATAACAAGAAAAAGGACCTTCTTGAACTTATTCAGAAAAATCACGTACCTAAATTTTATAAACCATTTTACGAGCAGTTGTAATCTTTATTCTTGTATAACTATTTCTGTATAATTTTGTATAACTTTTAAATCTTTATCATAAGTTAAATATTATTTAACATGAAGATTTGTGCTTTTCCTTTTTGTACTTTGATTTAACACAATCATTTTGTTTATAACTATAAATAAAGTATGCCATGGATATAATAATTGTTATTATTTCATACCCTTCACATGGTTGCATCGTTGTCATATTATTTTTCAGTTCTTGGAAAAAAATAACACTGGTCATAAGTAGAAATTTTTATTAAAATTCCTTGTAGTAACCCATTTTTATCAACAATAACGTCACAACTCTTCTTATATCTCGTTACAAAACTGATTTTAGCAGCAAGAATGTCATAAGTGAAATTGGGGGTGGTTTTCAGATTAATGGAGAGATTGTAGTTTGAATTTCGGCCAGTAATTTACCTCCTCATCATAATCAGATATTACTCGACCAAATTGTGCCATTTTTTCATTTATTATTATAGTTTCCAAAGATTAATTCCATATTCAAAACTTCATATGCGTCTCCTGAAAAATTGCGATTTTTGAGTTATGACGTTGTTGCAGCAAATGAGCGATATATTTTATCTGTCTGTATGCCACAACAAAAAAAAAAAAAAAAAAAAAAAAAATCAAAAAAAAAAAAAAATCATGCGGGTGGTTAAATTAGGGCTTTTTGGGGACCAGCGATGAAAGTCCAGTCATGATCTTCTCTGTGAATAATCCATCAATTTTTGATTCAAGTCAAAATTTTTATCTTTATAAATACATTCTTTTTCACAAACTGATTAAAGTAAAATATGATGCTCCACTTATTTTGAGGTCAAATCCTGTATCTGTGAATAAATACATGTTGAACACTAACTAATTCATTTTTAGCTCAATAACACACTACACCTTCTGTTGTATGCTTGTCTCTAAAAGTGAATTGGTAAAATTTCCAAGTACAAAGTAGAGGACTCCTAGTGACAATTCTCTCCAAAAATATGAAACTTCAGAAGATTGTGCCATTGGTTGCGAATACATTGGCTTTCAAAATTGATTTCTTTTATAACCAGTATATACTTAGCACAAAATACAAAAAACAAACATATCACTCATCGCAGATAAAGGCAGGAGGGCCATGATGAACACATAAATACGAGCATAATTTATAATATTTCGGTAAAACCTTTAACCATGTATACAAGGCATATGGCATTGAATTCGTATACGTACACACAGAAATTCACCACATGTGTTTAGTCTTGATACGTACACACTCAATCACCTCGCCAAATGCTTAAAGTATTTTTTTGTTTGTCATGGCTCTTCCGCCTTCACCTATGGTGAGTGATGGGTTCACTTTACCTAACCTTCCTTATTTCATCGGGAAACAGAAATGACAATGATAACACTATGCCAATTTCCGTATCCTGTAAATCGCGCCCAGTGAAAATCGCGCCCAAGTGTAAATCGCGCCCAGCACAGTCTCTACCTGGGGTATTTCTGGCTAAAGCAAATCGCGCCCGGTCTAAAAGTTGACTACCCCTCAAGACATACCTGTCCCATGAGTCACACCTCCGCACCAGCTGTGGGAAAGTTTGAGAATCATAATTTTTTGTGGAAAATCAGGAACAGAAGTTTTAAAAAGTAAACAAGACTTTTTCATGGACGGGACATTTAAAAGCTGTAGTAAGCAGCAGTGATTTCAGCACTTGAAGAAGTTTTTCCATCAGTTGAAATCCACGGATGCTATTTCCACATGAAGAAATGTCTGTGGAGGAAAATTCAAGACCTTGGACTTACTTGTGTGTACAGGGAAGATGAAGAAGTACAACTGCAAGTTCGCATGTGTGCTGCGTTGGCTTTCCTCCGACCTGAAGATGTCGCAGATGGCTGGGCCGAGATACATTCCCATGCAAGTAATGCTCCCAGACTTACGGAATTTTTCGATTATTTTGTTGAAAGATGGTTAGAAAATGCTGAGATCCCAATCAATCTTTGGACCTGCTACGGGAGGCGTCATCGAACCACCAATGCTGTAGAAGGCTGGCACAACAAGATCAACAACCTTCTTGGGAAACCAAACCCTAAAATCAAAGTTGTGATCGACTGTATGAAGAAAGAAGCAGAAAACTCAGCGAGTGTATTTATGAGGTCACAGTTGAACATGGAAGGCAAAAGAAGAAAAAAGAAGTACATGAAACTTGACGAAAGACTGGAAAAAACAGTAAAAAAGTACGAGGAAGATGGTGACATCAGGACTTGTTTGAGAATGATCTCCCACCTCCAAAAACTAGAATAAAGTCTTTATCTTAAAAACAAAACTACAAAAAAAAATATAAAATAAGAAAAACAAAAAAAATTGACGATGCTTTTAAGCTGATTTTAAACACGCCTAAATGTCGAAAGATTACTTTTGTCATTTAGCCAGTCCAAAGCCTGAACAAAGTGTGATGGGAATCAGTTTATTTATTTAACTTGTACATAAATAGTTTTTATTTAGGAATTCCGTTCTAGCCAGAAATTACCCCAGGTAGAGACTGTGCTGGGCGCGATTTACAGGACACCGGTGCGGTGGTGTGACTCATGGGACAGGTATGTCTCGAGGGGTAGTCAATTTTTAGACCGGGCGCGATTTACACACAATCCTCAGTGGGCTCTATTTTCACTGGGCGCGATTTTCGTACAACCGCCAATTTCTTACAAGTGGCTTTTATACCACTGAAAGTAGAAACTGTAAAATGACATCTGTTTTTTCTGGGCCAAGGATCTTTCTTATAATTTTGCGTTCTTCTTTCAAAATGCTTTCTAGGTCACCTTTCCTGTGTAGAGTTTATGTTTCGCTGGCGTACAGGGACTTCAGGATTTGATAACTGTGTTGTAATGTCTGACTTTTGTATATATGGACAAACATTTTTTATTATATATGTTGCAGGTTCTACCGTAGGCTCTCCTAAGTTTTTGCATGCGTACTTTCTGTGCTATTTTCTCTCCTCCTGTGGGTTCGATGATTTATCCCAAATGCTTGAAATATGGGACTCTCTCAATTTGTCCATATTTGTGACCAGATTTTGAATGTGGAGTTTTGAGCACATGAACTTGGTTTATTGGAAGGATATTTGTAAGCCTACTCTTTCAGCGCATTCTTTGGGAGTTTCTATCTGTTCAATTGCTGTAGGTCTCGTCATCTGCTTCAGGTTCACAAGTAGATGCAATTATTTTAGATTTCCAGAAAGCCTTTGACTCTGTGCCACACAACCGCCTTTTAGCGAAGCTTCGAGCGTACGGTATATCGGATCAGCTTTGTGAATGGATAAAGGATTTTCTAACTGGTAGGTCTCAGTATGTTGTTGTTGAAGGATAAAGTTCTTCTAATCTAGATGTTACATCGGGTGTACCTCAAGGAAGTGTAATAGGACCACTTCTTTTCTTAATTTTTATAAACGATCTCGGAGACAAAGTGAAAAACCTTTTTAGATTGTTTGCTGATGATGCGGTTATTTATAGGGAAGTAAGAAATTTGGCCGATTGCTTAGAAATTCAGTGTGATCTGGATGTTATTTTGGCTTGGTGCGCTGAGTGGCAACTTACTCTAAATTGTAAAAAGTGCAAGACAATGAGCATAACTAATAAAAAGAATCCAATTGTTCAGAAATACGAGTTAAACAATATTGATATGGTCGATTCTATGAAATATTTGGGAGTAACAGTACAAAGGAACATGAAATGGGACATACACATTAATTCGTTAGTAGGTAGAGCAAATTCTAGGCTGCGATTCATAGGTCGAATCTTGAAAAATTGTAATGAACAAACAAAGGAGATAACGTACAAATCTCTTGTGCGTCCACATTTGGATTATTGTTGTGCCATTTGGGACCCGTTTCGTAAGGGGTTGATCGATAGTATAGAGAAAGTACAGAGAAGAGCCGTTCGATTCGTAACCGTTTGTTACAGTCCTTATGAAAGCGTCACAGAACTGATTAGTAGACTAGGCTGGTGGTCTCTGGTAGATAGACGACACACGTTTCGTTTAAACTTATTGGTAAACATGCGTACTCCCACTTTCACTTTTGAGTGTAGTGAAATACTTCTTCCACCAACCTATTTGAGTCGGAAGGACAGCAAAGATAAAATTAGAGAAATAAGGTGCCGGACTGATTCTTATATGAATTCTTTTTTTTCCTCGTACCATTAGGGATTGGAATGCACAGCAAAGAGATTAGCTTTGGAGCTGAGCACCCTCTGCCACCCACAATTTTCTGAATTGCAGAGTATATATGTAGTAGATGTAGATGTGGCTAAATTATTTGCGAAGGCTAGGCACGAAATTTTAATACCATTCTTGCGTCGTCCGAGTTGTATAGGTTTCCAGTAGTTCTGCTGTTTAAGTTCTTTCTCCCATTCTCGGATGACTTTATCGAGAACAAGGTTGAAGAGTATCGGTGACAGACCATCACACTGTCGAACGCCGGTATTGATCTGAAACGGTTCAGATATTTCTTCCATGAATTTCACTTTGGAGGTTGTGACGGTGAGTGTTTGTTTAATGAGGTTTCGGGTTTTTGCTATACAATTCCAGTGTAAACAATTTATTCACACAACAACACATATCACAGAGTTGTTGATATACTGCGTGAATTTCGTTCAGGTTGGTTGTATTCTGTTGAGGTCAGTGATAGTTTGTCGTACACACAGTGCGTTTTAAATTTTCCTAACAGTTTTGTAATATGTTTTGATGCGTACCTATTATTCTAAACAAATAAATATTTGCTACAAAAGTGCGGATCTACTTTTCATTATATTACAAGCATTCAACCTCACTATTCATCATATTTTATTAGTGAAATTTTCGCACTGGTTGTCTAGTATATGTGAAAAATAAAAATTTCTAAAAAAAAGTGCTGATTTCCAAAGAGCTATATTAAACAAAGTTTGTGTTAAGGTTGTAATACAGCATGAACCAGAATGATTTAATTTATTTAATTTAATTTAATTGCAATGGAGTGGAGGCCCCAGTGGCAATTTCCTTACACCCCCATCTTCCCCCTATCCTGCAGCCACCTACATTTGCCCTCTACAAATTTTATCTTTAAATTCTTTTAACGTTTTCGGGAAATTATTCATCATTTCTCTTGGTGACTGATTCCAATCCCTGACACCCTTACCTAAAAAAGAGAATCTTCTCACACCCTTGTGCCTGAAATCGAGTGCCAGCTTGTGGTCATGGTCATATGTTTCCTTCCATGCACTACTTTTCATACCTACTCCAATATCTTTCCATGCCTCATCGCCAGTATACGCCCTGTACACTCCCATTACCCTCCTCTTCCTTCTCCTGTCTTGCAATGAATCCCATTTCAGTTCCTTTATCATATCCGTCACTGATTGCATTCTGCGATAATTTCCAGAAACAAATCTAGCAGACATTTTTTGCACCCTCTCCAACTCCTGTTTTTGATACGTAAAATTAGGGTCCCATACTACACTACCATATTCGAGAAATGGTCTGACCAAAGTTTTGAAACCTAATTCCCTCACTTCTCTCGTACATCCCCTCATCACTCTCTCCAACAAGTGCAGAATTTTGAAACCTTTTCCTACCACATGTCCAATGTGTCCTGCCCAGTTAAGCTTGTTATCAAATGTAATGCCAAGATATTTACATTTCAAGTCTTCAGCAAGCAATTCTTTCCCAACCTTATATTAATAATTAACCTTTTGTTTTTTATTTGTGTATCTAATAAGCTGACTATTCTTTACATTTATCTTCATCCCATGTTTACCAACCCAACTAGATTACTAATATTTCATGGTGCACAGTGGATTTTGAGTGCAGAAGGTGGCTGCTATGTGGAATTCTGACTATAATTGCATTAAAATTTGCTCAAGGCGTCTACTGCCGCTACGGAGTAATGTATGTAACTGGATGTTTCGGCGTGCGTTACAAATTTGTTACCTATGTTCGGGCTTTCATGTACATTTTTCGTTGAAGAATGAAATCCAAGGAAGCAATAGACCATATTTTCAATGCTAAAGGATTTTTTTTTTTCTGCTGGTAGTACTTTGAATAGTAACAAAAACTTTTATGCCATAAAACACTTTCAATCGGACGACGTGGCGGGTAACTGCTATTGTATATATCTATATATATATGAGGGGCTTTTTTTTTTCAACCTCCGATTGAACAGCATAGAGACCAGACGAGTCGCAGGTGGGCGGTGTGCGCAGTAGACGATTGCGCATCTCCCCTAAGACACACTCTGTTTTTGGCGCGTTCGTGACTTCATTCTGTGCCAAGCTACAGTCAAAGAAACATGGCCGCGTTCATCAACTCTCCCACCAAGTGCGAGTTACGAAGTGCTATTCGTTTTCTGCATGCAGAAGGGAACAGTGCAGCAGAAATCCATCGAAGAATGAGCCAAGTGTATGGAAAGAGTTTTATGAGTGAAGGAGTCGTGCGTGAGTGGTGCAGAAAATTTAAAGAAGGCCGAACTGATGTGCAACGATGAAGGAGGTCAAGGACGCAAATCTGTCGCTACAGATGACCTTGTTCAACGGGTTGTCAAAGTGGTAAGAGAAAACCGTAGGTTCACAATAAATTAATTATCAATGAAATTTCCAGAGGTCTCCAGATCTTCTCTGTACTCCATCGTAACAGACAATTTACACTACAAAAACAAATCTGTGCTCGCTGGGTCCCTAAAATGTTGAACGACAACCACAAAATTCACCGAATGGCGTCAGCTTTAAAGTCTCTGCCCGTTATAACGCAGATGGAGAAGATTTTTTGAAATCAATTGTGACTGGAGATGAGACATGGATTCGGTATGAGACACCCGAAATGAAACAACAATCCCAACAATGGATGCACACAAATTCACCGAACAAACCAAAAAAAATCAACGAGACCTTCAACAACCGAAAGGTTATGGCTACCGTGTTTTGGGACCAAAAAGGTGTATTGCTTGTGGAGTTTATGCTGCCGAGGACCACGATTAATGCAGCTGTTTACTGTGAAACTTTAAAACGTTTACGGAGGGCCATTCAGAACAAAAGAAGAGGTATGCTGACTTCTGGCATTGTTCTGCTCCACGACAACTCTCGCCCCCACAGTGCTGGTGTCACCCAGCGACTTCTTGAACAATTTCAATGGGAGATTTTTGATCACCCGCCATACTGTCCCGACCTAGCACCAAGTGACTTTCATCTTTTTGCTGAATTGAAGAAGTGGCTAGGAGGGCAGCGGTTCCGGACCAACGAGGAGCTTCAAGACAATGTGATGACTCATTTAAACTCATTGACGGCAACATTTTATGAAGACGGTATTGGACAGCTTGTCCACAGGTATGATAAATGCTTTAATCTTCAAGGTGATTACGTTGAAAAGTAACCATAAGTGTACCATAATAGTTGTTAATAAAATATTTTTTCCATGTCCATTTGTCTTTTATTTATGGCCTATCGGAGGTTGAAAAAAACCACTGTTGAAAATCTAACTTCACCCTTATAGATCGTGACAAAAGCCATCAGAAGTTTTACAGTTTTTTCTGCTAAAACTGGACACTTCAGATGACATGGCAACCAAAAGTGTAGCAGTTTCTCTCATATATGTGTTAAGCGGTGTATCGTACGACAGTTCTGTTAAAGACTGAACAGCTGAATCCGGCAACTTTCTCTGACTCTACATTATGTTTAAAAGAATTACTTAACCATTCTGTGTCGCTGTTGACTAGCATAAAATATTCCTGCGGATTATTCTTTAGGCCAGGGTTGTCACGGATGCAAAAATTTAGACATCTGCGGATGCGGATTATTAGAAGTTCACATCCGCGGATGCGGATTTTGGGATTTTAAAAGGATAATTATTTAAATTTTAAGTGCATAAATAACTGAAAATCAATTTAATTTTAACTTTTTATTTATTTAATCATATTTTTAGAACAAAATTACACAAGTTTTTAGTTTTACTTATGACACAACAGAATTTTAAGCTTCGAGTTTCATAATAAAAAATCTTTGTGTCATAATTAAACTAAAAAATTGGTGAATTATATTTAATAAATAGCAATATTGCAGCCTTCTCAGCTTCCAACCTGTTTCTTAGTGGATTATACAGGGTGTTACAAAAAGGTACGGCCAAACTTTTAGGAAACATTCCTCACACACAAACAAAGAAAATATGTTATGTGGACATGTGTACGGAAACGCTTACTTTCCATGTTAGAGCTCATTTTATTACTTCTCTTCAAATCACATTAAACATGGAATGGAAACACACAGCAACAGAACGTACCAGCGTGACTTCAAACACTTTGTTACAGGAAATGTTCAAAATGTCCTCCGTTAGTGAGGATACATGCATCCACCCTCCGTCGCATGGAATCCCTGATGCGCTAATGCAGTCCTGGAGAATGACGTATTGTATAACAGCCGTCCACAATACGAGCACGAAGAGTCTCTACATTTGGTACCGGGGTTGCGTAGACAAGGCTTTCAACATTACCTTCCTGCAATTGGGCCAACTGGCAGTGAATCGAGGAAGTACAGTACATACTAACAAAACTAAAATGAGCTCTAACATGGAAAGTAAGCGTTTCCGGACACATGTCCACATAACATATTTTCTTTGTTTGTGTGTGAGGAATGTTTCCTGAAAGTTTGGCCGTACCTTTTTGTAACACCCTATATATTAACCCAGGTCCACTAAATAGTTGTTCGCTGGGAACACTGGCTGGTGGAGGTGATAAATATCTGCATGCTAATTTGGAGAGAATTTTAAATTCACCACGGTTAAGTGGATTTTCATCTAAATCCAGTCTTTTTTTGTTACGATAAATAACTAATTCTTTGCGGAGAAGAGCATCGGGGCTACTGTTGTCCGGTTCTCCTTCACCTTCATCTTCATTCGATGAATCTAACATCATGGCAAGATCGCTTTTTAAGCAGGTCTTCTTACCCATACTGGACGTTCCTGGTTCAGGATCGAGAGAATCTCCCATTCTCATTCTTTTTGGTTTTTCCGCCGGCGACATAGGAGAAGCAGTGACGACATGGTCATTTACCATCTTTATTATTTCATCTTTTATTTTTTCTTCGGTGACTGGTTTGAAAAATTTATGCTTATAGCGAGGATCTCAATATGTGGAAATTGCATATAAGTTGTTATCTTCCAAAGAAGAAAATTTCGCTGAAAATTGTGATTTCAGATTAGAGACTGCCAACCAAATAGCATCACTTTCTCGAGGTTTTGTTAAATAGTCGTAAAGTTTTTTCAAAAGCATTTGTATGATAGGAATCACAGATGATATGAGTGCCTGAGAACTGCTCATTTCACGAGTGGCTTCTTCAAACGGTTTCAGTACTTCAAGACAGCATTCTATTATTCTCCACTCTTCAGGCAAAATTGATTCAATGTTATTGTCATTGGCATAAAGACTTAATGTATCTTTTATCTTCAAAAAACGCTCAAACATGTAGGACGTGCTGTTCCAGCGCGTCACTCAATCCTCGAATTCTTTAAGATGCGGTTGATTAAGTCTATCCTGAATTTTTTCAAGTTGCTTTTGACCAATGGTTGAATGGTTAAAATGAGTAGTAATTTTCTTACATTTTTGTTTGACGTCTTCTATGCTTTCCTGCGATCGTAAACCATGCCGAATAACAATTTGCAACTTATGAACGGTACAATCTAAATCATTTAGCAATGCTAATCGCATTCCTCTTTTCATGTTAGAGCCTTCATCTCGTATCATGCAATGCACTTTTTCATTTGAAATATTCCATTCAGCAAGCATTGTGTTAAATTTTTCTGCAATGATATCACCAGTATGACGGTCATCAAAAGTCTCGCATTTTAACAAAATTGACGATCGTTCAAAGTTTTCTGATACTCCGTGGCAAGTTAGGCGAAGCAAAGAAATACCTGAGCTGGGATCTGTTCAAATATCAGTAGTGAACGACATGTAATCATATTCTTCAATTAGTTCTTTAACTTCTCCAGCAAGTTTTATGTATAGCTCATTGCACACGAAATCAGTAAAAAAAAAATTTCGTCCTCTAAAATTATATTTCGGTGCTAACTCTTGTATGAGACGACGAAATCCAAGTCCCTCCACAAAGTTAAAAGGTAAATTTTGAAGCGCTATCATTTAGCCAGTGAGTTTGTCAATCTTTTTTGAATTAGGATGGTTAGTATCCCACTTCTTTTCTTTTTGTAGAACTTCCTCTAACGAAAGCTGTTTCTTGGCTTGTTGCAACGGAGTCACAATTGTACCTGTAAAAAAATACAACATAATATACACAAACCATCTACTTAATAAAAAAAATAAGTATACTTATCAAAATTCGATGTAAAAAAACTAAAAGTAAATAATACGCATTATAATTGAAATTTTAAAAATAAAAAAGGCCAATATGGTGTGCGCTTTCAAATAATTAAGTGTTAAAAGGGCTATAATTTGCTAACAATAAAGTTAGAATTGAAACAAGACTTAAGCATTTAATTTTAAACATAATTTGGAACTAACTTTGGATTCTTGTTAGTGCTAAAAAAGCTTAAGAAGTGAATATTTTCAATAATACCATTTTTTTATTTTAAATTTAATATAGAAAGTAATATAAAATCATGTGACCAATAACAACAATATATTTTAGTCACGCTACAATATAATAAAGTAAGGAAGGTTTATAGATATTGGCCCTTTTAGCACCAAGTATAATGATCATGATTTGAAATGAAAACAGTAAATTATTAATGAATTTAAATCAATTACTGGCCTGCTACAACATCGCATTAAATTAAATCAATTTATCTAACCGTGACTAAGTTTGTAAAACATGATTGTAAATCCGATATTCCGATATTTTCGATACATACCTGCTTCATCATTGTTTTTCTTCAATTCCTTTTCTTTAATCGCACTTTGGAATAAACAAAACTCCTCCGAGTGTATTGATTTCAGGTGATTATTCAAAGAAGTAGTAGTGCGTCCATTCCGCGAGTAACTTTTATTACATATCTTACACTCCGACTTCTCCGGATCATTTTTATCTATTGTAAAATAAGTCCAGATACTGCTTTTTATTGGTGGCGACATTTCACTTAATATTTATATCATAATATTCTTTAAACACGCAAAAAACTATGAAGTACACAGTAAACACTCACTGTAACTATAATTTATTGACAATGAGAAAAACTCAACAAACAAAACTTGTAGGATCTTGTTACCAATGTGCGCCTTCCTATTCGTCAGTCACCGAATGAAACAAACGCGAAGCACGTGCCACTCTGGCTCCGCCCACTTCTTTACATGTAGTTATTTGTTAATGTGAATGTGCATCCGTAAAAACTCCGAATTGATTGATGCGAATGTGAATGCGGATGCAGATGTCTGAATTAATGCGAATATTCCGCATTTGCGGATGTGGATGCGAATATTCGTAACACCCTTACTTTAGGCATAACAAATGTTCCTCAATGTATTCTGAGGCGAAGGTCCGTAATCTGGTACCGAGTTGCGAGTAGGGCTTGCAATATAGCAGTGCGGGATCCCGCAGGATTTGGCAATCTGGCGGATCCCGCACAAAATCAAGCGGATTCGCATTCCGTAAAATGGGGCGAAAACATGTTTTAGCCTGCGTGACTTTGCCTCCCCGTCTTCGCTTTCCTGCCGGTGTTGCCTCTTTTGCCAGCAGGGTTGCCAAATTATATTTGTCTTTTGAAGAGGAAAATATAAAGTAAATGAAAGAACAAAAAAAGTATTTTTAAATTTAGGTATTTATTGCCTTAAATGCAGTTTTTGACGCTTACGGGACTAAATACTAATTTTTTGTTTCATTTTGTAGTATTATCTCGGTTGGGGAGAGGACAAAAGGGTTAAAACTTTCTAACTCCTCTCTTTATCACTAGGAGCATAGCCCTAAGCTGCTTGTTTGTTTGATACTCTTAGAGCCTTGCAGACTGAGGCTTATTTATTTTTAATATTAATACAAGGAATCACAAATCTATTATCAAGCAATGCCTCGTCTTACAATTGCCAAAATTGACAAGTAAAATTAAATCACTACTAAGTTAATAAATGATTGAGAAAGAAATTCAACATCATTAACTCTCATTTGTTTTAAATGAAAAGTTACCTTCAAAACAAGCAGGAATTAATTTTTTTTTAAATTAAATACAATACCTAACATGAATCACATTAGATTGAAAATTGCCGGGTGCCAGGATAATTTTAAATTATCCCCCAGATATGATAATAGAAGCTCACATAATCCTTTTTTTTTACGCCTCGTTGACGACGTGGTCATTAGAGGAGGGATGGGACTGGGGACAATGAATGGGTAGGAATTCGGCCAAGGCCTTTTGAAGGAAGCATCCTGGCATTCGCCTGGAGTGATCTTGGGAAACCATGGAAAACCCAAATCTGGATGCCCGGATGGGGATTCGAACCCGCGTCCTCCCGAATGCGTATGTACACAAAATGCCAACATAAACCGACCACAATTAACCATAGTAACTTTTGCAATTATTCAATGCAGATACACAATCCTTCATACAACATCTGTACATCCTGTACATATTTCATCACACTGATTCTGGTTACAATACTTGTCTTTTTACAGATCCAATCATTTTCTTAGTTACTGTTTTACTTTGCTTTACACACTCAATTCCATCACCTTAAGTTGAAAATTAATTATTGACTTCAAATTACACACTTGCTGTCTGCCTGTTAATGACAACAGTTTGTTTACATTTTATAGCTGATCATTTGTCATTACAACGCAGAAAGACCCTACATCATGAAAACACCAAAAGTCTCTAGACAAAACTGGAACAAATTGTTTTATACACTGGAATTCTTACATCTTAAACATTCTGTATCATTATATCTACATCTGAACTGAAGTACTCAAACAAACTATCTATATACATTAATTGATACAATTTTATTTAAAAAATTAGATATTTACACATAGTGACACCTTTTAAAAGTGACCAATTATTCATAAAAGGGTTTTAGAGCTTCAACATTATACACACTCTTACATTTACCACTCTCAGGGTCTATTAGCTCATAAGCGTTTTTCCTTGGTATAGACTCTACCCTGAAAGGGCCTTCAAACAAACAGTTAAACTTACGAGTCTCTTGTCGCAAAGCTGATGACTTACTATAGACTTTAACTAACACCAAGTCCCCAACTTTATATTCTGTTCTTTTTTAACCTTCATCATGTTTTTTCTTTCTCCTTATAGTCTTTTCCTTTAGATTTTTAAGAGCTAAAGCTACCTTTTCCTCATAGTTAAAACTCTTTCTATTTGGAAAACTAACACATTCTTGAATTAATCTGTTAGTCGGTTTCTTAAACATCAGCTCAACTGGGGGTAGTTTAGTTGTATCACTAGGTTTAGAATTAATTACATTTTTAAAATTTTCTACTTCATACGCCCACTTACTGTGTTGGTCTGTGCAATACGTCCTAAACCAATGTCCTATTTCCCTCATTAGGCGCTCTACGGTATTTCCTGCCGGATGATAAGCAGAAGAAGTATGTACCATTTCTATCCCTTCCTGTAAGAGTTTTTCTATCCACACTTTACTAGTGAATTGCGGGGCATTGTCAGAAAGCACCCTCCTAGGTTTACCATCCCTCTGACAATATTCATCAATCACTTTTCTAACCAAAATTTATAGGGTAAAGTTTTACGAATTTGGAAAAAAAACATCAAATAAAACTAAAATCTGGGTCACCCCTCCCCGGGACATGGGAAGGGGGCCAAACACGTCAGCAGAAACTAAGTCCAATACTCCACTTGGAATGATATTTTGCATGTTCCCCTCTCGTTTAATACTACCTATTTTAGCTTTTTGAGACACTTCACACGATTTTAATTGCTCGGAAATTTTTCTCTTCATATTGAAATATGTATCTTCCCTTAACACTCGGTAACACTTGGATGGCCCATAATGCCCATAACTACACTCCTGGAAATTGAAATAAGAACACATTGACGCCGGTGTGTAAGACCCACCATACTTGCTCCGGACACTACGAGAGGGCTGTACAAGCAATGATCAAACGCACGGCACAGCGGACACACCAGGAACAGCAGTGTTGGCCGTCGAAGGGCGCTAGCTGCGCAGCGGTTGGGTACCGCCGCAGTCAGTGTCAGCCAGTTTGCCGTGGCATACGGAGCTCCATCTCAGTCTTTAACACTGGTAGCATGTCGCGACAGCGTGTACGTGAACCGTATGTGCAATTGACGGACTTTGAGCAAGGGCGTATAGTGGGCATGCGGGAGGCCGGGTGGACGTACCGCCGAATTGCTCAACGTGTGGGGAGCGATGTCTCCACAGTACATCGATGTTGTCGCCAGTGGTCGGCGGAAGTTGCACGTGCCCGTCGACCTGGGTCCAGACAGCAGCGACGCACGGACGCACGCCAAGACCGTCGCATCCTACGCAGTGCCGTAGGGGACCGCACCGCAACTTACCGGCAAATTAGGGACACTGTTGCTCCTGGGGTATCAGAGAGGACCATTCGCAACCGTCTCCATGAAGCTGGGCTACGGTCCCGCGCACCGTTAGGTCGTCTTCCGCTCACGCCCCAACATCATGCAGCCCGCCTCCAGTGGTGTTGCGACAGGCGTGTATGGAGGGACGAATGGAGACGTGTCGTCTTCAGTGATGAGAGTCGCTTCTGCCTTGGTGCCAATGATGGTCGTATGCGTGTTTGGCGCCGTGCAGGTGAGCGCCACAATCAGGACTGCATACGACCGAGGCACACAGGGCCAACACCCGGCATCATGGTGTGGGGAGCGATCTCCTACACTGGCCGTACACCTCTGGTGATCGTCGAGGGGACACTGAACAGTGCACGGTACATTCAAACCGTCATCGAACCCATCGTTCTACCATTCCTAGACCGGCAAGGGAACATGCTGTTCCAACAGGACAATGCACGTCCACATGTATCCCGTGCCACCCAACGTGCTCTAGAAGGTGTAAGTCAACTACCCTGGCCAGCGAGATCTCCGGATCTGTCCTCCATTGAGCATGTTTGGGACTGGATGAAACGTCGTCTCACGTGGTCTGCACGTCCAGCACGAACGCTGGTCCAGCTGAGGCGCCAGGTGGAAATGGCTTGGCATGCCGTTCCACAGGACTACATCCAGCACCTCTACGATGGTCTCCATGGGAGAATTGCAGCCTGCATTGCTGCGAAAGGAGGATATACACGGTACTAGTGCCGACATTGTGCATGCTCTGTTGCCTGTGTCTATGTGCCTATGGTTCTGTCTGTGTGATCATGTGTTGTATCTGACCCAGGAATGTGTATATAAATTTTCCCATTCCTGGGACAATGAATTCACGGTGTTCTTATTTCAATTTCCAGGAGTGTATAATGGTGATGCCAAACAATTTTTCCAACCATCATCATCTTCACTGGTCCTTCTAAATAATACTCCTCCATGCAAAGTATAATATTTCTGAAGCTTATCTTTGTGTTCTGGGCTATCAAGATTAGTTTTTACTTTTGCTATAGCTCCATCTTTGTCCTGTTCCTCGTTAATTTGTCTCAAGGAATACTTAACCTCAGTCTCATATGGTATTTCTTTTAGATAAGCAATTCTAACCTCAGTCTGTGGTCCTAGACATCTCTTTTCGGAAACCAGACCTAACGGTAGACGTGACAAAGCATCTGTAACTTGATTTTGACTAGCAGGTCTATATCGAATCTCTAAATTTTATTCCTGCGGAACCAATGCCCAACGTGTTAGCCGACTGTGGACTAATTTACACTTTAACAAAATGGAAACAGCCTTATGGTCCGTATATACAACAATTTTTCTGCCTAATGGTAGGTACCTAAACTTAGTCAAACCCCACACAATATATAAGGCCTCCCATTCAGTGATCGTCTAGTCTCAGCTGGTTGTAGTTTTCTACTGGCAAAAGCAATAGTCCTAGAATCCGGGTTTCCATTGATTTCTACTTCCTGGGAGACATGTACTCCTAGACCATAGTCAGAGCTATCTACAGCATGGCAAAAGTCTAGATCCCAATCTGGATAATAGAGGATATTGGCCTGAAATAGTTCATCTTTGATACTGAGGACCACACCCACTTGACATTTTGTTTACCTAAATCTCTTAAAGCTGGGCTATTTAAAGTTTGTCCCTGAAGAAACTTCCTATAATATTCAGACAATCCAAAGAAACTCTTTAGTTGTGTCCTATCGCTAGGTTGGGGAAAATTATTAATGGCATTTATTTTATCATCACTAGGCAAGATCCCCTATGGTGTAATACGATGGCCTAAAAATTCAACCTCTTTTTGCAAAAATGTACATTTCTTTAACTTAATAGTCATACCACCCTTTCTCAATGCTTCTAAAACCTTCCTAAGTAGCACCCAATGTTCCTCAAGTGTTTCTGACATTATAAGAATATCGTCTACATATATGTCTACTTGTTCAAGCAGTTCCTATCCTAACACATTATCCAAAGCACGAATAAAGATAGCCACTGAAATATTAACCCAAATGGTAAAACTCGAAAATTATAACAACGGCCATCAAATAGATAGGCAGTGTATTACCGTGATTCTTCTGAAAGCGGGACTTGCCAATATCGATCGATAGAAGAGATATATCTTTTACCTTTAAACCTGTGCAACAACTCATTGATAGGTGGAGGATGATCCCGTTCTGTTACTAAATGTTTGTTTAATGTGCGAGCATCTAGCACTAGTCGCACAAAATGTCCGGTTTTATTACAACAACTGTAGCGGATTGGTGGGTTGGGCAGATTAATTGCTTACCTTGCATGATTTATAATCACCACCTTCCACTATCTTATGCAAAGCACATATATTAATTTCAGGAAACAGAGGTGAAACCATTACTTCTGTTATTAATATTTGAAAAGATTCTAAAATATTGGTTTATTTGGTACTCATCACTGCTTACAGACAGAGGTATATTTACCATTAATCTTAAACATCTGTCTATGCAAATAAAGTTCAACACAATACCTTGTCTTACAGGTGCAACATAGCAAACAAACAACTATTGTTAATTGAAGCTAAGAAATTGCAAAACATGTACATTACAAAGAGTTACAAATTCCATATGCAATTGAAGCAAAAACTCTCTTATACATAACGAGAGCGATTCTTGTATGACAATGATAACAAGAAAACATCAGAATTAACTGGATAACATAGGGCGCCAGGGAGTTAATTTGTTCCCACAAATAATGGTCATTGAAAGTTTCCAAACATGGAAATCAGTCTTTCAATTCAAACTGGATAACGAAAACCAAAAAGCACTCGGCTTTTAGACACAACTAGCTCAGGAATTAATGTCCAGCGGCATAAGAACTCTTACTCATAAGACCGCTAAAGGGCTATCTCAATTATTCGTTGAAGTACACACTGTTTCCTGGCGGTATAATTACCGTGTCTGGCTGCACCAAGCGTCGCAACAAGAGCGCTATCGTCTCTCAACGGCGCACCATCCAGGTAATGTTAGGCACTTGTCACGTCAACCAACACAAGTGACAACATCGATCGGACTAGGCGCTCAGTCATAGAAGCCTCCAGAACGAAATCGTGCGCAGTACTGTGGCAGGCAGTTGCCAGCGCGATCGTTCTGGACGGAATGACCTCTTCTCGCCCCTCAGAGCTCGTCTCTCCTTCTCCTCGGCGAGTATCATCAAAAACACAAAATTTGTAATATTTCCAACCACGTGAGGAAACAAACACATAGGATTGGCTTCGCAAAAGTCTCCCCTCTATGCTGGCTAATACATTGCCTCTTATTTGCTAAGAGTCTTCTGGTTTTGTCGGGATTGTTCGGGAGGATATGTAGAAATTTTCTCACGATACCGAGCGAACGGCGCATCCACGAATCCCTTCCGCAAAATTCCCCAGAGTCCAGCCTTTCTCACCGGTACCAGTATCAGAGACAATCCCCGCATTGTCTCGACCTCCCGGACACTTCCGGCTCAATTCAGACTGTCGTTCACGCTAACACACCTCTTAGCTAGACGCGGATTTCTGTCTCCAACTCGAACATGAATATCCATTTGTTTCTTATTTATATTAAATCAAACAATAATTAATTTACATTGTACGAGATGACCCATCTAGTCATCTCGCTACACAACCAAGGGATTATTATAGGCACTCCTTGACCTCTCTATTACCCCCCACTCCAACATTCGATTTATCTCCTTATTCAGTTCATCTCTCTTGGCCGAAGGGATTGGATATGGCTTAATAAAGAAAGGCTCTTCAGACTTTAAAGTAAGTTTTCACTCATAATTTTTGATCAACCCTGGTTTGTCAGAAAATACATCCCTATATTCTTCAATTAGACATTTCAGCGTTCCTTGTTGGTATGAAGGCAATAGCTTCATACTGTTTGGGTAATTAATAAACTTTCCTTTGCTTATCTCCTGACCGTCAATCAGACTATTATTCTCATTACTCTGCCTTAACACATTTACACAAATCTGTGGTAACAGTGCGTCACAAACTCTAGCTACACCAGCAGTCTTATATTTAACCTTCACATGATCTACTTCTTCAATCCCTTTCCAAATAGTCTTCTCAAAATTAACCCAGTATTCACCACTGTTTAATTTACCTTCCCTACAGTCTACAATAGCTTTTACTTTTGCAAGCCAATCCATCCCAAAAATGCAATTAACATTCAACTTAGGGACTACATACATGGGTATTTCTACATGTACAGTCCTCATACAATCTTCCATCTACATTTCCTGCTTAATTCTCTCACTTCGAGAACCAGTAGCAGTAATAACTGTCATACTATTAACTGGTAACACTTCAATTAGATTGGTGCTCTCAATTTCGTTAAATAATCCCTCAGCAAGGCAAGAAACCTGTGACCCAGTGACAATAAGAGCATCTATTTTAATATATTTTTCTCGGGCTTCCAGCCGTGTTAAGATGTCATATTTGCGGGACGTTTCGAAGGCGTCCATCTCTGCCTTCATTCTCAACCAAATGTCAATGATTAACTGTTTGTTTATTCAGCCGCTGCTACGGAAACGGTGGAAGACAAAAACAAACGATTACGTCATCCACTCTTCTGCTCGTTACCGACGCGAAACTGTTTCAGCATTTTAATCGCCGGGTTCCAGGCCGCACTGAGTTGATAACCAGTGTCCCTGTTGACTAATAAATCAGTTAATCTTATTTCTACAGCCTCTGTAATAACGCTGGCCCGAAAATCTTTGACCCGGGCTAAAATGGTTGTTTTTTCAAATTCAAAAGTGTGACCCTCTTGCACACTATGTTCGGCCACCGCAGATTTTTCTTCTTGCCCTAGCCGAACATTTCTGGCGTGCTCTACACATCGCTGCACAATGCATCGCTGCGTCTGTCCAATGTAGCCGCGGCCACATTCACATGGTATATAATATACACCAGGGGTTCGTAAACCTAGGTCATCTTTAACGCTGCCGACCAAGTTACTAATTTTAGTGGGTGGTCTATAAATTGTCTTGACTCCGTGTTGTGATAGCAGTCTACCTATTTTGAAACTTGGGGCACCCACAAACGGCAGAAACGCAAGGCCCTTGGTATCAATCTGATATCTCCGTCGATTTTCCTTCTGTTTAAACGCAGGAGTAATCTGTCCCTGATTATAACCATTATTTAAAAACGTTTTCCGGAGATAGTCCAATTCACCAGCCAGGCTATGTTTGTCACAAATCCATGGTGCTCTGTGTACCAAGGTAGTTAATACAGAGTTTCGTTGTGCCGGATGATGACAGCTGTTGGCATTTAAATATAAGTCGGTATGGGTAGGCTTCCGATACACAGTGTGTCCCAGCGAACCATCGGCACGTTTAATAACAAGCACATCAAGAAACGGCAGGCAACCGTCCTCCTCCAATTCCATTGTGAACTGAATATTTTCATGGATTGAATTGAGATGCGCAAGGAATTGGTCAAGACTGTTCCTGCCATGGGGCCAAATCACAAAGGTGTCATCGACATAACTATAAAAACACTTCGGCTGGAGTGGTGCGTGGTTTAGTGCCTCTTCTTCAAAAAATTCCATGAAGAAATCAGCAATGACAGGAGACAACGGCGAACCCATTGCTACACCGTCCACTTGTTCGTAATATTCTCCTTCTAACTTAAAATAAGTGGTTATCAACACATGGTGGAAAATATCAATCATTTTTTGATCAAAAAACCTCCTTAACAGATCTAAGGAGTCGACCAAGGGAACACGAGTAAAAAGAGAGACCACATCGAAGCTCACCATTTATAGACCACCCACTAAAATTAGTAACTTGGTCGACAGCGTTAAAGATGACCTAGGTTTACGAACCCCTGGTGTATATTATATACCATGTGAATATGGCCGCGGCTACATTGGACAGACGCAGCGATGCATTGTGCAGCGATGTGTAGAGCACGCCAGAAATGTTCGTCTAGGGCAAGAAGAAAAATCTGCGGTGGCCGAACATAGTGTGCAAGAGGGTCACACTTTTGAATTTAAAAAAACAACCATTTTAGCCCGGGTCAAAGATTTTTGGGCCAGCGTTATTACAGAGGCTGTAGAAATAAGATTAACTGATTTATTAGTCAACAGGGACACTGGTTATCAACTCAGTGCGGCCTGGAACCCGGCGATTAAAATGCTGAAACAGTTTCGCGTCGGTAACGAGCAGAAGAGCGGATGACGTAATCGTTGGTTTTTGTCTTCCACCGTTTCCGTAGCAGCAGCTGAATAAACAAACAGTTAATCATTGACATTTGGTTGAGAATGAAGGCAGAGATGGACGCCTTCGAAACGTCCCGCAAATATGACATCTTAATACGGCTGGAAGCCCGAGAAAAATATATTAATATTCAACGCCGCGAAAAATTACGATCGTACAGAGCATCTATTTGTTTATTAAAAGCATCAATTTGAATTATGGGAACTTTATCTAAATCCTCTTCTTTATCCTCCACCTCTTCCAATAAATCCTCTCGGGGAATATTCATAAAAATGGCGTTAACACTATAGCAGTCGGTACTTGGACCCACATTCTTGTCCACCACTTCGGGTCCCAACACAGGGGTGATCTTTAGTTTGCCTGCCCCCCCATGCTGCCTTTCCATTTCAGGTTCAGGGTTCTGTTCTCTCACTCCCCCATTATCATTCATCCTTGCGTAATTATCACGACCCCTTCTCCTGGATCTACCATGCCTTGACACATAACCCCTTCTAGGACTCCTACTGCCCCTCCTATGTTGGTGGTGATAATATTGCTCGTTGAATGACTCCTGAGCATCCAAACGCCTCAATAATTCACATTGATGACATCCAAAGTAGCTATTAAATTTCTTGTTTGCTGCGGTAGCCTAGCTTCTATCAAATCAATGAATTCTTCTTCCCCATAAGGATGGTCTAAGAACTTAGACCGGATCCAACATTTATGAAAAAATCATGCCGAGTTTCTCTACCTGGTTTGTAGGGCCTACGAGTCATCAACTCTCTTTCCTGAATCTGCCTACTGGTTGATCAAAAATTTTTCAGAAAATTTTCTTTGAACAACTAATAGTCATTCACTTCCCTAGCTTGCCTATCACCGCATGTCCTAGCATAAGACTTTAGATGTTTACACACAAGAGCAATTTTCTTACTGTCGGGTAACACATTACAATAGTCAGATCTTTCAAAATTATCCATAAATTCAATAGGGTGAAGTCTTCCACTGTTATCATAGAAATCAAACTCTTCCTTAATATCAGCACTGACAACTGGATTACCTGTTAAGGTAACAACCCCCTCACTTAACTGAACCTGCAACCCAGCAAACTTTTTCTCCAACTGATTTATGTTACATTGTGTTGTCTCCTACCCATGGGTAAAATGTTCCTGATGCTGTACCAATGCATTAACATTTTGTCCCACCTCTTGTCTCAACTCATCGACCCTTTGATCAGCTTTACTATCACTAGCTTTGAACAAACTCACATACTCCTCCTTCATGTTATTACAATCTTCTTTTACTTCTCTAATTTCCTTATCATATTTACAACCCACTTCATTAATTAAAACAATACAGGCATCCTTAGTATCTACAAAAATTTGTGTAACCTTTTCAAATTTCTCTCGACACTCTACAACTGCTTCCTCTAATTTAGAATTTAAAATATTAATATCCTCTTTAAATTGAGAACTAAACCCCTGACATTGCTTACTGATTTTCTCATCAAAAATATTCTGAGAATTTGCTCTCAAAATCCAATTCATTTTTAAATTCAGAAAACTTACTGTCAAATTGACCATCAATTTCGGAAAATTTACTGTCAAATTTACTATTTATTTCAGAAAATTATCTATCGAGTTTTAAGTCATTTTTAAATTCGTAAATTTGCTGTCAAATTTTGCATTAAAATTTGCTACAAAAGATTCTAGAAATGTTTGTAAATTCTATCAGCCATTTTCAATTAGTTAAGAAATCTTTTTTTATTTTTTTATCTGCTTAACGTCTCCCTAACAGCGAGGTCTTTAGAGACGGTAAAGGATGGGGGTCAAGGAATGGGAAGGAATTTGGCCATGGCCTGTTGAAGCAGACATCCCGGCATTTGCTTGGATTGATTTGGGAAACCATGGAAAACCCAAATCTGGATGCCCGGACAGGGATTCGAACCGCCGTCCTCGCGAAGGCGAGGCAAGAACGCTAGCCGTTACACCACCATGCTTGGTCCTAAAGAAATCAATATGAAAACAAAGTTGAGATGAATTGAAATTTTTCTAACCTGTCACAAAAGAATATGCAAAAACAAATATATTAATATTCAGTACTTACAATTCAGGCAACAAATTCTTACCTCTTAAATACTTTTCACCACCTTATATTTCTGCTCTTAGCACTTTTACACCACTAAACACCACTTTTTTCACTGAATCTAAACACTTTCACACACAAACCACACCACTGCCGGAAAACGTCGATCTTCCAGTCACCCAGTTTCGAAGAAAGCTCGTATCCTGTGGCCGAAAGACATCGATCTTCCTATCACCTAGTTTCGAAGAAAGCACTTATCCTGTGACCAAAAGACGTCGATCTTCCTGTCATCGTGAAACCGCCGACGATTCCAGACGCCGAACGATGTTTTCAAACGTCGTAATTCTCCGAAGATTTGATTGGCGTATTGCCGAACCACACAGATTCTTTTCCAAAATTAAAATCTCACAGATGCATAATGATTTCTTGTACCTTGAAGGTTCGCCATATAAGATTGTTGGCGGTTTAATGAATACGATAATTAAGCAGTCCACCATAAAGTTCATTTTAAACTTGCGTTTATTTTCAGAAAACACGTCAACGATACTGGTTACATGCATCCCCTCAAAGACTATAATGGGAAGCCCAAAATGACATCAGAATAGTTAATGGTGCTATAAGACCCAAGGAAAGTGCCATAAGAGTAAATAACATCGGAGAGTCCAGTAAGGGGGACTTCTAGTCGAGACAGGCAGAAAAGAGGATTTGAAAAAGATCTCTGAAAACCCGGAATTACAACAAAAGGGTATCACAGCTGAAAGGACAAGGAAGTTATAAGATTGTTGGTGGTTTAATTAATACGATAATTAAGTAGTCCACCATAAAATTCATTTTAAACTTGCGTTTATTTTTAGAAAACACGTCAACGATACTGGTTACATGCATTCATACGATCCAGAGATAGCATACATCACTTCTTCCACAGACAATACAGTTCCCAGCCGTCGCAAACTTCAGTCAGTGAAAAACTTTAACTAACTGACTTGGATGATCGCTTTATATAAACACTTCCGAAATTTCTAGAACACTTCAAAAGCTTCCGCCAGATATTTCTAGAACATTAACAATATTTAAACAATTGAAACATATTAAAAAACATTCAGAATCAATACATAATCATTAAACATCTTTACAAAATGGTCAGAAATGGAAATTAAAGATACTTAAACATAAAATTATTCACAGAAATCATTTTAAACTGTAGCAAATTGTCCTTTAGACATCGTAACTTGCATTAATACTTGGAATTACCAACATTTAAGCAATTCTCTTGCACAATCCTGTTCTCAAACATATTAAATGGCCTCTAAATAATTTCTTTACATAAAATAAAGTCTATATACACTGATTTACAGTTAATTGTGAAACAAACATACAGGACCATATTCAACGCTATTGGCAATACAAAGACAACACCTACTAATGCTGAGTAACGCCTGCAGAACGGCTGTCACTGACGCAATGCAGGCGCTAACGGGACGTATGCCATTAGATCTTGAAATGGTCAAGAAAGCCTTGTATTAGAGCGCGCGGCACGGCCAAGCCACACGAATAGCCGGGATTGAGATAAAGGCATGCGAGAAAGGAAACAAAACCGACTAGAACTAACAACCAGAAAGAGACATATCAACACGCAGTTAATAGAGGAATGGAGAAGAAGATGGCAACAGAGCAGCAGCGGTAGGAACACCTACCAATGGGTGAGCAAACCTGACTTATGGACCAAGGAATGGAGGAAAGACATATAACTGTCATACCCAGTAACATGTCTAATAACAGGACATGGTCTGCAGAAGATGCTTAAGGAAAGAGGGCTAGAAGAGTCTGACCTCTGCGGTTGAGGATGACAATCACATCACCCGAGAGTGCCCGGAGTATGCAGCGGAAAGAGGTGATCTTATGCGAATCGTAGACGTCACAACACCTGGATAGAGAGGAAGTTGGCTGCGGATGGAGGCGAGATTCTACACCTTCTCCCCCTTCGCGAAAGCCGTCTTTGCCAGAAGAAGGGTTCTGCTGGAGGGAAGAACAACAAGAAAACTGAAGACAAAGAAGATGAAGACCCAAGCCCTAACTAGGGCAGTGTTCATGACAAGAAGAGCTATAAGAAAACGGTCAACGAATGCTGAAGGGAACTACAACCAAGGAATATTTTGAAGAATCAAGATTTGGAAGATCACAAAAGAAGAAAAGATGACATACTGATGCTATATGGCTGGGGAGTCACCTTCTTACCCCAGTCGTGGCGGCGTCGCCTAAACGCGTTTCCCCGTGGGCACCCGCAAGAGTGTCGAAAGACGCTCCGAAAGGGCCCGTTCCTCCCCCAAAAAGATGAGAGGGGAGGTAATTATACCGGGAACGTCTTAGCGGCGGGGGCAGATACTGGATAGTGGATAAACCGGGAAGTACTGAGAGGGATCAAATAGGCGAAAGCTTTGGGGTTCCCGAACACCAGACTCTACGTATTTATCCGGGAGCTGTACAGTACTGGCCTCACTGCAGGTCGAGGCTGCAGTATGAGTTCTCGAAGCACTGGAAGACTGACACAAGGTCAGTAGCTCCAACCTACGAGGTTTGAGGCCAAGTCAGTTCATCCTTCAACCCCGGGTGTTTGATACAAAGTAGGTTCCAGAAGCCCGCCAGAAATGTCTCTCTGAGTCGCTCGTGGTAAGCAACGCCTCTGGGTTTAGTCAATGCGAATGTAATTTGCGCTGATCGCAACCAACGTGATTACCATTTTGAAGAGATGGCGTCCGTCACGTTGCTTGGAGTCGGCCGACATGATGTATTCATTTAAAAATGTTTAACTCGTAGCTAAGCCCTTCATACGAGTTTGTACGATCAATTGGGGTGTAAGAGTTTGGGAGAGACTATCTTAGCCTTTGCCAACCAAATATCAACCTCTCCTTCACGTGGTGCACCATGTTTGCACGGACGAGGCTCCGTCGACTGAAAGATTCCCAGTATAAGGAGTCACCCACTGCTTGCCAACGGCCTCCCAAAGGAGGGCGGAAGAGCGGGGAGTGGTCCAGGGCACCCTCTTGCCCTTTCGGTTGGAAACGGCCCCTAAAGGTGTATTAATCAGAAATGATCAATGGCATGGGGATGCAGAAGGCAACGGGAAACCACTGCATTAAAGACCCAAAGGATATCCCGAGGACATGTAATCCTCTCAAATTACATATATCATGACAGCTTCTTCCTGGGTAAAATATTCCGGAGGTAAAATAGTCCCCCAATCGGATCTCCGTGTGGGGACTACTCAGGGAGGTATCATCAGGATGGATAGGAACATTCTACGAGTCGGAGCGTGGAATGTTAGAAGTCTGAATAGGGCAGGTGGCTTAGAAAACTTAAAAAGGGAGATGGAACAATTTAAATTAGATGTTGTTGTGATTAGTGAGATTAAATGGAAGGACGCACAAGATATCTGGTCTGGGGAACACAGGATAATTACCACACAAGCTGTCAATGGAGTCGCTGTTGTAGGATTTGTAATGAATAAGATAATAGGGAAACTTGTGAGTTATTATGAACAGTTTAGTGACAGGATTACTTTGATGAGTTTAGAAACTAAGCACGTCCCAACCACATTAGTACAAGTGTATATGCCAACGTCACAGGAAGGTGACGAAGAAATAAAGAAAATATATGCTGAAATTGAAGTACTAATCCAATATGTGAAGGGGGAGGAAAATCAAATAATCCTGGGTGATTGGAATGCAATAGTGGGAGAAGGAAAAGAGAGGAATACTGTAGGATCTTTTAGTCTAGGAGAAAGAAATGAGTGAGGAAGCAGGTTGTTAGAATTTTGTGTAAGATATAAGTTAGTAGTGGCACACTGTTTAAGAACCATGGAAGAAGGACATATACCTGGAAACGTCCAGGAGTTACATACAGATCCCAGCTAGATTATATCATGGTCAAACAGAGATTCAGGAATCAAGTTTTAGACTCTAAGGCGTACACAGCAGCAGACATAGACTCGGACCATAATTTGATAGTAATGAAGTGCAGGCTGAAATTCAAGCGAATAAGGAAGCAAAGTAAGCAGAACAGACTGGAAGTGAATAAACTAAAACAATCTAGCACCAGAGAAAAATTTGCGGAATTGGTAGACTTAGCTCTAAGAAGTAATTCGGAAAGTAGCTCTACCAAGGACGAATGGAATGCATTAAAGACCGAAATAATGAAAGCTGATAAAGAAACATTAGGCTTAAGGGAACAAGCCGCTCGAAAACCTTGATTACAGAGGAAATTTTGAAACTGATGGATCAGTGGAGAATGCACAAAAATGCTCAGGATGAAGCAGGATGAGTACACTACCGGCAATTTTGAAATCAAATAAACAGGAAATGCAAAAAGGCAAAAGAAAAGTGTGAAGAAGTAGAAAAGGAAATAGTTATAGGTAAAGTAGATGTTGCATACAGGAAGATCAAAAAGAATTTTGGAGAAGTAAAGAAAAGAGGTGTAAACATTAAAGCTGCCGATGGGAAACCTCTTTTAAGCTCAGACGATAGAGCTAACCGATGGAAAGAGTACATTGAGAAACTGTATGATGGGGGCGACTTGAATAATAGCATTATGGAAAAGGAAAGCGATGTTGACATTGATGATTTAGGAGATACTGTTTTGAGGACAGAATTTAATGAAACTCTGAATGAATTGAAAGCAAATAAGGCAGTTGGAATTGATGAAATCCCTGCAGAACGTCTTAAATCCCTAGGAGAAGAAGGAATCGAAAGATTATTCAGGTTGTATCAAAAAGTTATGAAACAGGAGAAATTCCAACTGATTTTAATAAAAATATCATCTTCAAACTCCCGAAGAAAGCACAAGCCGACAAATGTGAGAATTATTGCACCATTAGTCTAACATCACATGCTTCAAATTTACTGATCAGAATAATATACAGAACAATGGAAAGGGTAGTAGAAGACTTAGTAGGTGAAAATCAGTTTGGCTTTAGGAAAAATCGTGGTACGAGGGAAGCAATTCCGGCTTTATGATTAATACTTGAAGGGCGGATCAAGAAAACCGAAGATACTTTTTTGGCGTTTGTTGATTTAGAAAAAGCTTTTGATAATGTTAGTTGGGACAAGATGTTGAAAATTTTAAAGACATCAGGTCTAAAATATCGAGACAGAAGAATACTATATAAACTATATAAAAATAAAGTAGCTATAATAAAAGTAGAGAACCATGAGAGACATGCATCAGTTAAAAAGGGTGTAGTAGTCTATCCCCGTTAATATTCAACTTTTATGTAGAAGAAGCAATGAAGAAAGTCAAAGAAAAATTTCCATGTGGCATAAGTGTTGAGGGAGAAAAAATCCGTATTCTACGATTTGCTTATGACATTGTCTTGTTAGCAGAACGAGCTGATGATATTGAGAAGTTACTGAGTATCATGAATGAAATACTGAAGGATGATTATTGGACTGAATGTAAATCAAAGCAAGACAAAAGTGATGAAATGATATCAATCACAGTAGATTAAATATAAAAATAGGATCAGATGAAGTAAGAGAAGTAAGTGAATTCCGCTACTTGGGAAGCAAAATTACAACCGATGGCCGAAGCAAGAATGATGTTAAAAGCAGAATAGCACTAGCTAAATGAGCCTTCATGAAAAAGATATATATTTTAGTTTCAAATACAGTATTGATCTAGGAATTAGAAAGACTTTTTAAAACTCTTTGTGTAGAGCACAGCAATTTATGGTAGCGAAACATGGACTTTAGGAACACGGGAAATCAAGAAAATTGAAGCATTTGAACTGTGGTGCTACAGAAGACTGCTGAAAATTAATTGGACAGACAATGTACGAAATGAACGAGTTTTGGAAAGAGGTTTGTGGAAGAAGCTTACAGAAATAAGAGACAGGTTGGTAGGTCATATTTTGAGACACGCTGGATTGGTTAATTTGTAAGTAGAGGGAACAGTCGAAGGTAAGAACTGTAGAGGAAGACTGAGATTAGAATATATGAAGCAGATAATTGAGAACGTGGGTTGTAAGGGTTATGTAGAGATCAAGAGATTAGAACAAGTTAGGAAGGGATGGAGAATTGCATCAAACCAGTCAAAAGACTGATGACAGCAAAAAACCAATCAATTGCCGGACGCAGCTGTCCGTCGTCGGAGACCATCGCTCCAACGCGGCTGCTTGTCTTCCACCATGGTACAGTCTTTATCTTATTTCTGGCCGCCGCTGAAAAATGCTATCACTCTTATTTTGCACAATCTGGCATCAATGTCATCCCAGGCAACAGTAACGCAATACTGGCTCCGCCTCCTCGCAATTTCATTGGTGAATATTTATTCAGAGCCATCTATACTGCAGATTTTTCATTTCCTTAAGTCAATGCAGGAAACAATTGGACAACAGGTAGGAATTAAGCTCCTCCCACTGACGATTCTTATTAGCTGAACAGTTCATCATCCTACCATTACATTTCTATAATACTTTACCAAAATTCAGTAGCACCGAGCTTGCAGTGGGCATAGTTCGGTGCTAGCAGCCGGCGGGTACGGACGTACAAACGGACAACTGCCGCGAAGCTCCGAGTTTACAGTGTTAAAGTGTTTAAGTGTTCCAAGTAATATTCAAGAGAGCAAAGTGATATTGTAAGAAGCTGAAGATTTACAGACATCAGGCAGGTCATCGGCCAAAGAAACAGAAGAGGTTAAAGAGAAAGAACACAGTGAAATTTGCGTTTGACCGAGCGTATGTTAGACCAACGGCCTTTGAGATTCATGAGTGGCTATACGACACGGTCAAACTGAATGACGAAGAAATCGTAGGCATTCAGTTAGATTCTTTTCAGAATAGTGTTTTTGTGAAAATGACAAACGAAAAATTTTGTGAGAAAATAATTGAGTTGTACTCCGGAAACTTGAAATTCAATCACTCAGACGGAAACGTTAGCAGTGTTAAAGTATCCAATGCAGGAATGGGAATTAGACATGTGAGAATATTGAATCTTCCCTTTGAAGTAACAAGTGAAGCAATACTACACGCAGTTAAACCATTCGGAACAATAATAGAGATAATGGAAGATAAGTGGAGTGGGAACATAAGATACAAAAAGTCAAACGGAGTGAGAATAGCAAAAATGGAAATATCTAGGCATATCCCCTCCTATATCAATGTGTGTGGTTTCCGTGCTTTGGTAGTCTATGATGGTCAGCCAAGAACTTGTGCTGTATGCAATTCCGTGGATCACATAAGAGCAAACTGCCCAAGAACTCAAACAGCAACATTGCCTTTAACGTATGTGAAGCGGACAGCTGTTCAGGAAAACAACAATGAAAGCCATCGACCGGAATACCTACAGCAATTTCCTCCACTGCAGGAAGTAAACAGCATAGGGGAAACAACAGAAAAACACTCAACATCGCTGCCACTAACATACGTGAAGCGGACAGCTGTTCAGGAAAGAAACGGAATCGATCTACCGGAAAACGCACAGCAACTTCCTCCACTGCAGGTAGCTGACGGAATAGCAAAATCGACAGAAATAACACCACTGGAAAAAGACAAAACATGGAAAATTGGAGAAACAAACCAAATAGAAGAAGATAAACTCCAAACGAAGGAGACGGAGAGCCTAAACTGTAAAGAACAGGGAAATCCAATAACAACACAAACAAAAAAGCGGACTTAGTAGAAATACTTAAAGACCCAAATGAAATCGAGGAAGCAATGGAATCAGAAAACGAAAGAAGTGATCTCACAAAGACGAATGATCCTCAGTCGACGGCTGATGAAATGGAGTGGACTCAACTGGAACTCGATAAGGCTGGTAGAAAGATACGAGCAAAGAGGCGACCCGAGACATACACTATACAGACAAGGATAAAGTCAAAAGAAGTGGAAAGTAATGAAAACACCAGAGCAAAAGGGAAGAAAATAAGAATACAAGCAAACGAAAAAATCCAACCAATATCAATAGAAGAACTACCCTCAGATGCCAATGTGCTTTTAGAAGGAGACAAAGAAAAATCAAACACCTATCTAAGCTGGGTAGATGACCGACCACAAGGAGAGTCAACAGAGCGTACTCAAACGTTCTGAAACCTCAGAGCACCCGCAAAGAACTGAATCGAAGATACCGCAATAATGGCAAAAAGAACCTGAGAAGAAAACTGTATCAAGAGACTGACAGCATGATAAAAAGGAAATGCAGCAAGGACTGACAGAGATGCAAACATATTGCATAGCAACTATAAACCTAAATAGAATAACAAGCAAAACAAAAACAGAATGTTTAAAAGACTTCCTGTATGCCGCTGATTAGTAGATCTAGCCCTCCTCAAGAAGTTGACATACAATGTCCTTGGCCGCTGCTGAAATATTCTATCACTCTTATTTTGCACAATCTGGCATCAATGTCATCCCAGGCAACAGGAACGCAATACTGGCTCCGCCTCCTCGCAATTTCATTGGTGGATATTTTATTCAGAGCCATCTATACTGCAGATTTTTCATTTCCTTAAGTCAATGCAGGAAACAATTGGCTAACAGGTAGGAATTAAGCTCCTCCCACTGACGATTCTTATTGGCAGAACAGTTCATCAACCTTCCATTATATTTCTATAATACTTTACCAAAATTCAGATCTTGAAACGTATCCCACAAGTTGTAATTAAGGGGGTTGCATTAAAGTGAGGCAGGAAACAGGCTCAATGCTATATATTACTACGGTTGATTACCATAAAACTATAACGATAAGATTGTTATACTCATTTTGATAATTCCTTCGGATAATATTTCACTCATATATCTGGTCAGTCCACAAACCAAGGGATAATCATGTTCCATTAGGTAGAATTTTTAGTACTACGAAAAAACAGAAACAAGAAATTATTTCGGAACTGTCTCTCTCCAAGATGGATTGAATGAAACAGTCTTACTTCGCTGCGTTGTATACACCTATACGAGGAAAGTAGCACCGAGCGTCCAGTGGTCCTATGGTTAGCGTTCCGGGCTGCTGAGCGAGCGGTTCCGAGTTCAAATCCAAGTAGTTCTTATTTTTTTTTTTTTTTAATTTTGAAATTTATCATTACTTGTATTTTCTTTTTAAGCGTATCAAAACTGCACATTGCTTATGAGTATAAGGTATCCATGATTCTTTCCTAACTGCGTCAGGAAATACGAAAAAGATCTGCGAAACTACCCAATGTTTCGTAACTAATAGCCAACGTAAGCATGAAAGATTTGCGGCGGCAGAACTGACGAAAATCTACACAGGTTTCAAGCCGCGCCGAAATCATATCATCTGTCCCTTTTCAAAAGACACACATGTGTCCAAAATAATTATTTCACAGTAGAACGATCATCGCGTTTCAGAAAGAAATTTTTTACAAGAGGAATTTTTGCTCTCTTTGTAGGTGGACGATAATGATTATGCACTATATAAATAAATGAGAGTTAATCGCGTAGAACTAAATAATAGCACCGCAACAAATTAAATGACCATTGTCACTAAAAAATTTACATCCAGATTATTATCGTAGGACAAAAATAAATTCTTTTATAACTGGTATAAGTAATTAAAGTTAATTTAGATTTGGGCTTAAAGACAGGGAGTTCTTAAAGTACCGTTTTTCCCGTTTTCTACAATGCTGTTAGTTGTTTTTGACACTATTACTTCATGATCTTTACAGCATTGGGATTTATTAAATACTGGGGATAAATGCGCATTATTTAACAAGGCGTGAAATTACCTGCGTTATTCTTTGTTTGGAATAACATAAATAAATTCAAGCATTTGGCGAATGAGGATGTCGCCGTTCGCGTGATTGTTCTTTAGTCTCCTGTATAAAGTGGAACGCTCAAGTTTTGTCACCCGTCAGCCGTCATAATCGACTCCATAATCGCCTAGGTCTCAAGGATTCAAACAAACACAGTCTACCGGTAAAGTAAGGTTGATAATGACTAAAGACCGGAAGACCGAGCGTGGCGTGTGAGCGGTAACGCTCTGGCTCCAGGCAAATGCTGGGATGATTCTTATAGAAGGCCATGGCCGTTCCCTTCTTTAATAAATTCAACATCGATGAAACGTAAAGCAATAAACAAAAAAAATAAGGATAGGGAGGAGGTATTGTTAATAGATTACAAGCCAGCTGCGACCTCCTCAATAAATTTAGCCAGATCTATTTTTCTATGATTTTACGCCTCGTCGACATAGAGGTGATTATTGGCTGGATAGGAGTAGTGGCAAGGATTTCGGCCATGCCCTTGTAAAGAACCCATTCCGGTATTCATATGGAGTGATTTGGGGAAACCTTGGAAACCACAAATCTGTATCGCCGAACTTGGATTCGAACCTATGTCCTCCCGAATAAGAGATCAGAACGTAAACGATTTTCAGACGACGCCTAGTCATTCACAAGCCGTCACAGCACCGACAAACGCGTGTTCCGAAATGGTAAAGATGTAGAAAAATAGATATTTGTTCAACCTCTAAAACGGTAAATAAATAAAATAAAATAATTTGATTCTTTATCTATGAATGCTTGGGAGACGTTACTTTTTGTATTGCCCTCATGCAATTAACATGGATTCCCACCGTTTATTCAATTACTAGCTGTATGTTGGATAATTGTGAAACCAACAAAAACTTTTGCCAAATGTTCTGCTCGTGTTGAATTATTACGTGTAGATATTATTTACGCGTTATAAAGGTATTCTTCCTTGCCGAAGGAAGTAGGAAACTTAAGACTACTTCCTGGTAAGCGTTGTCATATTTACTTTCTGCGATGTTGCCACGATGTTCTGCGTAGTAGTAGAGCTGTAGCAATTTCCCTATACAAGAAATAGTGTCTCATAGCTGGACACACACATCGGCGAAATGAAAAATTATTTATGTTCCAGTCTCATCTAGAATATTTTCATTTAACTGATTACTTCTCTTGTAACAGTTCGATTCTTTATACAGATTACTATTCAATCACGGAATGTTGTATCTATATGTATATATTTTCTTTGGTCATATAATTGATGAAGCACCAGCTTCTGTAAGTTTAGGTGTCTGAGTGGTAACGCGCTGGGCTGTCAACGTGCTGGTTCTCGGTTCAAGCCCAGGTGCTGTAATTTTTTTTTTTTCATTCTTTATCTCCTTTTCACTTGTTGCAAAATACATATCATTTAAGTAAGTTTATATATGTTTCGTGGTCAATTGGAACAGTTGAAAAGAATCATAAAATTAATGTTTTGGCTGAAATGAGAAAGTGTCAACGCATCTTGCGCCAATAGGAACTGTAAAGCCAGTTTTCCGATAAATTTAATTTAACCATTACGATTTGTGCCACTCAACTTTACCAATTTTTTTCTAGTTCTGATGGCAAAGGCGGGAGATTGATGATTGGGGTAATGATGGCTGTTTAAAAATAACAAGGACCTAAATCAAACTAATGTGCGGTTTTTGTAGCTAATGTTCCTGTTGGACACAGTGGTATTAGCAAGCAAATCAGAATTGAAAAAATGTGAGTAGTTATTATTACGAAAACAAAAAATCATCATTGACGAATAACATGCTAATGCGAGGTTCCGTATTTAAAAAAATGATGCTCCTACTAGTGATCAGTAATGATATAATTGATGTATATCCTCAATATAATGACATGATAACCTTATTTCCGAAATCTGAAATTGCAAGAAAAAAACAGGAAATTTGAGGAAGGAGGAAAGATAATGCCAGGCTGGTTATAAGTTGATATTACCTTAACTTCTGTCTCTGGTAATCCAGTGAGGACGGTACTGTAAGTGGCTCAGATTCGCGGAGCCATGCTGATCCCGGAATCTAGTGCGTTGTCTCGCGGTTCCACGGTTCGTGTCAGGCCGCGGGCAAAAGTGGTTTCATGAGCGTTATGGTTTTCTGGTGTTGCTTGTACACGGGACAGTGAAAACATATTATACACTTAATGAGAGGCAAAAGCTACATATGTCTGCATTTTCGTTGTTATTCTTTAGTAACGTAATTATTAATGCAATGGCTCGGAAAAAATTAGTTTTTAAGTAATGTAAAAAAAAAAAAAAAAAAAAACCGGCCTCTGTCTTTGAGAAGGGGAAATTTCACATTTCGTATTTTTTTTATTTAAAACGAAATTTTGATGACTGGATCGTGAATGTGAATTGAGTACTGTCTAATGTCACTGCTAAACTTTACCCTTCATCCAATTCGTTCGGCTATGAATTAATGTAAATATATGATTTGTAATTGAGTCTAAACATTACTGACAAACATTTTTAAAAGTGAGGCTCAAAATTTTTTGATATTAATAGATCAGTCAAACATCCGTATAATTCAATCAATGAAACAATCCATCATTCAACCAAAATATTATTGGATTAATTTCCTATTCGTTTGCTGAATAGTAACGCAAACAAGATTTAATTTAGAACTACTGGTATCTGTATGTATTGACATATTAACCTGTTGTACGCTGAAGTGATGCTAAAGTCAAACACAATCCATTTCAGAATACTGAAATGAGTAACAATCCAGTCTTACAGTACAAATCAGGATACTGGATGTAAATTCATTTAGCCAAAGTTTCAAGCAAGTAGTTTGTTTCCTCATAGTTGTAGAAGAACGATAGCCAGGATATGGACGTCGTAAGTCCGATTCTCAATTAACTTTAATTACTTACACCAGTTATAAAAGAATTTATTTTTGTAATACGATAATAATCTGGTTGTAAATTTTTTAGTGACAATGGTCGTTTGATTTGTTGCGGTGCTAATATTTAGTTCTGCGCGATTAACTCTCATTTATTTATATAGTGCATAATCATTATCGTCCACCTACAAAGAGAGCAATAATTCCTCTTGTAAATTATTTCTTTCTGAAACGCGATGATCGTTCTACTGTGAAATAAATATATTGGAAACATGTGTGTCGTTTGAAAAGGGACAGATGATATGATTTCGGCGCGGCTTGAAACCCATGTAGAATTTCGTCAGTTCTGCTGCCGCAAATCTTTCATGCTTACGTCGGCTATTAGTTACGAAACATTGGGTAGTTTCGCAGATGTTTATCTTATTTCCTGACGCAGTTAGGAAAGAATCATGGATACCTTATACTTATAAGCAATGTGCATTTTCGGTACGCTTAAAAATAAAAATACAAGTAAAGATAGATTTACTAAATTAAAAAAAAAGAAGAACTACTAGGATTTGAACTCGGAACCGCTCGCTCAGCAACCCAGAACGCTAACCATATGACCCCCGTAAGCTCGGTGCTACTTTTCCTCGAATAGGCGTTTACAAACGCTGCGAAGGAAGACTGTTTCATTCAATCTATCTTGGAGAGAGACACTTCCGAAATAATTTCTTGTTCCTGTAGTTTCGTAGTACTAAAAATTCTACCTCATGGAACATGATTATCCCTTGGTTTGTGGACTGACCAGATGTGTGAGTGAAATATTATCAGAAGGAATTATCAAAATGAGTATAACAATCTTATCGTTATAGTTTTATGCTAATCAACTGTAGTAATATATAGATAGCATTGAGCCTGTTTCCTGCCTCACTTTAATGCAATCCCGTTAATTAGAACTTTTGGGAAACGTTTCAAGATCTGAATTTTGGTAAAGTATTATAGAAATGTAATGGTAGGATGATGAACTGTTCAGCCAATAAGAATCGTCAGTGGGAGGAGCTTAATTCCTACCTGTTGTCCAATTGTTTCCTGCATTGACTTAAGGAAATGAAAAATCTGCAGTATAGGATGGCTCTGAATAAAATATCCACCAATGAAATTGCGAGGAGGCGGAGCCAGTATTGCGTTACTGTTGCCTAGGATGACATTGATGCCAGATTGTGCTAAATAAGAGTGATAGAATTTTTCAGCGGATGGCCAGAAATAAAGTCAAAAACTGTACATCAGTCAAACGAAACCACGCAACTCTTCATCATCAAATCAGCATCGTGAAAACCGAGTGACAAAAAAGTAAAACAAAATACTCCAAGATGATTGTGAAAAGACTTTCATATAATATATCAGAGCCAAATAAAAAAAATACTTCAAAAGAACGATCACCTAGAGGAAGCAAAGAAATGTTTTTGTTAGATTTGTTTCCTGACCTCATCCCAGTAGAAGTTTTTTTTTATGTAATGGCCTGTATAGATCAGACAGAAAACAGGACGCCACAACAGGCTACACAATATTACCAGTTATTCGGACAATTAATTCCCAGTGGTAGTGAAATCACAAATTAATTTATTTTTTGTAATTATATGTTTAAATAAAAAATCATTGAAATAAAACTTACCTGACTGTTCTTAAAATCCTTTCTTCTGCGCTAACACATTGTCGCTTTGAAGTATTTTTTTGTGACTAGAGATCGAGCGTGGTGGTTGAGTTGTCAACGCCCTGGCCTCGCATCCCGGAAAGCGGCGGTTCGAATCCCCGTCCGGGCATCCAGATTAAAATTCCAAAATAATCGACGGGATACTGATATCTTGCCATTAAGTAATGCATTTTCAGTTTTGCAGGAGGTTGAATATTTTAGTGCGACTGGCTCTGAAGCGCAGCAGGAAAGATTTGTTCGCAGACCCTGAGCGAAGCCAGGAAAAGGTTTACTTATTGGCAGCTCCAACTTCACGCGTCTGGAGAAACCCCTACGAGAACTAGGTGAGAAGAATGGTGCAGACCCCATACTAACGTTCATTCTGTTTATCTTCCAGGAGCAACCGTACCACGTGTCATGGAGGCCATTTCAATAGCGATTAGAGAATCGAACTGCCGTCAGTTAAGAGTAACTGCGCACGTCGGTACTAACGACTCGTGTCGTGTTTCTATTGCAGATATAGTTAAATCTATGGACAAGTTGGGCAATAAGTGTATGAAGCAACACGGGAAAATTCTGTATCGTTGCAGTTTTCCATTTGTAGTGTTGTGCCGCGCATCGATTTTGAGGTAGCCTTACGGTAGAAGATTTATAATTTGAATTGTAGTTTGCTGGAGCTGTGTCGCAGAAACAACTGGGTCTTCGTCGACCTTCGACCGATGATAGCTGTCAGCTGGGACGCATTTGACAGGTCGGACGTCCACTACACACCGAGAATGGCGACCATGGTGGCTGCAAAATATGGAACCGTCTTGATATCAATTATTTTTTGGGGACATCCTTCAGTTCAACGAAGAGGACGTGTCGATAACCTAGATCCTGGTTCTGGAAGTGACGACGCGAATAAATCGAATATTGCAGCTCCAAATACTTCACCCATTTACCTTCAGAATGCAAATAGTAAAAATGCGAATTTAGACTCCACAAATACCGATACAAAGCAGCTAAGGATAATGGTCCAAAATTGTCGAAGTAATAGAGGGAAAGTAGCCGATTTCCACGCTGCAGTTGTGACTAATGATGTCGTTATAATACTAGGAACCGAGAGCTGGTTTACGCCAGAAGTGCAATCTAGTGAAGTATTTGCCCCTCAATTCAATGTTTCTCCGAAATACAGAACTACCTCAATGGAAGGAGGTGTGTTCGTGGCCGTTAATAAAACCGTCAATTCCTCCGTAGTAACTAAAACAGAAAATTTTTGCGAGTTAATATGGGTGATGGTAAAAATCGGCAGAAAATTAAAGTTCATAATAGGGTAATTTTATCGACCTCGGATTCTAGATTAGATAACGCAGAGTCACTTAATAGTATTTCTCAAAAATTTCAGGGAGATACATTGATCATGCCAGGCGATTTTAATATACCCTCGGTTAACTGGGACACATGTACGTTCAAGTCAGGTGGAAGAGATAGGCTAGAATCATTCGCGAAAAATTCTCTTGAACAGATGGTCGAAGAGCCAACGCAGAGCGACAAAGATTCCTCGTCCATTTGGATCTTTTTCTTACAAGCAATCCGAATATTGTAGATACAGTTTGTATAGAAGACGGTATAAGTGATTACAAGGCGCTTGTGCTAAATATAAAATACAGTGTGAATTTGAAACATGATAAAGACAAACTCGTATATTGTTTCTATAAGGCAAACGATGCGGGTATGGTTGATCACTTGGTGAACTTTGGTTTAATTTAAAAGAAATAGTATGGACTGTTTTAATCATTTTGTTCTTAAGAAGTTTATTAAGGTTAATAAGAACTTTCCGTGGTTCAATTGGGAAGTGAAACGTTTGATCAGGAGACAAAGGCGTTTACATGCCACCGTGAATAAATCGGTGGACTTGTCTAATCGCGTAAAATTAGTCCAATAGCGAGCGCATGTGTGTAAGGCAATTCGTAATATGTTTTAGGAATTTCAAGGCAGGAATTTATCCGAAGATCTGATTACTAATCCAAAAAAGTACTGGTCCTGTTGAAAGTAGCATGAGGCTATCGTAAGGTTATAATAATAAATAATATTTAATTAAATTACGATGGAGCGCACACTACAGTGGCAATTTCCCTAAATACTCATCTTCCCTCCTTCCTGCACCCACCTACATTTGCCCTCTGCAAATGTTTGCTTGAAATTCTTTCAACGATTTTGGTAAATTATTCATTATTTCTCATGGTAACTTATTCCAATTCCTGACACCCTTACCCAAAAAAAAAGAGAATCTCCTTACACCCTTGTGCCTGAAATCGAGTGCCAGTCATGGTCATCTTTTCCCTTTTAATTCTTTCACCAATATCTTTCCATGCCACATCACCAATATACGACTTGTAAACTCCCATGAACCTCTTCACCCTCCTCCTGTCTTCCAATGAATCCCATTACAGCTTTTTTATCATATCTGATAGTGATTGCATTCTGCGCCAATTTCCAGAAACAAATCTAGCAGCCCTTTTTTGCATGCTCAAAATGGGGGTCCCATACTACACTGCCATATTCAAGCAATGGTCTGACCAATTTTTTACCTCAATTCCTTTACTTCTCTTGCATTGAGCTAGTTTTTGTTGTTATCTTCGAATATTTCCTGTTTATGTAGTGATCCAGTCAGTTGTGCTCAGCATCCGTAGCAGCAGTAGCTGACTTTTGTGTGTGATTTGAATTGTGCTAGTTTTTGTCGTTATCTTCGAATATTTCCTGTTTAGGTAGTGATCCAGTCAGTTGAGCTTCCGCAGCCGTAGCAGCAGTAGCTGACTTTTGTGAGTGATTTTTATTGTGCTAGTTTTTGTCGTTATCTTTGAATATTTCCTGTTTAGGTAGTGATCCAGTCAGTTGTGCTCAGCAGCCGTAGCAGCAGTAGCTGACATTTTTGTGTGATTTGAATTGTGCCTAGTTTTTGTCGTTATCTTTGAATATTTCCTGTTTAGGTAGTGATCTGCCGTTAGCCGCAGTCACCGACTTTTGTGTTTGATTTAGTGTGCTAGTTAGCTTTTGTCTTTATCTTTGAATTTTCTGTTTGGGTAGTGATTGACCAGTCGAACTACAGCTGCCGTTAGCCGCAGTCACCGACTTTTGTGTTTGATTAAAGTGTGCTAGTTAGCTTTTGTCTTTATCTTTGAATTTTCTGTGTAAGTAGTGAATCAGCATCCGTTAGCAGCAATCTCCGTTTTTTTTTTGTCGTTTGATATATTTATTCCGTGTTCTGCTGTTTCAAGGGATATGGCTTGTGTAATGTGTTCTAGCAGTCGTCTGGCTCTCGAGGAGATCCTTACTACTATGGCATCGCTTCAAGCACAGGTATGGAGCATCCTAGACGAGGAAATTCTGCAGCCAACCGTAGCAGAACCGGCAAGTCGGGATTTTCAAGAACCTGTAGCTGAAATCGTCTGGCACTTTGTGGATCGGAGAACGTCGTCGAAATTCCCAGTTTGCCGACGGGAAAATGATATCTTGCCATTAAGGAATGCGTTTTCCGTGTTGCAGGAGGCCGAAGATTCAAGTGTGGATGGCCCAGAAGATCAGCAGAGAAGACTTGTTCGCAGACCCCGAGCGATGCCAGGAAAAGGTTTACTGGTCATTGGCAGCGCAAACGTCCGACGTTTGGAGAAACCGCTTCGATAACTAGCCGCGAAGAACGGTGCAGACCCTCATTCTAACGTGCATTATGTTTGTCTTCCAGGAGCAACCGTACCACGTGTCATGGAGGCCATTCCGAAAGCAATCAGAGAATCGAATTGCCGTCAATTAAGAGTAGCTGCGCACGTCGGTACTAATGACTCGTGTCGTGTTTCTGTTGCAGATATAGTGAAATCTATGGACAAATTGGGCAAGAAGGCATATGAAGCCGCACGGGATAATTCTTTATCGTTGCAGTTCTCCATTTGTAGTGTCGTGCCGCTCATCGATTGTGGGGAGGCCGTATGGTCGAATATTTTTAATCTGAATTGTAGTTTGCAGGAGCTGTGTCGCAGAAACAACTGGGTCTTCGTCGACCTTCGACCGATGATAGCTGTCAGATGGGACGCATTTGACAGGTCGGGCGTCCACTACACACCGAGAATGGCGACCATGTTGGCTGCTAAAATATGGAACCATCTTGATGTAAATTATTTTTTAGGAACACCGTGAGGCCCGAGGATCCTTCAGTTCATCGAAGAAGAGGTTCCGATAACTTAGATCTTGGTTCTGGTAGTGGTGGTACGAATAAATTGAATGTCACAGCCCCAAATACTTCACCCATTTCCCGTCAGAATGCGAATATAAAAAATACGAATTTAGACTCCACAAATAATCCAAAGCAGCTAAGGATAATGTTCCTAAATTGTTGGAGTATTAGAGGGAAAGTAGCCTATTTCCATGCCGCAGTGGCGCCTAATGATGTCGATATAATACTAGGAACCGAGAGCTGGTTGACGCCAGAGGTAGAATCTAGCGAAGTATTTGGCGCCTCACTTCAATGTTTTTCGGAAAGACAGAGCTGTCTCAATGGGCGGGGGTGTGTTCGTGGCCGTTAACAAAACCGTTAATTGTTCTGTCGTAACCGAAACGGAAAATTTTTGCGAGTTTTTATGGGTCAAGGTAAAATTTGGTAAAAAATTTAAAGTTCATAATCGGGTCATTTTATCGACCTCCGGATTCTGATTTGGCTAACGCGGAATATTTCAGAGAGTCACTGAATAAAATTTATAAGAAATTTCAGGGACATATATTGATCGTGGTTGGTGATTTTAACCTACCGTCGGTTAATTGCGACACATGCACTTTCAGGTTGGGTGGAAGAGATAGGTTAATAACCGAAACATTCCTAGAAGTATTTGTAAAAAGATCTCTTGAACTGATGGTTCAAGAGCCAAAGCGGTGCGATAAAGGTTCCTCGTCCATTTTGAATCTTTTGCTGATAAGCAATACTGATATTAGATAACTATGTATGTTCTCGCGGGGGCAATGCTTTATAAAAACTTCTCGGGTTTCAAGCAGCGTCAAAATTGAGCCGTCTGGCGACGTTTCGGAAGCTTGCACTGCTTCCATTGTCAAGCCCCCGCTTAACATTGCTGAAGTCTGCCTGCCTGCCTTGACATCATAACTGGGATAACCTAGGTCCCAGATTGTGGGGAAGTTTCTGCGCTTGTGCACATCGCCTTCCATATTACTTTGTGGTTGTCCTGAGAGTGTGTGTCCTGTCGGGGTTTGTCAATATCCGGTATTTTATTTTATAGTTTGGGTTTGATCATTTCTTTACTGGTGGTCCAGGAGTTTTCTTGGCGATCTGAGAGAGTTGTCGTAAATCGATTCAGCTCCCAGAGCTGTTATCAGAGGATTGGTAGACTTCTGGCTTGCATTGTAGAACTGGGCTGCCAACTTTTCGTATCTTTGGCGAAATTGTGGTAGTCCACTTATCTGATGGAGGACGTCTACCCTCGTCTCTCTCGGCAGATGGTACGCATTCCTGATGGCCCTGTTCTAGATTACCTGCAGCAGTTGAAGGTTGGAGGCAGCAGTGTTGCCCCAGACGACCGCAGCATACTCCAGTATGGGTCTGACGAGAGCGACATAGAGTCGGATGCCTAGGTTCGGTCTCAGTGCTGATGTGGGATTTAGGAGAGGGTATAAAGTTCTTAGTCTCCCTGCAGCTTTTCCACGGACACTTGTGACATGGGGCTTCCACGTCATCCTTCTATCTATTTTGACTCCTAGGTAGGTGGCAGTCCTGGTCCAATTTATGTCTTCCCCGAAGAGGGTCAGAGGCGTTAGGTGTGGCACGTTCCTCCTTGTTAAAATGATCGCTTGACTCTTCGGCGCGTTAAAGGCTAAGCGCCACTTGGTCGCCCATTGCTGAACTTTTTTGCAAGCCTATTGCAATCTTGTTCGCAAGGTATTGACGTTTAGGCTCTTTGTATACATGGCTGTGTCGTCGGCGTAGAGAGCCTTTTCAACGCGAGCTGTGCTAGGAGTGTCCGCCGTATAGAGGCTGTAGAGTATTGGTCCCAAAACGGACCCTTGCGGGACTCCTGCAGAGATGTTCTTCACTGAAGAGTACAAGCCGTCCATCACAACCCGGAAGGTCCGTCCTTCCAGATAGCTCCTTAGCAACCTGATGTGAGAGAGGGGGACCCCGTGCGCAAGAAGCTTGTAGAGGAGGCCCTGGTGCCACACTGAATCAAAAGCGCGGCTTACATCGAGCAAAACCGCATTCTCTGCGCTCGAAGGCTGCGAATGTTTCCTCAGCGAGTCGGAGTAGCTGCTGAGGTGTGGATTGCTGCTTCCGGAAACCAAACTGTTCGTCCGGTAGCAACTTTTCTCCATCGATAATTGTGCGAAGCCTCTTTAAGTAGATACGCTCGAACACTTTTGATAGTGTCGGCAGGAGGCTGATGGGACGTTAGGAGTTTAATGACCTCTTATCCTTTTCCGCTTTTTGTTTTGGTATCACCTCAGCGTGTTTCCATGTTTGTGGATATTCCCCTCGTCTAATTGCTTCATTGAAGGCATCAGTGATATATTGTATTGCAGATGGGGGCATTTGGCGAAGGATGCCTCCACCAATCCCATCATGGCCTGCTGCTTTCTTGACTTGTAGTCTTGCAAGCGAAGACGAGACCTCTTGGATCGTGATCTCTTCTATGACGTCCTCCTCCGGGGGTTCCGCTTCAAGGAAGCGCCTCAGGCGTTGTTCTACAAATCTGATATGTTCGTCATCCCATGGGTCCTCAACTGGTTGGAAATTAGTTCTGAAGGTCTCTGCGAGGGCCTCAGCCTTCTCCTCAGTTTCGCAGATGTAGTTCTTGCCAACCACTAATGGCGGGATCTTCAGTCCTCGCCGGAGTATGACCTTAGTGGTTCGCCATGCTGATCCATCATGCAGGTCCAGAGTAGAGATGAAATTGGACCAGTCTGATATCCTATGATGCTCCACTTCCGCTTTGATTTCCCGCTGCATGCGGTTGATGATCCTCTTGGTAGTCGGATCCCTTGTGACGTGCCACTCCCGAGTTAGTTGATTTTTGGTGGCAATTGCCTCTCTAATGTAAGGAGGCAATTGTCTTGGACTGGGAGGCCGGTTGCGTCGTGGTCGTGTGGCTGCGTCCGCTGCCTCGTTAATCCAGTCGGCCAGGTTGGCCACTGCGGCAGAGGGACCGGTGATTGAAGGTGGTGGCGCCGTTTCGATACGCTGGGAGAGATGGCCTTGGAAAGCTTCCCAGTCGATGTCCCGCAGATTTCTGTTTAGCTTTTTCATTCTTGACGAGAGGTCTGCCGCCATGTAGAACATCACGGGGACGTGATCTGATGATAATGCAGTTTTAGTTGTCACTGCGATGTTGTGCCGCAGGCCTTTGGTGATGGCGACATCTACATAGTACATCTGGCAGGCCATGTCCAAATATTGTTGGTTCTATAGGTCCCCAGATTACAGCATCGTGGTTTTCGACGACGCGCATTAGTCTTCGGCCGTTCGCGTTAATAACACGCGAGTTCCAGGCAACGTGTTTAGCATTGAAGTCACCTGCAATGAAAAGGTTGCCCCTCAGGCGGAGAAGAGCAGAGATGTCATCTTCATGTAGGTTTCCTCGAGGTGGTCTGTATGCAGCTATAAACAGGATTCTTCCCCTGGGCGTCTCAACAGCTACACCTGATGCTTCGATGGTCTGCATCTGAGGTAATTTTACCTCATAATGTTTGATACTGTTCCTGACAAAGACCGCGGTTCCGCCTCCCGCGGTAGGCCGGTCATATCTGTGGCAAGTATAGTTGGAGACGGCTGCCTTTATCCCTGGCTGTAGATGCGTTTCATTAACTAAGCATACATCAACGCCCTCATCTCTTAGGAACTCTCTAAATTCGCCTAACTGACGCCATAGGCCGTTGGCATTCCAAATGGAGATAGTCAAGTCTTCAATGGTGTTCGCCATGGATTACTTGATTCCCTAGTTGAACGGCGGTTATTGCCAGCCTGACTGCCTCCGCAATCTGACGCGGTAGGTCTTTAATCAATGTAGTTACCGTCTCCAGTAATGACTGGACCATATTCAGGAGAATGGAGCTGTCTTCCTTCTGGGAGGTTGCTCTGGTCGTCAGCTTTCTTACTCAACCTAGGCGGTTTTCTCTGGGCGGAGGTAGTCTCTTCCTTATTGTCCTTTGCATCCTTCGCCTTGGATCGCGATCTGGCAGGGGGATTGCTTAGCGCTTCCGCGAAAGAAGTACCCGGTCTTAACTCGGGATTTGGTGGTTCCCCGTCAGCAGACGCTGTCGTCTCCTCTTTCTTCCTCTGCTGCTGTTGCTTCTTCTTCTTGAGCATGGCAATGTATGAGGCGTTGTTAGCCTTCTGCCTTTCATTAAATTTGTTGAAGGCTGTGCATTTGCGATAGCTCGCCACGTGATCACCGCCGCAGTTGACGCATTTGGGCTGGGCTTTGCCTTTCTTAAGGGCACATTGACGAGAAAGATGTTCTCCGGCGTACTTAACACATTTGGATGGCATCACGCAGTGGCGGGATATGTGCCCTACCCCTTGACAATTATAGCACTGAGGGGGTCCTCGAGTGCTGCGGAGCTTTTCAATAGTTATCATCACAGAACATAGTGAGGTCATTTTGAAGATTGCTCTGTTCTCGATGGTATCTGAAAGGACGACCAGGAACAGGGGTACCTCTTGGCGCGTTTTTGGAGAGCGCAGCCAGACGACAGTCCTCGCCACCATTCCACGCTCTTCAAGCTCTTCTTTGATGTAATCCGGCGAGAAGTTGAACGGCAGTCCTCTGATAACGACTTTCAGATTCTTGTCGGCTTCTGTCGGGAAGGTGTAGAAGGGTATGTTATGCGTTGATGCATAGCCAGAAACAGATTGATGGTCAGCCTTGGTTTTAAGGAAGAGCTTATATAGTTCTCTTCCTGCAGGCTCTTTGTATGAGATGATTAGGGGGGCGGGTTTGGACTCACTGCTGGGCGCAGTCGTTTCAGTTCCTTCGGCTTCCATATTTGTCTCTCCCTCTATGGGAAGAGGCGAGAAGGAGTTGCTTGTGCTGGGTACACTGGCAGCAAAGGCTTCAGAGCTCAGTTGAGCAGCGGGAGAAGGCCGACGTGGTTTACGCCAGCCTTCTGCATCTTCAGATGCCCTTGTCCGAGTGGTCTTTGGAGGTGGCTCTTTTGCTCCGGTTTTATCGGACACTTTTGCGACCCCTTTGGACTACATGTCTTCCTTGCCGAGACTGTCTGCAGCACGCTTCTGTGATGCAGAGGCCTCGTGCTCGAACTCCATTGCCGAAGTGTCATCGGTGAGGTCTTGCACGCTCTCTGTGTACGAAATAGAGTCGAGGTCCAGTTCTGTTACTTCCTCTGATGCCTTGTAGTCACGAGACGAGGCTGTAGATGTCGCAGCAGTTGAGACGGGAATATTGTACTGGCCCCGTGTTATCACCGCAAGGTTCCTGGGGCCAGGCACAACCCTATTTCTCACGCCAGGGGGTTCCACTCCACTCGGGAGTGGGCCGTGTGGCGTATTTCCCTAGCAGCCTCGGGGGTAATCTCCAAAGAAGAAACCTTTTCTTCGTTGCGAGCGCTGACAGAATTGCGCTTTCTCAAGTCCGTAGAAGTTAGCGGAGACGTCATCTGCGGTGGCTGTGGTTTTCCAGTTGTGTCCGTAGCGTGATCCATTTCAGTTTCGAAGGTAATCAACAAGTCCGTGATTTCGGCCGGTAAATCCGACAACGCGAGTGCGTTGGGGCCTCCCGACGCGGAAGCACGGTGGATATTTTCCTGCTCGGAGTACGGTGTACGTTGCCTGGTTGTCAATACAGCCGCTGCTGTCGCCGGCAAAGCCGAGTGCACTGGGGCACTCAACCCGCCTAGCGCGATAGTGCGGCAAGATCTTTCCTCATCGCACATCTGAACGGTGCTGATGCCAACTCGGAACTGTGACCAATAACTACTGCAGTCTGCCGCACGGTAGTCTTTTATATAGCGCCAGCAGCCGGGAGCGGAGGGGAAAGCGCGTGGAGGGGCGGTCTAGTTGGACCCTGCTCGCTTGGTGACGTCACGATCGGGTCACTCCTATGCCCTAATATGGCTCGATTCCGTCTCATTTGTAATAATCCAATTACTGGCTTCCAAGATTGACTTAAATTGAGGCCTTGATCACAATTAATAACATTATTGCTAAGCCTAATCTCAATAGCCTCCTTCACAACACTGTCCCAAAAGTTATTTGCGTAACAAAGCCGTATCGTTTTGTCGAAGCATGGCTCATGTCCGTTGTCAATGGCGTGTTCGGCTAAGACATATTTTTCTTTTTGTCCAAGTCTAAAATATCTGATGTGTTCCTTGCGTCTTTCATTAATCGTCCTAAAGGTTTGCCCTATGTAAGAAGTGCCGCATTCACATGGAATTTTGTACACTCCAGGAGCCCGAAGATTGAGGCAATCCTTCGGAGTTCGCAACAGCTGTCCAATTTTTGGTGGAGGTCGAAAAATCGAACGGATGCCCTGTTTGTTGAGTAACTTGCTATTTTAGATGTTACTGCTCCACAGAAAGGTAGAAAGGCACGCGGCTTGTCTTGATCTCTGTGATCTCTCTTGGTTCTGTTGTTTCTTATTATGGTTGCACGTCGGATTTCTTCAGTGCTATATCCATTGGCACGAAATACGCGTACCAGGTGTTGAAGTTCCTCCTATAAATGTTCATTGTCGGACACCACCTTTGCCCTATGGACAAGGGTATTGAGAACTCCTAGTTTCTGAGAAGGATGATGAAAACTTTGGGCATTAAGATAGCGATCGGTGTGTGTAGGTTTTCTGTAAACGCTGTTGTCGCTGACCCTATATGTATTTATATAGGATCGTGCTATGCCTATTGAAAGGGTGTGCCAGGATGACTGACACGTGGGTTCTAAATGGTTAACCTACGATGCCCTATGACTTGCGGCGACTTTCTTCGTATCTTCTGCTCTTGACTTCTTCTCTCTTGCGCCTAACCTCTTCTTCTCTTGCGCTAGCAAATAAACATGAGCATTGGAGGTAACTTGTAATTAGGAGAGGGAGCTGGCAGCTACCAGCTACTTGAAATAAAACAATGTCTCTGGAAACCCCATTTAATTGCACTGGACTATAAATCTACTACAGTCGGTTTTGTACAAATTAAGAGGTATCCCGTAACCCGCAATACTGACCCTAGGGATGAAACTTAGCCCTACAGTTCACAACTAACAGAGAATGGTGAGGTTGGTGCAGCGAATATCTATCTCAGAGGCCTAGATGTTATCTTGTAGATCATCAGTCAAGAAGTGAGAGTGATCAATGTATTCTAGCTTGCTGGAAAAGTATTGGCTTGCATGCTCAGCACAGCACGTGTAGCTTGTAATCCGAAATGTCGATCGGCAGAAAGTCGAACAACAGGACGTGCTTACTCGATGTCTGGCTGCAGTGAAACTTCGAAAACTTACATGATTTCTATATTAAAATATTATAATAAATGACGTCCCGTCACATATCCCCCGGTGTTGAAAAAACGCGCTACTCCCGGAGCGCGGGAATAACATCAAACATTCACTATCAAAATTTGGTACCACAGTGGATAGTAAAAAAATTTTTTTGGAAAAAATT
>JARYHS010013630.1:88277049-88433145 GCA_031002005.1 Vandiemenella viatica
TCCAACTCTCTTTGATCTGATTCCATAACAATGCAAGATTATAATCAGCTTTATCAGTTAAAGTGACTGTGTGACTGTTATCTCCTTTATACGATCTGCGAATTTTTCACATCCTCATTTGGAAATCTACGCAAATTGCGTAACTTTTCCCTGTAAAATCTAGCAGTATTTTTTTTCTGAAACCTCTGAATTAATTCTTGTTTAAATGATTCATATGTCAAACACGCTTTACAGCTTGAATCATAAACTGTGAATCTAAACGCTTCGTCCGTTAGACGAGTTTTCACCAATTTCAATTTTTGTTCACTGGAAAAATCGGCAAAGAAAGTCAAATTTTCAAATTTATGGAAAAACAATTCAACATCTTCCTTAGCACTACCCCCAAAAGAAATTTGGTCAAGCAATAATGGACACTGAATAATGGCATTTGCAGAACTTGCTTCCTTACTAGTAGTTGCTTTTTGAGAGGTTACTTTCGCCAATTTTTGACTGAGAATATTCACCGCGTTGCAAACTAACTTCTTTCCCGTCTAAATTAACAGCCATAGTTGATGGTTGCAGACTTACCTTATTTTAATTATGTATGTGGAGTGCTGTGATGAACGCGCCTAGTCGCCGTGAAGCCGCCACTGGACTATGCTATCAGCGCCCGGAATGCTGAGTCGCCTGGAGTCGTCCACCACTGTTGCCGGGCTGTCCAGCACGATGCGCCGCCCGTAGCTGCTACCGCCTGCCTGGCTGCCTCCGCGAAGATCTCGCCCCTGCTTCTTCTTCGGGTCTCGAACTCAGGTCCCTCTGACTGCAGAGACTGACTGCCAAATTTCGCTGTTGCTGATACACCAACCTCAACCAAACCCTGCGAGCTGTTCCCTACACCTAATCAAATACAAATAAAGCTTCTGACACCAGTGTGGCTGACCCTATATGTATTTATATAGGATCGTGCTATGCCTATTGAAAGGGTGTGCCAGGATGACTGACACGTGGGTTCTAAATGGTTAACCTACGATGCCCTATGACTTGCGCCGACTTTCTTCGTATCTTCTGCTCTTGACTTCTTCTCTCTTGAGCCTATCCTCTTCTTCTCTTGCGCTAGCAAATAAACATGAGCATCGGGGGTAACTTGTAATTAGGAGCGGGCAGCTACGAGCTACTTGAAATAAAACAATGTCTCTGGAAACCCCATTTAATTGCACTGGACCATAAATCAACTACAGTCGATGTTGTACAAATTAAGAGGTATCCCGTAACCCGCAATACTGACCCTTAGGGATGAAACTTAGCCCTACAGTTCACAACTAACAGAGAATGGTGAGGTTGGTGCAGCGAATATCTATCTCTGAGGCCTAGATGTTATCTTGTAGATCGTCAGTCAAGAAGTGAGAGTGATCAATGTATTCTAGCTTGCTGGAAAAGTATTGGCTTGCATGCTCAGCACGTGTAGCTTGTAATCCGAACTGTCGATCGGCAGAAAGTCGAACAACAGGACGTGCTTACTCGACGTCTGGCTGCAGTGAAACTTCGAAAACTTACATGATTTCTATATTAAAATATTATATAAATGACGTCCCGTCACACTGTGCCCTAACCTTCCATTAGGCCTCCGACGCACTAGAACATCTAAAAACGGAAGTGATCCATTCGTTTCAATTTCTATCGTGAATTTAATATTGGGATGAATCCCATTAAGATGGTTCACGAATTCATATAATGCCGGAATTCCATGAGACCACACGTGAAACGTATCGTCAACAAACCTGTAAAAACATTTAGGCTTTAAAGGAGCCGTGTCAAGAGCAATATGCTCAAAATGTTCCATGTAGAAGTCAGCTACTGCGGGAGACAACGGGGAACCCATAGCCATTCTTCTCAGAAACTAGGAGCTCTAATACTCTTGTCCATAGGGCAAAGGTGGTGTCCGATAATGAACATTTAACGGAGGAACTCCAACACCTGGAACGCATATTTCGTGCCAATGGTTATAGCACTGAAGAAATCCGACGTGCAACCATAATAAGAAACAACAGAACCAAGACAGATCACAGAGATCAAGACAAGCCGCGTGCCTTTCTACCTTTCTGTGGAGCAGTAACATCTAAAATAGCAAGGTTACTCAACAAACAGGGCATCCGTTCGATTTTTCGACCTCCACCAAAAATTGGACAGCTGTTGTGAACTCCGAAGGATTGCCTCAATCTTCGGGCTCCTGGAGTGTACAAAATTCCATGTGAATGCGGCACTTCTTATATAGGGCAAACCTTTTAGGACGATTAATGAAAGACGCAAGGAACACATCAGATATTTTAAAACTTGGACAAAAAGAAAAATATGTCTTAGCCGAACACGCCATTGACAACGGACATGAGCCATGCTTCGACAAAACGATACGGCTTTGTTACGCAAATAACTTTTGGGACAGTGTTGTGAAGGAGGCTATTGAGATTAGGCTTAGCAATAATGTTATTAATTGTGATCAAGGCCTCAATTTAAGCCAAGCTTGGAAGCCAGTAATTGGATTATTACAAACGAGACGGAATCGAGCCATATTAGGGCATAGGAGTGACCCGATCGTGACGTCACCAAGCGAGCAGGGTCCAACTAGACCGCCCCTCCACGCGCTTTCCCCTCCGCTCCCGGCTGCTGGCGGCTATATAATAGACTACCGTGCGGCAGACTTCAGTAATGTTAAGCGGGGGCTTGACAATGGAAGCAGTGCAAGCTTCCGAAACGTCGCCGGACGGCTCAATTTTGACGCCGCTGAAACCCGAGAAGTTTTTATAAATCCTGACATTGTAGATACATTTTCTGTTGAAGATTTTAAAAGTGATCACAAGGCGGTTGTGGTAACTTTAAAATCTAGTATGAATTTGAAGCATGACAAAGGCAAACTCGTATTTTGCTTCGATAAGGAAAACGATGTGGGTATGGTTGATCACTTGACAAAATGTTTTGAAATGTACATACAAATATTGAGGAACTTTGGTTTAATTTGAAAGTAATCGTATGGAATGGTTTAAATCAATTTGTTCTAAGAAGCTTATTAAGGTAAGTAAGAACCTCCCGTGGTTCAATAGGGAAGTGAATCGATTGCTCAGGAAGGAAAGGCGTTTACATGCCATGGTAAAGAAATCGGGGGACTCGTCTAATTGTGCTAAATTAGTCCAGTTACGAGCGGAAGTGCGTAAGGCAATGCGTAATGCGTTTAAAGAATTCCAAGCCAGGTATTTGCCGAAGATCTGATTACTGATCCCAAAAAGTTCTGATCGTATGTCAAATTACTAAGATACTCTCGTAAGGGTATGCCTTCACTGATTAAGGAAAATGGGGAATTATCCGAAACTAGCGCAGAGAAAGCAGAAATCTTGAATAATATATTTAAAAAAGCTTTCACGACAGAAAACTCAGAGGAGATTCCGATATTTGCCAATCGTACCAACAAAATTATGAATGATCTCGTCCCTAATGTCGAGGGTATAACTAAACTGCTCATAAATGTAAAAACCAATAAGGCTCCCGGACCAGACGGTATTCCTACAAGATTTTACTCCAGGTACGCAAAGGAAATTGCACCGTATTTGATGAATTTATCTACCGCCTCCTTGGATCAAGGAAAAATACCAGCCGAATAGAAGACCACATTCGTCAGTCCAGTGTTTAAAAATGGGAATATTAATGATCCTCAAAATTATAGACGGATCTCGTTAACATCAATATTTTGTAGGATTTTAGAACACATCATCTATTCAAATGACATGCGGTTTTTGGATGAAGATGAGCTTTTAAACCCAAATCAACATGGATTCAGAAAAGACCGATGCTGCGAAAAGCAACTTGCACTTTTAATTCACGACTTGTGCCGTATTATAGATGGGCAATCCGAGGTTGATATAGTTCTATTAGATTTTAAAAATGTTTTCGACACTGTGCCTAACACTAGGTTACTTAGTAAACTTCGTGGCTACGGCATATCTAGACAAATATGCGACTGGGTTGCAGACTTTCTGAAGGGCAGAACACAGTGTGTAGTTCTCGACGGGAAGAGTTCATCATTTACCGAGGTGAGGTCCGGGGTTCCCTAGGGAAGCGAGATAGGGCCTCTGTTGTTTCTCATATACATTAATGAACTGTGTGACCTAATAAGGGGGTGTAAGCTACCTTACTCTTTGTATTTTCAATAGTTAGTTAAAAACCGACGAGAATTGGGGTTAACATTGATACATGATACTGCAGATTAAAACCGAATCCACAACACATTACAGCCAGAAAAGTATATAAACAGGTTATAGTAATAATAAAGAAACAGTTTCTAATAAGATATAACTTGTAAACTTACCGAAATAAGCGTAATCCATAACCACTCAAAATTGCAAGTAAACAGATTTGGTTACGTGAACATATCACATATATTCCACACATTTTTCCACTGTAAAGCACTTTTGCAGTAATAATTATGCCAAGGAGAATAAAATTCACTAATAACCTGTAGTTTTAGATAGATTTAAAGCAGTAAATATGATCTTTAAAACATTAAACCATGTGCCCAATATCAATAAAAGATTTCAATCCAGTTAAGTAATTTCAGAGCTTTAAAAGTAGTTTTAATACCACCAAATAATATTCACATTAATATCCCTAAGTTTCAAATAGCCGTCAACCGTTTTAATAAAAGATATAAATAAGTTTAAAGTCGCAAATTTACGACGCAATAACAGCCACCTTTTAAACAGAATCTTGAACCGGCAAGCATATTTCAGCAACTAAAAACATGTGGAAAACACTTAAATAAATTAAATAAAGGTTTTTAAAATATTATTCGGGCGTAATAAGCTGTAAATAAAAAAATTAGTAAATTTGAGTAAAGTTGGTAAAACACCGATTTTATAAAAATTAGTAAATTTTGATCCACTTAACCGATTTTAAAGATTGTGAGCTCATTTTAATCAGCAGGCACGCAAGAAAATATCTGAAATAGTTTAAACTAAAAATTATAAACATTAACGTGGAGGTTCAAATAGCTGCACTATTCCACCAACTTAATAAATGTCTTATACCGATTTGAAAGAATTTAGAGAAAAAACACACAGAACACAAAACACTTTTTGGAACACGCTCTACACATTGTGATTTTCTGAAAGCCCTCCGTGAACACAAAAATTTTGAACACCTGTTGACCCTCGCAGTATAAGGTATTTTCAATAAAGGAAATCCCGGTGAGGCCATGTGTAGTAGTATTCAGAAGTCTACGGTGCTGGGAGCACGTATTACTCGCCAAGCGAATTCGGCGCTTAGACGCGCAAGTGTTCATGGGAACTGTTGCTTACCGGAAATAGTAATGGCGCAGGTCAGGGAGGCCATCTTTGAAATCTTGAACTTTTCAGACATGTGATACTACTGTAGAAGGATTTTAATTTTCCGATCGGGGTTAGGCGGTTCTGTTCTGCTTCATTACTTGTGATCATCGTGTGACGATTAGACTGATGCCTTAGCTAACTGCTATTTACTGTACTTTGTGGAATTTTCAGAATTTATGTTTTTCGTGACAAGAACTCCAACTATTTTCATTTCTAAATTAGTACCCTCCTTACATAGGGTTTGTTTATGTAAGTGGCGGCCATTTCTATAGTGCAGTTAGTAATTTCCAAAGGTTATTCACGGTTTCAGAACATTTCTTTGACTTTTATCAGTATTTCAAGGTACTCCAGTTTAGGTGGACAAGCCGATACTCACCCCGGTATGGGTTTGGATCCTAACAGCGGATGAAACGATTATTTTCCGATGATGCTATTATTCATGGTGAAATTAAAACCCAGGAAGACAGCGCTTTTTTACAAGACGATATTATGAAAATAATTGCGTGGTGTAAATACTGGCAGTTGGAGTTAAACGCCAAAAAGTGCCAACTCATGGGTATAAGTAAAAAGGTGACATCATTTAGCTCAGAATATAGAATTAATGGTACTGTCCTTAGAACTGTAGATTCCGCTAAATACCTAGGGGTAACAATTCGTAATAATTTGTTGTGGAATGAACACATCGAGAATGTAATTGGGAAAGCGAATCGTATGCTCCAATTTCTAGGTCGTAATTTAAAAGTATGCACTCCGGAAGTTAAATCGATTGCATATAAGTCACTAGTGCGTCCTCACTTGGAATATTGTTGTTCTGTATGGGGTCCCCATCAAAAGGGGTTAATGGAGGCATTAGAGAGGGTTCAGAGAAGTGCCGCCCGAATCATGACAGGTATATATAGTTGGAGGGAATGCGTAAGTGCGATGTTGAAGGAGTTAGGTTGGGAAGATCTGGAACACCGAAGGCGTTGCTCTCGACGGAAGCTAATTGAAAAATTAACGACTGACATATTTCAGAATGACAGCAAAGAAATATTGCTACCAGCAACATTCGTATCTCGGAATGACAGTGAAAATAAGATAAAAGAAATCGGGGCCAGAACCGATTCTTTTCTGTATTCATTTTTTCCACGAGCGATTAGGGAATGGAATAGAAAGGATTTACCGGGCGGGTAAACTTAAAATCCCACAGGAGTAGCTTTCGATAAGGCTCTCCGGCCATCCTGATCTGGGTTTTCCATGGTTTTCCCAGATCACTACACGCGAATGCCGGGATGGTTCCTCACAATAGCCCATGGGCGCCTCTTACCATATCCCGTATATCCCTTCCAAACTATAACACTTTCAGATAGGTACAATGCACCCTCTTCCACACACTTTTAGTGAATCGCAGAGTAATAGTAATAGAATAAAGAACGTCCCTTCATCACTCTCTCCAACTTGCAGTCACCGATTAAGAAAAACGGGGAATTATCAGAAACTAGCATAGAGAAAGCTGAAATTTTAAATTATGTATTTAAAAAACGTAGAGGAGATTCCAACATTTAAGTTACGAAAGATTTTGTTCTTGATGTCGAGGGAATAACTAATCTGCTTATGAATGTAAAAACCAATAAAGCTCCCGGACCATACGATATTCCTACAAGATTCTACTCTAGGTACGCAAAGGAAATTGCGCCGTATTTGATGAAAATGTATTCCGCCTCCTTGAATCAAGGAAAAATACCAGCTAAATGGAAGACCGCCATCCTAAGTCCAGTGTTTAAAAATGGGAATTTAATAATCCTCAAAATTAGAGGCCGATCTAGTTAACATCAATATTTTGCAGGATTTTAGAGCACATCATCTATTTAAATGTCATGCAGTTTTTGGATGATAGAGAACTTTTAAATCAAAATCTACATGAATGCAGAAACGCCGATGATGCGAAACACAACTTGCACTTTTAATTCACGACTTGCGCCGTATTGTAGATGAGCAATCCCAGGTTGACTTTATTCTATTAGATTTTTAAAAAGATTTCGACATTGTGCCTCACACTATGTTACTTAGTAAACTTCGTGGTTATGGCATATCCAGACAAATATGCGACTGGGTAGCAGACTTTCTGAAGGACAGAACACAGTGTGTAGTTCTCGACGGTGAGGTCCAGGGTTCCCCAGGGAAGTGTGATAGGGCCTCTGTTGTTTCTCATACACATTAATGATTTGTGCGACGTAATAAGGGAGAAGAAAAGACTATTTGCCTATGATATTATTATTTATCGTGATATCAAAACCCTAGACGACAGTGATTTGTTACAAGACGATATTACGAAAATAATTGCGTGTGTTAAAGACTGGCAGTTGGAGTTAAACGCTACAAACCGCCAAGTTATGCGTATAAGTAAAAAGATGACACCATTTAGTTCTGAATATTTAATTAATGCCACTGTCCTTAGAACGGTAGATTCCATTAAATACCTTGGGGTAATAACTTGTCGTGGAGTGAGCAAATTGAGAAGGTAATTGGGGAAGCAAATCGTATGTTCCGATTTCTAGGTCGTAATTTAAAACAGTGCACACCGGATGTTAACTCGATTGCATATAAATCTCTAGTGCGTCCTCACTTAGAATATTGTTGTTCTGAATGGGATCCCTATCAAAAGAGGTTAATAGAGGATTTGGAGAAGGTCCAAAGAAGAGCCGTCCTATTCGTGAGAGGTATATATAGTTGGAGGGCAAGCGTAAGTACGATGTTGAAGGAGTTACGTTGGGAGGACCTGGAACACCGAAGGCGTTGCTCTCGACAGAAGCTAATAGAAAAATTCTTGACTGACTTGTTTCGGAATGGCAGCAAACAAATATTACTACCAGCAACATTCATATCTTGGAATGACCGCAAAAATATGATAAGAGAAATCAGGGCCAGAACAGATTTATTTCTAAAATAATTTTTCCCACGAGCGATTATGGAATGGAATAAGAAGGATTTACCCGGTGAGTAAACTTAAAATCCGACAGCAGTAGTTCTCGATAAATCACTTCGGCCATCCTGATCTGGGTTTTCCATAGTTTTCCCAGATCGCTCCGGACGAATGCCGGGATGGTTGCTAAAAATAGCCCATGGGTGCCTCCTGCCATATCCCGTATATCCCTTCCTATGAACAAAAGGTTACACATTAGGATTGGTGCAATGCACCCTCCGACACCCACGTTTAGTGAATAGCGGAGTAATAATAATAATTTGGGTTTTCCATGGTTCCCCCAAATCACTCCAAGCGAATGGCGGGATGCTGATATGTATATTGTGAATAGAAGGAGAAAGCATTTCCAACAAATTTAAATATACTTCTTTCGACATTCCATAATATGCAAAAAAAAGGCATTGTTTTGTCGTTGTTCTTTTGCTGCAACAAATGCTCTGTAACTGATATTTCTTTCAATATAGGAATGGACTCAATACTTCCGTTTCTTTAATCTCCTTTTTCTTCTTTGAACAATATAATATCCTCATCTGAATCGGAAGACAGCGTCGCTTTGTTCAAATCACACGAGTGACAGAAATTCCAGAGCTTAGAGTCGTCTGCGAACATTGGTCAGTAACTAGTCAGTAATTTTAATTTGTGGTCTGTTACGTTTCCTTTGAATAGCGCCGTGTGAGAAGGGGACTAGCGGTCGCACAAACTTTGTTCCTGCATGCTGTCTCATCCACGAGCCCACGCGCATCTTGCAATCACGTGACCATACAAACGTAATCCTAGCCCTTGCATTACCCACACAACACTTGCTTGCGAGTCCCTGCCGGTCACTGCTCAGGAATGTTTCCAACCACAGTTATACCTATTGTCCCCATCGTCTATAGATGTGGCCAAATCTTTTGGCTGGTGGCGTCAAATGCGCCGTTGCCAAGCCGTGCGCGTAACAATTGTATTCACCTCTTTACTTGTAGTGTTTTAAGTAATTTATAATCACTATTCTGTAATAAAATATTAATGCATGTCATTTCGTTAAGAAAGTTATTTCATTGCAGATGCGTTTAATATAATTGGAGGTTTCAAAAGACCTGTTATTTATTTCTCTATTACCTGCGCAAAAAAATGAAAGACTTTCTAGACAGACTAAGGAAACTTATAGAAATATTATTCTTTTATTTGTGGCTAAAAATCCATGTGTTAAATTTTATTTTCAGTTTGTATATTTATAACTACAATCAATATTTTATTTTGTTATCCTCTGCACTGAAAAACTTGCATAATTAACGACAAAATTATCTGTTTGTGTATTATCACTCATCACTGTCGTAAAATTCGTGTACTGTCCTCCTGACAATGTCCCTGTCACAGTCGTTAAGCTTTGTTAGAGTGCTGTATTGTTTCATATTTTTCTTTCCAGAAACAAACGTAGGTTATTTTCTCTCACGACACACGCGCCGGACATTTCTCAAACCGACATCAAAAGCTGCAGCGTAAATAACCTGTCCATTCCCTAATTTTTTTCGCAATATGGTTATTTTTTGCGGTAACAAATCACTACAGTTTTTACTATCAAGTATGTCCATATTGACAAAATTTCACCATCATTGCCCACAAGAAGTTTGAAATATTTGTACACATTGTGAATGATAGATTTATTCTGCCGGCTAAACTCTGTTGTCTTCTACAGCCGCGGTGTTTCTACTGTCGATGACGTGCGTCTTGTTGGAGTTGTTAGTCCCGAAACACCTGGAGTAGGAGAATAAGTATCAATTTTTAGTAGCACCATTCTCTTGCTAAATTATCCCAATTATAAAATACTACACTTTTTTTCGGCAAAAAATTATTACAGTAAATTACTATAATTAATAAATAACTAAAACGAATTAATATCGCACGTAAAAATCGCACATCATTAAATATCAAAATATCCTCTCTCGAGCACGCTCACCGTCACACCGAAACACTTTCTAATTCCCATTCACAGGTTCACACATTTTTTGTATATTGAAGGGAGGTGGAAGGTTTGGTGTTGGGTTGCGACCTGTTGTCGCTCGTACTAGGCAACACAGGCCGCTCAGCGTTGCAATTTTCTAGTGATAGAAGAGAGCGCATTGCGAGATTGTTCCCAGGTACGGTAACAGCGCCACATTTGGCCACAGCTATAGTCTGCGCAGGCTACACGTCCAGCTTCTCGTAGATGTACTGTACCTAATTTTACAATGGAGTGTGACTGCTCACATTCCCCACACTACAAGTTCTCATATTTTTTATTTTATTAGAATCCTTTCACAATGTGTTCTAGTTTTGTAATAAACATAAAATAAGATTTTCAGTTCGATTGTATCATTAAAGCTGTGAATAAAATCTGTAAGTGCTTTTTTTCTTTTTTTACAACAGTCCACTCTACCAAAGAAAAAAGTACTATCAAAACGAGAAGCACTATGTCAGCTACAAAAATAGATTTGAAGTAATAAGTTTAGAAAAATTCAATATCAGGCAGGCGGCAAAATAATAATAAATAATAATAATTCGTATGTCTTGGAAATTGCTATGATCCAAATTGATTTGCTGAAGGAAATTGCTGATCAAACCGGTTTACAGATATCTTTTGAGAAAACGAAATTAATGACCAACATCAAGGATGCTCCACCGAAACTTCAAACCAAATACGGGGACATTAACCAAGTGGAAAAATTTAAGTACCTTGGTGAGATCATTATGAAAACGGATTGGACAAAGATGCTATTCGGGAAAGGATTTACAAACTAGAAATAGCCTACCAAACTTCGCGAGAGGACTATAATAAAAAATGTCTTTCACAAAATACTAAAATACGTCATTATGAAACAGTTCTAAAACCAGTAGTTTTGTATGCGGCTGAAACTTTGTTCCTGAATGCTGTTAAAGGACTTCTGGGAGAACTGGAGAAGAAAAGAGAGAAAAATTATTAGAGTAATTCTGGGTTCCAACTTTAAGAATGGCGTCCATCAAAAGAAATCCAACAAAGAAGTCTACAGCAAAATAGAGAAAATCACTGAAACAATGAGCAAAAGACAGACTCGATTCTATGGATACCTCAAACGAATGAAGGAGAACAGACTAACCAAAAAAAATCTTTAATTTATTTGACTCCAGACCCAAATCTGTAATGCCCTGGTTCGTAAATATTAAAGAAGATCTTCATTTGATGGGGCTAGAACCAGAAAATGCTTTCAACAGAGATATATTTCGGAAGAAGTTAATGACAAGTGGTACAAACCGAGACGAACACTCCAACAGAAGACGTGGTACACTCTGGACAGAGGAGCGCAAACAGGCGCAATCAAAACGAAAGAAGTTCTGGGCCCAAAGGAAGAAGAAACTCGCTGCCAAATGCAGAAAGGCTTATCGTGGTCCTAGTTGGCCTCAACGAATAAATAATAATAATTCGTAAACTGGTCTGAAGAACAAAAAAGTTTAGGGCCTTCTTCTCTAGAATATGTTTTTATTATTATTTCCAGTGTTATAAACAGAATGCACGATGGCCATACTTATTTTTATTCGTTTCAAAATATTTTAATGTAGGAAGGATACCTTACATCAGATAACAGAACTAACGCATATAATTGCTTACTTCCCTAACCGATTGTTTAGTGACATTTAATTAGTAACTTCTTGTAATGTACAGTTGAAATCTTCTGAGTATGATACATAAGCATTCGGGAAACAACCACTTGACCACAGTGGATTCAGAAAAATGTTATTTGACTTTTGAGGTGAGTGCTGTAATTTACATTCAGCTGACTGCAGCCATTAGGAATACGGTTTGTAGCTTTCCTGGCATCAATCACCTCTCTTGATAAAGCGTCGGTGATGTCGCGTTCTCCTCCCCACCTCAGCATAAAAGCGATGTTAAGCAGTTATCGCAAGCAGCACACACAGTCACCTAAGGTGAGTTGAACTAACCTAACCTGAACTTACTCTAACCTACTATAACAAGCAATTTATCATCCTGCATTTAACCTGACTTTAACATAAGTTCCGCCTACCTACTGATGGTTGTAGTTGCTATGGTAATATTGGCGTTAGTACACATACTGCCAACACCTTTCATCGATAATACAGAGCTGTATGATGCAAACAACCATAGGTGTCATCCTTTACACACCCTCATGATGGTAACGTGATGTGGTGGGGGATGTCTGCAAGTATATCTGGAGGCTGCAATGACAGCCTACACTTTCTGTCTTTTTCCCATATGGTGTATATTTCTATAACCCTCTGTGCACATTATATGGCTGGTATTGTAATACAGACACATGCAATTGTTATGTCAACCGTAGACTTACCTTTTTATCTCTGTTGAGGATGCGGTTTGGTCTATGTGTTGATGTTACGTTGCTAGGTGCGTGTGTAAGGTTATTTGCTGAGGGGCTTCTGTGTGTGTTGGAGGATTCATTCTAATCATTGATATTGGAGATATCTCTTCGAAGGATGTCCGGTGCACAGTAAAAAAATTGAAAAGTGATACAACAGAATCATCTTAAAATAAAATAAAAAGTGTGCAGATACAATTCGACCTGAGCACCAACGGATTCAGAAGTATGCTACGTTATGTTTCCGTACTTGAAATTTTATGGAATTGCAAAAGATAGGAATTATATATTACCACTGCTTTAGTCGAGCATTTCTTGGCTCCTTCAAAATATTAAAATTCTCCATATACCCCTGTTAAAAATACGGCGGAGATAATAACTTGATTTTGATAAAAACATACGTGTTGTAACGATTCGCTAAGCTCCCCGTTACATATCACTTTTTATTATAGTATATAAAGTAAAAGAATTAGAATATTTTTCCAATTCTTGGGATGTCCACTGTATGTTCGAAAGAAGCGCTTGAAAGAGTGAAAGGCAAGGATTTGACGCTTCAGTGAAGGGTAGTCTGGCTGGCGCCTTTTGGGTAGAATGTTAAGAGGATTAGGGATTTCTGTCGGGCAGGCCATAAACAGAATTCCTTCCTCCCGAAGGAGGCATCGGCTCTCGAAGATTGCCGAAACTTAACGTGGCGAAGAGAAGCTACAGATTCACATGACGTCAGATGGTCAGCCAATCACAGGGAACATAGTACTAAGATTCGGGGAATTTTATGTTCTATGTCGTCTTCGAGCCACAAGAGGCGGAGTCAGAGTTTACCTCCGTGGCGGCAGAAAAAGACGAGACACTTCCTTCTAGTCGGGAGGCCAGCCAGGATCATTCCATTCCGGAGCCCAGACGAGTCACTGGCGACTTGGGGTCCATGTGTGCTGGGCTGAATTGTGTCCTGGAGACCATCTGAGGCGCACTTCTAACTTGCGACTTGCCACATACTGCTGGCGTGGCCAGTTACGACGATCGACCAGATGGTCATCTCCGCCCAGCGCTACCTGCCGTGGAACGGTAATGTGTTTCTACGAAGCCATTCAGCCTGCAACTTCCGTGAGACTGTACCCTTAAGCGCATCTGAGATAAAGATCCTTGCTCTGATCTGATAAAACCACTGAGCTAGACTGTGTAACTGTCGAATGACAGGTTAATCATTCGTGGCGTCCCAACCCATTAATATTCATTACTGTTTGCTATCATCATAACTGGTAACATACTTTGCATTAGAATAATTGTGAGATTTTTAAAGTACAACTATGCTTGTTTGCTTGCATTTAAAGGGCTCATTGTACGTCTGAGCGTTGCTTAGAAAATTGTACAACCTCTTGTTTATTAACGTAATGGTAAACACGCTCAGATTTGTAGATGCCAGTGTAAAAATCTTTATTAAAATGTCTTTTTGTGACAGTTTTTAAATCCCAGAATCATCCAATTTCATTTGAATAATTTACATTTTGATATTCAATTATAGTACCCTGTATAGCGTAAAATTAATTAAGAATTAATTCCCCCCCCCCCCCCCCCCGATGATACGCTACAGTGTTTGCTTTAAAGAACTGACGTAGGTTTGGATGTTTATGGCTTGTTTCGGAGGGTGTTAACTGAACGTTATATATTACCACTACATTAGTCGAGCATTTCTTGGCTGCTTCAAAATGTCAAAATTCTCCATTTACCCCTGTTAAAAATACGGGGGAGATAATATCTTGTGTTTGATAAAATGTACGTGTTGGTTTTAACGTAGATTTGGATGTTTATAGCTAGTGTAACAGCCCTCATATCTCAACTTTAAGTAGAATTGTATTTTATGAAGTATCTGTACTGAGTTAAAGTATGCTTGAATGTGATCTGGTATGTTTGTTTTGCAATTTCTTGTAAATCAGTGTTTATAGACTTTGTTTTATGAAAGAAAATTATTTAAAGTCCATTTAATATGTTTAAGAACAGAATAATGCAAGAGAATTGCTTAAATGTGTGTAATTCCAAGTATTAATGCAAGTTACGATGTCTACAGGACAATTTTGTACAGTTTAAAATGATTTCTGTAAATAATTTTGTATCTTTAATTTCCATTTCTGACCGTTTTGTAATGATGTTAAGTGATTATGTATTATTTCTGAATGTTTTTAAAATGTTTAATTGTTTGAGTAATTGTTAATGTTCGAGAAATATCTGGCGGACGCTTTTGAAGAATTCCAGAGATTTCGATAGAACCTATATAAAGAATATCGGCAGAAGGACGGAGTTTAGTTTATAGTTAGTTTACAGTTAGTTGATACAGATTCACTTTGGAACTGCGTCAGTAGTGAATATCGCTGACATTGTTTTGGAAAATAAACACAAAAGTCTTCAACATATTCTGGTGGATTATTTAATTAATTACCATATTAATTAAACCACCGAAGAACCTAACACTAGTCTGGGAGGAGGTGAACGGAACGCAAATATATTACCACTGCATTAGTCGAGCATTTGTTGGCTGCTTTAAAATATCAAAATTCTCCTATTACCCCTCTTAAAAATACGGGGGGAGATAATATCTTGTGTTTGATAAATCTTACGTGTTGGTTTTAACGTAGGTTTGAATGTCTGGGAGGGAATAAACGGAACGCAAATATAGTACCACTGCATTAGTAGAACATTTCTTGGCTGCTTCTAAATATCAACATTCTCCATTATATAAACAGGAGTTGTGGAGGTGGTGGTTTGGTCACGTGGACGCTACGACATACAAAAAGGCGCTGGAGCTCCTTAAAGGCGGCCACACACGCTACGGTACACCGGAGAGGTCTACCTGTACAGGTGTACCTGTACAGGTAGACCGGAGCGTGTGTGCCACAAACCTGCACAGGTATGCGGACCTGTACAGGTAACCGGAGAAGAATGAAAAATCAATTCTTTCTACCTGCGCCAGACTACAGACCGGAGCGTGTGTGGGGGTATTGCGGTAGACCTGTACAGGTTTCAGTCTCATTTTAGAGCTTTGTGGAAGAGAGATCGCGTTGTGTTCAGTGCCGTAACAGTTTTTCTTCTTTGTTTAGCTTCAAATTACAAACGTACACCATGTCAAATTGCAAGATTAATAAAGTTATAGAAGAATTTATCGAAATTTATAAATCAGAGCCTTGTCTGTGGCGTGTTAAGAGCAAGGAATACCATGATCGCCGCAAGAGAGAAGCCGCGTGAACGAAGTTATTGAAAAAATTACAAGTGTATGAATCTGACGCTAATAAGCAGACTGTGATTAAAAAAATAAATAACCTAAGAAGCAACGTCCGAAAGGAGAAAAAAAAATATGAAGCCTCGTTGAAGTCTGGAGCGTCGACAGATGCAATTTATAAAATAACACTTTGGTACTACAAGCTATTTGATTTTCTGGGTGATCAAGATACCCCAAGAAGATCGAATTCCAACATAAATGAGGAAGAAAGTGATTGCGAGGTAAATAAATTACAAATTTGTCTTTGCTGAATTTTTATTTATTTTAACTGGAAATAATGTACAATTTAAGTTCTTGGCAGCATAAATTAATGTTTATAACAATTTTAGGCGAATCTGTTTCTGTTAACAAATTTATTTTGCCATGGCACTTTACCCTCATTCACAAAGTAGATATTGAAATCTTCTCTAAATTTTTTAGCGTCATTAACAATATTTCCCAGGTTTCGGCGATTTAAATTTTCCATGTTCGAACGCAGAGTATCATAGCCTGCAGACGCAATATTCCCGTTTTCAGTACCTTCCTGATAAAAACACTTTGAAGGTGCATAGGAATTTAGTACTTGTTCAATCAAAAAAATGTGTAAGGCAAAGGTTGCCATCACTATTTTTTCTATGTTCTTTGGTTCTACATTAATTTGTGTATGGTATATGCGAAATCGCGAAGCCAATATACCAAAAGCATTTTCAACAATGTGTCTCGCCCGGAACAGTCGATAGAAACCTTAAAGTTGCTGCAAGTCTTTCGTGTGGAGAAATAGCACTTCTCATTATGGTATCCTTTTTCTGGATTAAAGGAGTAATCATTGAAAGTAATTTTAGATAAACCGATTCATCCATACGTAAGTAATTGCAGTAATCTTTAGGTTCTATCCTCAATTCGTTCAACAAATTAATATGAGTATATTCTTTTCTTTTCGACAACCACTTTTTACGCCACTTTTCACGTTTTTTTCTTTATTGTTTACATTTCAAAGCTATTAAGAAGCCTACCACCGCCAAAGCATCATCCTGTGACGATTCCATGCTCCGTCTGTGCTCCGGTATACCTGTCCGGTTTACCGTTACGTGTGTGGGCTCCGTCGGTTTTCGGTCTACCTGTCAGGTGTACCTGTACAGGTAGACCTCTCCGGTGTACCGTAGCGTGTGTGGCCGCCTTAAGAGAATCGTATTCTCGAAGAATTCTTGAGTGTTGTAGCTGTTGATATTCGGGAAGGATTTTTATTGTGTGTGTGCGTGTTTGTTGCTGTTGTTTGATGATATTCAACACAAATTGAAGTAAGCTGACGTTTAAACAAACGTATTTCCTCCAAATAATTTATCTTTTTTTTTGTTGGTTGTAATACATATGTGCAGTTACCTACGAGCATATAGCTAAGTGTACTTTTTTTAAAATTTTTTGTAGAAAAAAAAAATGTCCGGGCCTCAAACTCCGGTATTGCCTTCCGATGTGGCCACGTTGGAATATTGTTCTTTGGTGGCGGTATGCTCCAGTTTACAACGGATTTTATTCTTTGGAGCTGCCCCAAATACTCAAGAATATTGGTCATAAAACGTTTATGCGGGCGAAATGGGAGGGGTTGTTATCAAATATGTCGAGCAACCCATATTTGTTCACAAACAAACATGGCCAAAGTATAACTCTCTACGATCGACTGCAAAGTGCTATTAATACAATGGAACCGCTGACATGCTGTTTTTATACCAGCTTCAATGATGCATATATTCAGTTTTTGCTCTTGTACAACCAATGCGATAAGTATGAAAATGTGTTTAAAGTTAAAGCTAGCTATTATACAGTAAAAAAAAAAAAAACACAATAAAAGAACAACAGTAAAGTCAGTACTTGCGGACACTGTATTAATATGGTAGACAATAACGAGGTACTGTTAGGAATTTACGATATTAGTAATTTGGAACTGAGAAAATTCGAAGCTGTTAGTGGCCAGCGTCATACTGCGCCACTTATTTTGCGACATGAAAATATGGTGTCAAGAGTGTGCCGACAGGTCGCTGTATAGTTATGAGTATGTGTATTCAACACCAGTGGCAGTGACAGTAGTGAGGACAGCGATTATTGATCTTCAGAAAAAATAATAATAATCTGTTTGTTTATATATAGTATAATGTGACGCTGTAGCCACATTCTAGGGCGAATTTTTTATTATATAAATAATAACGGTAGATTAAATTTCATAAATCTTGGGCGACCACCTAAATAGATTTTTTTAGTAAATTCCTTAAGTACGCAAGGTTCCATGTGAGGACCGTGTAGCAATGGTGAACATTCAGTGTATCTTGTTGCAACGAGTATTAAAGAATTATTGAACTGTGTAGGCTTGAAGCTAATCGTGGCCTTCCCGAGCCACGGCGACAGGATGTCGTGAATAAAGGGTTTTGCCCGAGTAGTAAGACAAGGCCGATTCAAGGAAGAAACCGGGAAAACCCATGACGTCACGAAGTGGTGGGGGGGACCTCCCTCCCCTCCCCTCCAATGGCGGCTTGGAGGGCTTTTGAATCAGTCAAACAGCGTTCACGTCACAAGATGGCGGACCGTTAGTTCTTTGGCCGGCCGCTGGGAGGGCAGCATCTCCCAAGGGCTTAATTTCTTTGGGCGCAGACATTCCACTTCCCCAGGAGAGTGAAAGCTAGCGGGGAATTCCGCCGCCCGGGGCGTGTTTACACAGGTTCAACTTCCTCAGCTAAGGCATCGGGCGTTTTGGCCTTGCATAACATAGTATCCCGGTTTTCGATAGATGGCGGGGCATGGCTCGATACGCGGTTGTGAAAGCTACAAATATTTCCAGGCATAGGTGCATAGTATCCCGTTTCCCGATAGATGGCGCGGCATGCTTCATTTCTCAACGCGATAGGTATTTAACAAGCTTTGAAGAGAAATATTTCGATGTTTGCGTGAGCGGCTATTGTTTGCTCGGGAGTCCGACAGGCAGTGCAGGTTACGAAATGGCTCCATTACAGAGCGATACAGCTTGGCTGGTGTGTGTTTGCCGTCCACCATTATGAAAGCATGGCTGGCTGCCTGGCTGGCGGACAAAGAAAGTAGGGCGTCCAACACAGCGTTCGTATGATTGCAGAATTTTGTACAGAGTCTCAGGCTTGCAGCGAATTTCGTATGCATTTGTTCAGGTGTCCTGCTATCGATAAGGAATTCAGGTTGCGCCATATGCTCATTGCACTGCAAAACCGCCCCAGCAGGATACATAGAAATATTTCAGCATTTACTTCGGTTCAAGAAGAAATTATTACGAGATGAGAATAATTATTATATGTCAGTTTTCATAGTACAAATCTAAGAAACATTTATGGTAGCCCAATCAATCGTGTTTTCAAAACGAAAATCGAAAATTTTGTTTTCATTCTGGGTGAACAGAAAAACTGCTTGAGTCTTTGTATTTAACTAAAAAATAGACCATGTGAAAGCGTAACTTTTACGTTTAAAACGTGATAATGAACCATGGAATATCCTGGTATAGCTCAAATTCACATCTATACAATGCAGTTCTGATATTCGAAATTGGCCGAGGGTGCTTTGCACAAAAAATAACTCTGTGTGAATAACAAGAGGAAATAAGCGTCAGTACGGTGGGATTCCAATATAATTAATCGTTAATGATAACTCGCGAATTTCTGTCACCCCCATTATTTTAATATATTAAATTATGTGCAATGAAACAAAGCGAGAATCCAACTAATGTTTTAAACTCAAAGAAGTGATTTCCTCATGGATGTGTCTGCAACCTCGATGAACTTTGTGTATTTCTATCCTATTGCTATGGCATTAACTTCCCTGCCCATTTTATCTGAAAAATGCCCACTAAATTAGATTCACATGAATATCATTGCCTAATGCAAAGTTTCAGATGTGAAATCCAGTTTCTTTCCCTACAGCAATTTCTGAAGTGATTACATGTTAATCTCTCCACTGATGTCAAACCAATCAACCTGTAATTTTTTCAAGCTCATTTCTCAACCCTGCAGACTCAGTCTTTGGACAAGAGCCCCACATGAAAATACTTGTGACATGGTTAACAAAGCCTTTCCCACACCAAGGCTAGAAAAATCAAAGTTTCCAATTTGACCATGACAAAACTCATGTAATGCAACGAGGGAAGAAAGAATTCATATAAGCATCAGTATGACACCTTATTTCTCTAATCTATCCACGCCTAGAGAGTATGTGTACCTGTTTTCATGAAATTATTTAGCGTTCTGGCCTTGCATTCGGGAGGACGGCGGTTCGAATCCCCGTCCGGGCATCCAGATTTGGGTTTTCCATGGTTTCCCCCAAATCACTCCAGGTGAATGCCGGGATGCTTCCTTCAAAAGGACATGGACGAATTCCTTCCCATTCCTTGCCCCCCATCCTTTCCCCGTCTCTAAAGACCACGTTGTTAGAGAGACGTTAAAAAGTTTAAAAAAATGAAATTATTGTGATAAAGTATAGCAATACCACACATACGTTATTCCTTTCAAAAACCCATCAATGGGTGAAATCCTTTCATTGAAACCGACAGATATTCACCGACGAAGGTAGGGAAAACCATAAATTCCGTTCATCGAAGCAGGCAGACATTAAAAATTAATTCACCGACGAAGAGACGGGAAACAAACTCACTTTTTCACATCATGATGGATTCGTTATGAACAATATAATATAGCTCACGAGTGTCACCTACATTCCGTGTATTTTAAAGGATGTATTAAATTAGGGGTAATGAAACAGACCGAGAACACAGACACTTTTAAAACTCAAAGAGGCATTGATGGGTTTACTGATGTATGTAAGTATAACCTCGATGAATTAAGAGCTCCTAAACTAAATCAAAGTTGTCGATATGAAAACCAGTTTCTTTCCCTACAGACATTCCAGAAGTGAATACACGTTAATCTCTCCACTTATATCAAACCAATCAGCATGTAATTTTTTCAAGCCTGTTTCTCAACCCTCCAGACTCAGTTTTTGGACACGAGCCCCAAATGAAAATTCTTGTGACAAAGCCTTTCCCACACCAAGGTTATAAAAATCAAAGTTTCTAATTTGACCATGGAATGGAACGAGGTAAGAAAGAATTCATATTAGCATCAGTACGACGCCTTATTTCTCTAACTTATCTCTGCTGCCATTGGTATAAAATATTTAATCACACTCATAATTTTTGCCATCAAGCTCAAACGTATATCATCTGTCTATCCAGACCAATCTGTGTTATGCTTTCGTAAGCAATCACAAATTGAGTGTCCTTAGCTGTACTTTGTCTAAAATTCCAATCAATCCCTTGTGACACATCAGTGATTGACTAGAAACAGAGAGATATACCCACCTTTAACTGTATTTTACAGCACAGCACGTATGTTCCAGGAACGAGACACCGTCTGTTAATCTTACTAATTTCACCCCTGTGGAATCGAAGTACGCCGGTCCTATGTGATAAAAATCGAGTCACGCTAAGGCAGTGCTAAGCACAGAACATGCCTGAGACCATCGCCTGTGACCAAGGTGGAGATATAGAAAATTTACCCACTCCCTTATGGAAGAAATCCAGTGCCGGCTCCTACTGATAGTCTTTTACGCACTATTCCTAATTCGTTCACCAAGATCCACCCCTAGCCTCATCGCCAACATACGCCCAGCACTTCCTCAAACCTCCTTCTGTTTTCCAATGATTCCCATTCAAACCCCTGATCAGTTACAGACAGGGTTACCTTCTGTTCGTGCGTTAAAGTAAACCAAAAATTCAAAATTCGCAAAGTCTTCTCCTAATCAGTAGCCAGGTACCAAAATGTTCACTTAAGGTGGTTTTACTGCAGTTTTCCAAGAAAATTCTCCCTTTTTCCAGGAAATTACTTTTCAATAAATCAGGACCCAGGAGAGTCCTCCATTCGGTTTAAATGTTCCCATCTACCGCCAACCTTCGGATTCAGGACCAAGTCTGACATTTGTTTGTAATTGCATGCTTTGTTCAAGTAACCACGATAAAGTTACCATAATGATCTTAGCTAATTGATAGTTTCTTGGTCATCAAACAGACATCATAACCCACATTTTCATAGAAGATCCCCACACATCGACAAGTATCCATAGGTGCAGACACTAGTTCTATTACGCCTAAGATAGTGCTCATACTTGAACTGTCGTAAATTGTTAGGTCAAGGTGGGTGTTTAGATATTTTATCCACTCAGGCCTCATCACCTAAAGTCTAGTGCGATATTGTGGTCATGGTCAACTTAGGCTCCATACACCACTCAGAATTATTCCACCAATATCCATTCTAACAGCATTATACGCCACCTACAGCCCCTCAACACTCTTCCTATCTTCCAATGACATACCAGCTCCAGCTCCTTTATTATGTCACTTATTGAATATTTTCCACAGATAAATCTAGCTGCCCTCCTTTGTACCTTGCATTTAATGTACAAAAAAATGTGGACTCCATACTACACCACACAAGCAATGGTCTGACTGTGGGTTTGTACCCAAGTCCTTCACTTCTCTGGTACATCACCCCTCTCTGTTAAATGAGTTTTATGTAGTGAGAATCACAATTCGTATGCCAACACAAACGGTAGTAAACTGTAAAGAGCACATCGAAATGGGAGATTGCCTAAGCCCTGAAACAATGGTTAGAAGCACACGTTGATGGTGAGCATAATTCTATAGCAATATATTTTAGACTCAAATCCACATAGGAATGACACGCGCACACACTTGTACATGCATACAGCGAGGTCGACAGAACTAACAGCAAGCATCACGGAAACGATGAAGTGGGGCAGAATTGTCGTTACAACTGATTAACTGGACAGAACTACCGTTATAAAAATCATCAGACAGACGAGTTATTGGAGGGACAGCAAAATCATTCGTCCAGACAGACGTGTTTATAGAAGGTATCACCATATTTACGCATCCAGACACAGAGAGAGACGCACAAACACTCACATTTCCATGCCTTCAGTGAGCTAGACACAACAACCAGCCCAATCATGGCGACGAAACAGTGGGGTAGAACCCCCATGGCTCATAACTGACCAAAAAATCATCAGTAACATATTTTCCAGGCACCATACTCTTCACATCAACATCATCTCATTTATTTCACACTACAGACCTCACTACCATCCAGTATCATGTGTGCTAGGTACAAAACTGTTCACATCAGCACCAACACGTCTATCCCACACCTAAGCTTTTTCTGCCATTCAGTAACATGTGCCCCCATGTACCACGAGTAGCAGTCATCAGACAGATATCATAACTCCCATATTCATACTAGGTCTCACCCACAAATCCATATGCCAAAGCTCAACTCCTTTCCCTCCTTCAACCCCACTAACTTTAGTCAATGTTCTTTATAAAAAGCTACAGTCGCGATCGTTTGACCGATTACCATGAAAGTTGGTGATTATATGTATTTTTTCACGAAGAAGATGTCTAACCAAAAGATCTACCAAACCACCCCGTCTCCCCATTAAACCGCTTACTTTTTATATACAATCACAGTTTTTATCCGGTGTTGACAGAACTTAGCAAATTTTTACTATAAAACAATGAGAAAAATAATGCCAACTCTTGGTTTGCAAAAACTGAACCCCTCTCCCCGTTTCCACCCCCCCTGATTTTTGTCAATTTCTTTTTATAAAGCTACAGTCGACACCATTTGACCGATCTTTATGAAATTTGGTATATATATATATATATATATATATATATATATATAGGCCTATATATAATTTTTTATGACCAAAAAATCAAAAAAACTATCCTAGCTCCCCTTCCCTTAATATTTGTACAAAAACCACATTTTAATCCGATTCGGTGGAACGTCGCATGCATATATCTTAAAACAAATAGAAAAAGAAAAAATACTGTCCACATAACTTTCACAAAAACGCAAACCCTTTCCCCGTTTGTACCCCTTTATTTACTGTCAATATTCTTTATGCAAAGCTACCGTTTCTTTCTGATTTTGAAGGAAGTATGTACATGTATACTGCAAAACAAACATAAAAATACTCTCTACATTTGGTTTCGAGAGTCCAAACTCTGCTGCGATCTTTCCATCCTTTAGTCTACAGTTTCTATCCGATTCTGAAGAAATTTGCACACGTATACTTTAATTAGGTTGCAGAAGCCCAACCCCTCTTCCCTTCTACCCCCACCCGTCATAATTTCCAATGTTCTTTATAGATATCCACAGTTTTATCAGATTTCCATGGAACACTGCACATTTATACTTAAAAACAATGAAAAACATAGTGTCTACATTCTGTTTACAAAACCCTACCACTTACTCCCTTACCCCATTTATTTTATGCAAATTTTCTTTTCACAGTGCTACAGTTATTATATGGTTTCGATGGAAATTTGCCCTTGTATACTTTAAAACAAAGAGAAAAATAGTGCCCTAACTAGTTTTACAAAAACCAAATTACTCTTCGTCTCCACATCCCTTAATTGTTTTTTATACATACCTACATTTTTATCTGATATCAATAGAAATTTCCACACCTATACTTTAAATCAATCAGAAAAGGCAGTCTACATTTGGTATACAAAAGCCCAATCCCTCTTCCCCATTACTCTCACCCCTTTTAATTTTCAATGTTTTTACAAAAATCCACAGTTTTAAATCCCGTCAAAATCAATTAAGCTATTTTTAAGAGTCATGGCATAATATTTATAAAATAAATGTGTCGTAATGTCTCAACATGTACTTCAGATTTCAACTGGATCCCAAGCTTTCACGTTGTGAAAATCAATCAAAAATCTATATTTTCTGTGTAATGCCGGAGCAAACAGATATATTCCAGAGACAGATTTCTGTATGTGGTATGTATTAATACCCAGAAGTTACATGTTTCGGTTATCGACCAGCTGCTTTAACAGATGTTATGATACGATCGAAACATAGCCTGGACCAAAATTTTAACTGACATTCCTAAACACAACACCAAATTCACCCCGTTCTAGAAGTTGTTGTGGTATATAAAGACAGAATTCTTCTTTGAAAGCAAGCACTTTAGTCCCTGAGCTACCAGAAAGTTTGCAAAATTGGAACTGCTGCGGTATATTTAAAATACAAAACAAATTATAATACCGCTAAAAATATAAAAATAAAATAATTGTTTAAAAAAACATAAAAACCGCCTTCAAAAAAAAAAAAAAAAAAAAAAAAAAAAAAAAAAAAAGCACTAAAAATTTTAAAATAACTTTATACCTTGCTTAGGAGAAAGTAAATCTAAATGGTCAATATTTTACATTACTGTCATTGAAATTTTTACATTAATTAGTTATTTTTGGAGTCGGTGCCAGCGAAAGCAAGAAAAACAAAAAGATAAAAACAATAATGAATAACAATAGTACATAAAAAATCATCTTACTGCTTACCTACAATTAATGCAAGAAACATGTTTCAACAAAACTGAAACATACAGATGATACACCGATATTATGCTAACTGTAAATCGTTTACTGCAGGAGGCAGCCTTCAAACTGACACTGTAGCGCCAGAGATATGCCTGGATGACCAATAAGGCCGAGCCACAGATTAAAATACTGTTAATTTGTTTCCTTAAGCTGTCTCCCGCAATAACACTATCTGCCTCACGACATGCTGTAAAAGAATGGGAATTTTTGTTCGTACTCCCCGTTTCGCCTCTAACACCAAAAGAGGTTCAGTAATTCAATCTTCGCGATGTGACAGCTGGCACCGATTCCAAAAATAACTAATTAATGTAAAAATTTCAATGACAGTAATGTAAAATATTGACCATTTAGATTTACTTTCTCCTAAGCAAGGTATAAAGTTATTTTAAAATTTTTAGTGCTTTTTTTGAAGGCAGTTTTTATGTTTTTTTAAACAATTATTTTATATTTGCAACTAAACATACGTGGACTAAGTATAACGCTTTATGATGGAATGCAAAGTACTATTAATAACATGGAACTGCTGACCTGAACACCACCCAGAGATTATGATCCAGTGTATGGTGTCCGAAAGGAGAATGATTCACTAATGAAAGTAAACTCGCCAGTGACTAATGATGAAGACGTTATTGTAATAGACGGCATTGCAGGTTTATTATTATTCACGTGATAGTGATACGACAATCCTATTTAGTTTTACCTTGTATCCACAGCTATGCAGGTCTCGATCGCCATAAAAGTGAATGTATTTTCTTCGAAAGTCTGCAGCAGTAGTGTGAACAATTAGTGCGATGTCATTAGCGTTCTTTGTAGCTAGTATATCTGTATAGAATGTAAGCGGAGAGACCGAGCGTGGTGGTGTAACGGATAGCGTTCTGGCCTCGCATTCGGGAGGACGGCGGTTCGAATCCCCGTCCGGGCATCCAGATTTGGGTTTTCCATGGTTTCCCCAAATCACTCCAGGTGAATGCCGGGATGCTTCCTTCAAAAGGCCATGGCCGAATTCCTTCCCATTCCTTGCCCCCATCCTTTCCCGTCTCTAAAGACCACGTTGTTAAAAAGGGACGTTAAACTGCTAAAAAAAAAAAAAAAAAAAAAAAAAGTAAGCGGAGAAACTCGCGATATCATTTCTTTTTCCCTGTGGGTAGTTATACATGAAGAGAGTGGCACGGCATTTTCATTTCGAAATAGGACACAGTTTAAGTAGTGAAAACCGAAATAATTTATTTCACCAAAATGGTAACAAAGCCGTTGAAGACATAAAGGCTTGAACCCTGTTTCTTCTAAAAGGAAGGCTCAATAAGTATGCCTCCTTTGAGGGGACCCAATCAACAGTATATCAAGTTATTTAGTAGCATTACGTCGTTCACAATTGCTGGTTTTGCCTGTCACCTTCCAAAAATTCCTTTGTGTCAATTTGCTCTCAATTTGTTCTGAATGTCCCTTTTGTGTAACTGTGTCGACATGCAATATGGGACTTTCCATAGCCCAACGTCCGTCGCAGGTATATCAGAATTGTCCATGTCGAAGACGCTTTGCACGAATGGTGTAGTTCGGTGCAGTGACAATATCCTTTTCAAAGACTGTGCCTCATTGTGAATAAATCTATCATTTTAAACACCAAATCAATCCTGTAGTACTAGTCACTGTTTTGCACAAATTAATTCAGCCATCCGTCTCATTTTTTAACCAGAGTCAGGAAGAGAAGAGCCTCATGTAGATGTAGGAGTAGGTAAGATGCAGCAGACCTTTAGTAATAAGGGCGTGCAGGGCAAGAATAGGAAAAAAAGGGTTCTGCTGCTAGGTAGTAGCCATGGGAGAGGTGAAGGCCCTCTTCTGCAGGATCAGTTAGGTACAGGATATCAGGTCACAAGTTTTTTCAAACCTAGTGCAACATTAGGCCAGGTAATAGAGGATATAGGTTCCCTTTGTAGGAGTTTCACTGAGGATGATAAAGTAATGACAGTGGGAGGTGCGGGAAACAGTATTGATAGAAACGCGAGTTATAGTATAGAGAGTGACCTGAGGAAGGTGGTGAAGGAGGCACAGCATACCAGGGTGGAGCTCATGCAGGTACTAAGTCGCCATGACCGGCCACAATTGAACTATGCTGTGAGGCGGGTTAATGTGGAAACGGAAGTAGTACTTGGTAAAGGCATTAGTTCTGTGTTGGGGGTTCTGCCTATGAACACCATTGGTAGGTGGGGTTTCACTAGGCATGGCCTACACCTAAATAGAAGGGGGAAGGGAGTACTTTCTGAGTTGTTAGCTAAAGCAGTGAGGGAGCCCGTTTCCAGTGATGATGGGGTCAGGACTGTGCCTTTTTTTAGGTTAGGAGTTGCTGGTGAAGGGACAGAAATAGATTATCAAAGTGATACTGATTGCAGATTCGCGATGGGGAAAGTCACAGATATTAAAGAAATAGATGAAATGGCAGAAACAATAACTGAATGCGGTAAAAGTGGGAAAGAGGAGATAAATTCTGAAAATGTAAAGCCAGTAGTAAGGGTAAACTGTAGAAGTATAATGAACAAAGTAATAGAATTTGCAAACTTAATAGAGATGCACGAACCACAAGTAATAATTGGGGTAGAGAGTTAGTTAAAAGAAGAAGTACTAGACAGTGAGGTTTTTCCTGATGGTTACAGAGTGTACCGCAGAGATAGAGGAGCAATTGGTGGAGGAGTCTTCATACTAGTTAGCAAAAGCTACCACAGTTCACTGGCGTTCATAGATCAAGACCATGAGTTACTTGGGGTAGATTTCTGGGATAATAAAAAAGAAAAAATCAGAGTGTTGGTTGTTTACCGCAGTGGAAGAATGACAGAAGAGGATGAGGCTCTTGGGGAGAAATTAAATTCATACTCAGATTTCAGAGGTGACAATAGAATGATCATCATCGGCGGGGATTTAAATTTACCAGGTGTAAACTGGGAAGGGAATAAGATAAATAACACAAGGGAACAAAGATTTGCAAATATCTTAATGAGGGAAGGAGGATTTGCACAAGTGGTTGAGCAAAACACTAGGGGACAAAATATTTTGGATATATTTCTAATTAAGCCCGATGAAAACCTTTTGAGGTATCAAGTAACTGAAGGAATAATGAAGCAGTTCTGATGGATATTAGAGGATTCAGTAAACCAGCAGCCAAAATTGAAGGGGGAAATAGGTACAATTATAAAAAGGCACAGATTTAAAATTTGAAGAGATATTTCAGAGAACGTTTCAGCAAATGGAAGGAAGGTTGTTGTTGTTGTTGTTGTTTTTTAAGTTTTAGGGCGCGTCGACGACGGGGTCATTAGCGCCCTAGGGAAGGAAGGCTCAGGTACAGTAGAGTCAAGGTGGGAAGAGTACAAGGAGATAATAAGAAAGGGGGAAGAAAAATTTATTCCAAAGCAGAAAATAAAGTGAAGTAGAGAACGTATGTACTATAATAGGGAAGTGAGGAGGTTAAAGAGTTTGGTAAGAAAAGAACATAACAGAGTTAAGAGACAACAGGGTAGTAGGGAATATTTAAAACAACTAAACAAGTACTTAATAACAGCAAAGAAAATGGCTAAAGATGGGTTTATGAAGAGTATTGTCAGTGCAGGAGGACCATTGACTGATACATCTAGAAATTTATATGGCTATATCAGGAAAGTGAGGGGAAAGGAGGGTGTAGAGATACTTATAGATAAGGATGGAGAGGAAGTTACTGACGATTTGAAAAAGGCAGAGATTTTAAATAACTGGTTCAGTGAAAGAATTAGGTACAATGAATCAGAAACAGGAGGGCCTAATTCGGAGAACGAGCTTAACAACACAATTAGAAATGACGATAGTAAAAAATTTGATATCCATCCTGAGGAAATCATGAAGGAAATAAGAAACGTGAAAAAAAATAAAGGGGCTGGTGAAGATAATATTACTACAGATATCTTAAAGATAGCCGGATGCGACATTGTAACTAATCTTGAAATATTATTTAAATTGAGTCTAGACACTTGCTGCTTACCACAGGACTGGAAAAGTGCAATAGTAGTACCGGTACTTAAGGGAGGGGTGAGAAATAGAGTTGAGAATTACAGGCCAATCAGTTTGACATCAGTGGTAGGTAAATTAATGGAAAGATTGTTATGCAACCACATCAGAAATATATGTGAGGAACATAAGTGGTTTTCAAGCAGGCAACATGGATTCAGGCAAGGATATTCATGCGAATCTCAGTTGGAGGGATATATGCACGATATTTCAGATGAAATGGACAAGGGAGGCCAAATTGATAGTGTAGCACTAGATCTGTCTAAGGCGTTTGACAGAGTAAGCCATAAAATGGTAGTAAATAAGGTAAAAACCGTTGGAGTGGATAAGAAAGTCATTTGCTGGTTAGAAGAATTTTTAAAAGGTAGAAAACAGAAAGTTAGGGTAGGAATTGTAGTATCAAAAGAAGTGGAAGTAAAAATGGGTGTGTCACAGGGTAGTGTATTGGGACCGTTGCTATTCATTATTCTAATGAATAATTGTGTTGATTGTTTACTATCTGAAATTAGATTGTTTGCAGATGACATAATGCTGTATAAAAGAATCAAAACGATAGAGGATTGTAAACATTTGCAGGGTGATCTGGACAGGATATCTAATTGGGTTGGTAAACAATGAATGAAGATAAATGCAAAGAAGAGTCAGCTTATTAGATACACAAATAAAAAACAAAAGGTTAATAATGAATATAAGGTGGGGAAAGAATTGCTTGCTGAAGACTTGAAATGTAAATATCTTGGAATTACTTTTGATAACAAACTTAACTGGGCAGGACACATAGGACAGGTAGTAGGAAAAGGTTTCAAAGTTCTGCACTTGTTGGAGAGAGTGATGAGGGGATGTACGAGAGAAGTCAAGGAATTGGGTTAAAAAATGTTGGTCAGACCATTGCTCGAATATGGTAGTGTAGTATGGGACCCTCATTTTACGTATCAAATACAGGAGTTGGAGAGAGTGCAGAAAAGGGCTGCTAGATTTGTTTCTGGAACTTATCTCAGAATGCAATCAGTGACGGATATGAAAAAGGAGCTGAAATGGGATTCATTGCAAGACAGGAGGAGGATGAGGAGGGTCATGGGAGTGTACAGGGCATATACTGGCGATGAGGCATCGAAAGATGTTGCAATAGGTATGAAAAGTAGTGCATGGAAGGGAAAAGATGACTATGACCACAAGCTGGCACTCGATTTCAGGCACAAGGGTGTGGGAAGATTCTCTTTTTTAGGTAAGGGTGTCAGGGATTGGAGTGAGTTACCAAGAGAAATGATGAATAATTTACCGAAAGCTTGGAAAGAATTTAAAGATAAAATTTGTAGAGGGCAAATGTAGGTAGGTGCAGGATATGGGGAAGATGGGTTTGTAGGGAAATTGCCACCGGAGCCTGTGCTCCATTGCAATTAAATTAAATTAAATCTGCTATAGTCACTAATTCAGGACGGGTCTAATTTCAACTCCAAGAAGCAAGGACAGCTTCGCATACCGAGACAGATATAGTGAATGTTAATAACATTAGTAAAATAATTCGAGTATTTTTAGGTACTAAGTAAGACTGTTAAGATGGTAATGTTTATTATTTTCACTCTGAGAAATTCTTACTGCGTTATCTGTCTCGAGAATGCTTTGATGCAAACCTTTGTTTTTCATAAAACCAGACTAAATTTTCCAGGGCGATACCGCTTCGTCTCGAATACATGAGTCTATCTGGTTTGAATATTAGGTATAACAAATCTACACGTACTGCATTCGAACTCTAGTCCTTCAATTCCTTAAAAATTGGACATACGAATGAATAAATGTGATTTTAAAACGCCTGGCACAAGTAATCGTATTTTTAAGATGACACTTCTAAACTGATGGTAAATTTCTCTGTACTTCGCAGAAAATTTACTTGTCCTTACTATTTAAAGATTAAAACTTGCGTTACTGGTTTTGGAACATAGAACTCAGGACCTATCAAACGTTGGCTAGCACCGCACGTGTCGGAAAGTATTACGTAACCCACGCAGCAACCCCTTTGGGGAGAAAAAAAATACATGCGACAACTTCTTTGAGGTTAAGAGGTGGCGCCGGACTCATTAGCATATTATTACACACCATTAAGACGAATTAAGATCTGGGCCCACACGGGCGTCCATAAGAAGATACAGGCGGCGACCCCTAATTTAGGTTAAGAAGTGGCGCGTGACATTGATCTCATTAGCATTTAATTAATGACCTTTTGACGCCTTTCTGACACCTTGATGATTTACGATCTGGGCTCACTCGACCCTCCATAAGAATACATGGGGAACACTAGCGCCGACACATTAGTTCCACTATCGCCGCTAGGGGACCAGTGGCGCCTACGCCCCTCATGACAATACTAAAAGGAGTGGCAATATCAAAGAATTTGGAATATCAGTACGATATGTGACTACCGTTGGATGTTACAGAAGGACCGTCCTTTCAAGTTTACAATAGGAAAAATGGTAAAAGAAGGTTTGTGGGAATGAAAAAATGTTATTATAAGTGCCTGCAACCTTTGACATATTATACTTGTCTTTCATTAAATGATTACTTGACCTAGGATATAAACGTAATTTGTGTGCATTTATGGTTTTTTTATTTCCTTATGGCTTTACGCCTCCGCGACATCGATGTCATTCGAGGTGGGAAAGGACTATGCGAAGGAATGACCCTTTGAAGTAACTATCCCGGCATTAGCCTGGAGTTATTTAGAGAAATTATAAAAAAACCAAAATCCGGATAGCCGGGCTGGCCTGCGTCGTCCAGAATAAGAGAATAGAGATTTATAAATTAGTAAAATGAAATTTCAAAATTTTGTTTTATCAGTTATTTCCTTCAAAATATACATTCTTTTTAAGAAATAACTTTGTGTGAATTGAAAAATGTTGTTCATTTTTGGAGTCAACAGTGAAAGAAAGACAAAAAACAGTAATAAAAATTAAAACACTTTTTAAAATATTTTTTTATTCGTTTCAGAGGAAATACAATCAAAACATTCTTTTGTTGATTCGAAGAGTAAGAAAAATAAATGTATTATCTTTCTTAGCAGACACAGTCATCAAGAAGTACCCAAACTTGTTGGGAATCACCAGAGTTTGAAATTATATCATAACTGTACATTTACAAAGAAGCTGTTTGTATGTATTTGTTGTCATTGTTTCTGTCACAATTTAAATATTATTATTATTGCTCAAATTAGAATTAGTTTAATGCTTATGTAGAAACAGATAAGAGCCGTTTCTTGATTCATCATGCACATCTGAAAAAAAATATAAGCACATTAATTATTATTTATCAGAAGCTTAAAAAATAATAATATCGTTCTGAAAACTGTCCTCCAGATTATATGATATCTGACAGGTAACTTTATGTAAAACTAATTGTCGGGATCACATTTACTAAAGGTAAATGGAATATTTTAGTGAAAGTAAGAAGTTGGCGCGTTAGCGAGGGGGCCAATCGTCGAATACGCTGAAACACTAAGTTTATCGATATCAGAGGATGAATCTCTACTTACTTCAATGAAGTGCACCTGCGAGATAAAAACATATCATTAGCTCTCGGCGGTAACTGTCTACTAGCCACTATGGGTCGCTAGCAACAAACCTACTATCAGTTCAGCATGCGCACCACGTAAGCCTTATAAGATCAGTTAACCTCCAGCCAGATGTAACCAGCATCACTCATAAGTGCTGTCGGGAGGATACTAGCAGTCATGCTGTCGCCTGTAATGCTTACAGCTTTCAATTGGCAATAAATAGAATTGCTTAACAGTTAGAAGTGTACAATAATTTATATTAGGGAAGAGTCGCAGCTAGTCATTTAGTACGTACTTGCCTTCCTTCCCTCGCTTGCCGTACCGACACTAAACGACTGGTGTCATTCCTGTCGTAACGTCTTATCCAGCCTCGCACTAGACAGAAGAGGTCCGGATCAATATATTCAAGAGACTTCTTCAGCTTCATAAACACTATGAGTTTAGTCAAACTCTCCTCTTAGAGTCACCCGCATGAAACGCCCCCGCAACCACTCAGTGACTCTTACACTATAAAAATTAAACTTTAATTTAACCAGTATGATTTTTGCTCCAGTTACAACTTCCGCAAAACCAGGCAACACTAACTTACGATAACTAATTTCTGTAAAACGTAGTATGGAAATGTTGGAGGTTTATTTGAGGGTTACAGCCGTCAATTTTTTAATTCATACAAAAGTTGTAACATAACAAAAACTGTTTATCAAGAAATTAGTACAATAAATGGCTAATAAAGTTATTTACTAAGGTGAGTACTTTTCTTTATAGCCAGAGCTTATGTATTACTTGGCATCATAGTCTTTTGAGCACACGGAAAATAGCCTTCCACTCCGTGATCGATAAGAGAGCTGTTTTTATATAGTGGCAGAAAGTGCGGAAACTATTTTATTTGATTTCAGGCCATAAGATTCTTATAATAAAAATAAACTGCAGTTTCATGAGACGTAGGAAGTCATAGTACATGAGTACAATATATATATATATATATATATATATATATATATATATATATATATATATTTAAAATTGGGATTTGGTCTATTTTACCAATAGCGCCGGTCACTCTGACTCCTCAAATTACGGTCATCATCAGCAAGTTCTTATAACGTACTTTGTACGAACAAAACACTCAACCAAAACAATTCAAGGCCGACTTTTTTTTAGTGGACAAAAGGTAGAATGAAAAACAGCCTTTAGTCACTAGAATAGAAATTTTATTGTATTACACATTGCATTTCGGACCCTGTGGATCCATCTTCAGGTTTCTATGGTATTTACATTGGTTTTAAATTTTCCTTGAACGAGATGCGTGCCTATTAAAGTTTGTTCCTGTACTGAAAAACGATTTTAAGTAAGTGTCGTGAACACGTTTTATCATGAGAGAAAGGAGTAAATATGAAAACATCGTGAAAACTTATCAGTATTGACGAGGTGCTGAATAATCAGTTTCATATACATATTTATTGTGTAACACTGTAGCTACTAGACACAATGTCGTTTAAGGTGCACATGTTTATATAAACAAAACAATTAGAACAAAAACAGGTTAAAGAGAAGTGTGAAAAACTCTGGATAAGTGCAGAAATAAAATCGCTCTTCAAGAAGAAAGATAAAATTAATAAATGTTTGTATTATACATACTTAGAGTTAGCTAATACATCACATCCATTGCAACTAGAAAATGTTAAAGACTATATAACAGATATTACAACGAATACACCAAATATAATTACAGACAAGCACCAAAAAAAGTTAGAATCCATACAACAGAAATCTCAGCAAGCCCAAGCAAACACAACTTCCCACATTAAACAATTTTATGAGAGAGTCATTAATGAAACTGACATCCCCTTTAGTGAAAAAGAAAAATAACTGCTTACAAAGGGTCTAAAACATACCATAATGCCCAAATTAAATAACTATAATTTAAAAAACTATTTGTACAAACCAAGAAAGCAGCAGACATAGCTATCTTAAATAACACTGAACAGACTGTACTGGCATACAACATAAACAAAATTATGCAGAACGAGAAAAACCACAATAGAGAGGCCCCCAAAACAATGCAGATAGAACAAAAACTTGTTGATACTATAAACAAGAAATTAAACCAAAAAAATGCCATGACTGTTAAAGCTGACAGGGTAAACTATAGTAATTGTGTACAAAGATGACTATATCAGCAAAGTAACCAATTTATTTTCTGAAAATAACATAATTGAGCTGAAGACAGATCCAACAGTAAAATTCCTGAACAAAATCACGAAAATAGTCAACAGCTGCAACTTTTTATTTACTGAACAACAAACAAGATCATGTATTATCATGAACCCCACTGTACCTAGATTGAGAGCACAAATAAAAATACATAAACCTAACATCCCAATAAGTCCTAATATCAATTCCAAAAACACACCTGCTTCCAAAGTTTCTCAATTATTGTATAAAATTCTGAAGCAGTATTACACCTTTAAGACATCATACTCCGTAAATAACACAAATGATTTAGCTACTAAAATTAAAGATATAGAAAATCCTATGAATGCTAGGCTAACCTCCTCTGATGTAACTAACCTGTTCACTAATGTACCAGTTGAAGAGACAACAGAAATAGTTGTAAAAATTTATTAAAACATTAGAAACTAGCAATTTCAGATATATTAGAAATTAACGACATGTTAAAACTTATATTATCACATTATTTCACCTTTAATAAGAAAGTGTACGACCAGAAAAAAGGACTGGCTATGGGCAGTAGTACTCGTATATCAAGTTTCTTGGTAGATATTTTCCTCAACCACATAGAAAATAAGTTTTTTGAAGATAACAGTAAACTTAAAGATAAAATTGTATATTGCTGGAGGTATGTAGATGACACATTGCTGTTATTGGATGGCACCAAAGAAGAAGTTGATGATCTACTTAGACTCTTCAGCTCCCTTCACAAAAAATTAAAGATCACAATTGAACACGAAGAGAACCATAGCATAAATTTTCTAGATCTCAGAATTACTAACATACAACAAAAACACACATTTAACATCTATAGAAAACACACATACACAGACACAACTCTGGACAGTTCATCATTCCATCCTCTCACACACAAACATGCAGCATTCAGGCAATGCTACACAGAACACATTCATTGAACCTAGACAAAAACATCCGCAAACAAGAAATAGATACACATTGGACAGGTGGTAGGAAAAGATATCAAAATTTTGCACTTGTTGGAGAGAGTGATGAGAGAATGTACGAGAGAAATACAGGAATTGGGTTACAAAACGTTGGTCAGACCATTGCTAGAATATGGTAGTGTAGTATGAGACCCACATTTTGCGTATCAAATACAGGAGTTGGAGAGAGTACACAAAAGGGCTGCTAGATTTGTTTCTGGAAATTATCGCAGAATGCAATCAGTAACAGACATGATAAAGGAGTTGGAATGGGATTCATTGCAAGACAGGAGGAGGATGAAGAGGGTCATGGGAGTGTACAAGTCGTATACTGGTGATGAGGCATGGAAAGATATTGGTGTAAGACTCGAAAGTAATGCATGGAAGGGAAAACATGACCATGACCACAAGCTGGCACTCGATTTCAGGCACAAGAGTGTGGGAAAATTCTCTTTTTTAGGTAAGGGTATCATGGATTGGAATAAGTTACCAAGGGAAAACGTTGAAATAATCTAAAGTTTAAAATTGTACAGGGCAAATGTAGGTGGGTGCAGGTAAGGGGGAAGATCGGTGTGCAGGGAAATTGCCACCGGAGTGTGTGCTCCATTGCAATTAAATTAAATCAAATAAAAACCATAGCAGTGAACAATGGCTAAACACCCAATTTAATTCACAAATTATCCACTAAAATACAGAAAAATAACAAAACAATAACACAGTATAATACAGAGAAAGAAAAGAAAATATATATCAGCATTCCATATTTAGTTTCCATATCACAAAAAAAAAATGCTAACTTATTTAGGAAAACCAACGTAGCAATAGCATTCTCCACTAATAATAAGCTAGGTCATCTATTAGAACACGACATAAAATAGACAAACAGAAATCAAGAACAGTGGAGTATACAAAATATCATGCCTAAAGTGTCCAGAATATTACATCGGTAAAACTGGCAGAAGTTTCCAAATCCGTTTCCAAGAACACATGAACGCTTTTAGATTAAACCACTTTTGAAAATCAGCCATTGCAGAACACATGTATGACACAAAAAATGTTATTAACGACTTTCAAATAATTTAACAGAATTAAATATGCAGTTCAATGCCAAGGAAATTGATCTGTTAGAACATTTAGAAATATTCCACCACGAGATAAAAAGCCCAGAACGCATGTTAAATGAACAAGTAGACTTTACTAGCCACTATTACTTTAATATTTTTAAAGATTTATTTCCAGTTTAATGTTAAATACTAGAGACAAGAAAAGATCAGCAACACAATATACTGTGACAACGAATAATAATTTTCATCTTTGATTAACTTGTAATACACATCATCTTTAAACTGATTTTGTTCTCATTGTTCTGCTTATATAAACATGTGCACCTTAAACGACATCGTGTCTAGTACAGTGCTCCACAATAAATTTGTATATGAAACTGATTATTCAGCATCTCGTCAATTCTGGTAAGTTTTCCACTATGTTTTCATATTTACTCCTTTCTCTCATGATAAAACGTGTTCACGACACATACTTGAAATCGTTTTTTCAGCACAGGAACAAACTTTACTGGGCAAGAATCTCGTTTAAGGAAAATTTAAAACCAATGTAAATACCATAGAAACCTGAAGATGGATCCACAGGGTCCAAAATGCAATGTGTAATACAATAAAATTTGTATTCTAGTGACTGAAGGCTGTTTTCCATTCTACCTTTTGTCTGATTAATGCAGTCACGTCAATACAGTGAATTATGGATAAAATTAAGTTTTTCTTAGTGCTTTGCGATTCGTGGACGCTGGCGTCATTTGAGGCGGAAGAGAATTTGGGACAAGGAACGAAATGGAGTTTGGCCATGGTCTTTGAAGAAACCATACCGATATTCAACTGCAGTGATTTCAGGAAACTATGGAAAAACAGGTACCTGGGTTTACGGACCGAGGACCAAACTCGCGTCCTCCAGCTCCTCAAGACCGAGACCGAAATATTTAGCTATCAGAAATGCGAGAAACTGAAAAATAAGTACATTGGAATTGTCGACTCCTCTTGTGGTGTGCTGTTTTTGTGAGTTGATTTATAATAATATTGCAATTACACAGGGAGAAAATTAAAAGTGCAACACCCAGACGGAGTTGTGATAAATTAATGACAATTGGTACCAAGTATCACAATATGAACGTTATTGAATGATTTAAAATTGAAAGTTTTACATCTAATAGTATCAGAATTACGAGGCTGTTGACTATGCAAAATTGCTATGTTTTAGCGTTTAAGTGGTGAACAGTGTGGTGTTACCTAACACTTTTTTGTCCACAAGTTCTTGTTGACCAACAAATGTCTAATTGTGAGAGAGGTCGAAGAATTACTGTGTTTCAAATGGATGCATCATATCGTAAAAACTCCCGAAGGAATGGCTGTAGTGCAATTTCGATATACAGACATGTTACACAGTGTATGAAAGAAGACTTGTACTCTTACAGCACGCAAAGAGTCATACAGAAGGAGAACAGCACTTTAAGACCGCAAAATTGTGTGGATGGCTGTTGCCAGCAGACGGGAGACTGCAGGCTAGATCCAAGCAGTGGTTATAGAATGACTGAGAGTCCTTCCCCAGACGATTCTAAACTAATTGCTTGAAACTGGTTACACTCTCTGACCCTTATGCCTTGTGTCCATTAACCTTATTTCATTGTCAGCATCGTCTAACCTGATGTAATGCAAAACGCAAATTGACACGTGAATGGCGTACATTTGTGTTTAGAAACAAGTTTCGATTCTGTCTGTGACAAAGTGCTAGTCGACAACATGTACTCACGAGTAGTGGAGAAACGGTTTACCATGGCGTGATTTCAGAATGTCACACAGATCCAGCCACTGGAGTCATTGTTGGGGAACAAATAGTTTAGACAGCAGAACTGAGTTGGTTGTTGTTGAAGACACAATGACAGCCCACCACTATGTGGACGGGCTGTTGCACCGTATTGTGACAACCTTCATGTCCACCGTCCTCATAGTGGGGCCATCACATCAGAAACCTTGCAAGGGGTTACGATCATAATTTGGGCCGCGCGGTATCCATGTTTGGCCCCAATAGAGCATGTCTGGGATTAAATTTAATTTAATTACAATGGAGCATACGCTCCTGTGGCAATTTCCCTACACACCCACCTTCCCCCTATCCTGTACCCACCTACATTTGCCCTCTATAAATTTTAACTTTAAATTCTTTTAACGTTTTCGGTAATTTATTCATCATTTCCCTTGGTAACTCATTCCAATCCCTGACACCCTTACATAAAAAAGAGAATTTTCCCATACTCTTATGCCTGAAATCGAGTGCCAGCTTGTGGTCATGGTCATTTTTTCCCTTCAACGCATTACTTTCAAGTCTTACACCAATATCTTTCCATGCCTCATCACCAGTATACGACTTGCACACTCCCATGACCCTCTTCATCCTCCTCCTGTCTTGCAATGAATCCCATTCCAACTCCTTTATCATGTTTGTTACTGATTGCATTCTGCGATAATTTCCAGAAACAAATCTAGCAGCCCTTTTTTGCACCCTCTCCAATTTCTGTATTTGATACGCAAAATGTTGGTCTCAAACTACACTACCATATTCGAGCAATGGTCTGACCAAAGTTTTGAAATCCAATACCTTTACTTCCCTCATTCATCCCCCCATCACCCTCTCCAACAAGGGCAGCAGAATTTTGAAACCTTTCCTATCACCTGTCCAATGTGTTCTGTCCAGTTAAGCTTGTTATCAAGTGTAATGCGAAGATATTTACATTTCAATTCTTCAGCAAGCAATTCTTTCCCCACCTTATATTAATAATCAACCTTTTGTTTTTTATTTGTGTGTCTAATATGCTGACTCTTCTCTGAATTTATCCTCGTCCCATGTTCATCAACCCAATTAGATATCCTGTCCAGATCACCCTGTAACTGTTTATAGTCCTCAATCGTTTTGATGCTTTTATATAGCATTATGTCATTTTCAAACAATCTAATTTCAGATAGTAAACAATCAACACAATTAATCATTAGAATAATGAATAGCAATGGTCCCAATACACTACCCTGCGGCACTCCCATTTTTATTTCCACTTCTTTTGATACCGCATTTCCTACCCTAACTTTCTGTATTCTACCTTACAAAAATTCTTCTATCCAGCAAATTACTTTCTGATCCACTCCAATAGATTTTACCTTATTTACTACCATTTTATGGCCCACTCTGTCGAAAGCCTTTGAAAGATCTAGTGCTACACTATTAATTTGACCTCCTTTGTCCATTCATCCAAAATATCTTGCATATATCCCACCAACTGAGATTCACATGAATATCCCTGCCTAAAGCAATGTTGCCTACTTGAAAACCACTTACGCTCCTCACATATATTTCTGATATGGTTGCATATCAATCTCTTCATTAATTTACCTACCACTGACGTCAAGCTAATTGGCCTATAATTTTCGACTCTATTTCTCACCCCTCCTTTATGTAACGGCACTACTATCACACTTTTCCAATCCTCTGATAAGCAACAAGTATCAAGACTCAATTTAAATAATATTTCAAGATAAGGTACAATGTCACATCCTGTTAGTTTTAAGACATCTGTAGTAATATTATCTACACCAGCCCCTTTATGGTTTTCAAGCTTTCTTACTTCTTCTTGATATCCTCAGGATGAATTTCAAATTTTATGGTCTGCTCATTTCTAATTGTTTTGTTAAGCTCGTTATCGGATTCAGAACCACCTGTTTCTGATTCATTGTATTTGTCCCTATTGCTCTCACTAAACCAGTTACTTAATATCTCTGCAATTTTCAAATCCTCCGTAACTTCTTGTCCATCCTTATCTAAAAGTGAATCAACACCCTCCCTTCCTCTCAGTTTTCTAACGTAGTTTATGGTTTTACTGTTTCTTGTAGTGTACTAAATTACACTAGTACATCCCGCCACCTTGAACCCATTTATTATTATCGCTTCTTAATATAGGACTTGCTTCATATTCTACAACATTTTTGGTAAATTCATTTAGTATTTAATCAACAAACAAACTGACATATGATGCTATTAACTAATATTTCCCTTTTCTTTTTATCCACTTGCAATTTTTATAGATACATATTAATCTTCCTTTAAGATTAATAACAAATCTTTAATCATTTTAGTAGTTTAATAAAGATATAAAATAATAAGTGCTGGAATCTTTTCTTTACACGTTCCTTTACATATTAATCTTGATTTATTGTGTCGGCTACAACTATGTGATCCATTCGTCTCCAAGGCAGAATCAACACACACAAACTCCCTTGACAACGCCAAACTATAATCCAGAAACCATCATTCTCGGTGCCCAGAGAAGTATTATTTCTTTCCTACTCAGAGAAATAAAATTAGTATTCAAATCTTATCTTATATCTTTAGACGAGCAATTCTTGTATATATATATATATTTCGGATTTCAGAAACGGCTATGACGATTTGGATGAAATTTGATATTTAGATAACGTTTTAACTTTTAAGATTACCTAAATAGTTGTCTTCCCTACAAAAAAGCGAGTTTACAAAATACGAACAATTATTTCATTTGATATCTCGAAAACGACACTACCACCATCTCGTAGACAATTCAGGTACCAAAGAGCCTACAAATAGCTTCTCATTGATTTCAAAGAATATTTAAACGAACAGTTCTTGTATACTGGCTGACTCGTGGAAATATTAGCACTGCAAGATTAATTTTAAAACATTTAAAAAGAAAGATAATTAAAGATTTATCATTGGTTTTGTCAGAGGTGATACTTTACAAAAACTTCTTTGAAAATAATATTACCGGTACCAGTAATAAAATAATCATCGTTTACTTTTTGACCGTAAAAAGTGGTTGTTCATTTGTCATTAAATACTACCACGCGAGGTATGAGCATAGTTTTATCGGAATGATTGAATTTTGCACTGATGATGTTCTACCATCAACGTGAAGTCACAATCTGATGATGAATTCTTGTAGAACTCGGCGATGTATGTCGAAAATAAACATTAAATGTTCTTGATAGTTTGCTTGGTTATCGAGATATAGCATGTCAAAAATCAGTTATAGATATAGTTCCTTGTGCTTTTGGTGACGTTTCTTCTGGTCCAGGCCGTATTTCAACCTAACCGGCCGGATCTAATTCTAACCTCTTCACTTGAGATATCAGAAAAATAAATTCTTTAATTTTCGATTTGTCTCGACGAGTTTCATACGAATTCGTCATCATAATTGACTATGGCGAAATTTATCTTCTGATCTAGCTCGCATTTCAACCAACCACGTCAATTTTGAGATACGATATCTCGAGAACTAAGCGAGATATATATATATATATATATAAAAAAAAATACTTTTATTGTTTTTCGTCGAGTTACATAACAATCCATCATAAAGGGTTATCGTAAAATCCCCTAAATTACTACAAATCTCGCTCCATTAACTGGCATTAAGATTTCTATTTATCATAATAATAGCATTTTTCTTTGAAAGCAATTTATGAGGCGGTCTCGCAAATGGATAAAGCGATTTTGATGAAATTTAATATGTAGATGAAGTTTTGCTTTTCAAGTTTTTAATACGATTTAAAAAAAAAAAAAAAGGAGCGATTTTTGTATTTGGTTTCTCGAAAACGGCTCTAACCTCATTGCGTGGATGGTTCAAGTACCAGTAAGCATCATGGAGGAAGGAATATATGGAGACGAGATAACGCGAAATCCGTGAAACCTCGTGAAATAACTGTGCCAGCGCGGCGGACATCGTAGGAGTACCAAAACATTGGGCTGTTTGCACTGTGTCAGCTGCTGAGAATATTTCATTTTCTAATATTCTAAAGTTTTCTATAATGCCAAGTTGTGATGCATATGGTTGCACAAACAGACGAGATAGGAAAAAACCTGGAATAGCGTTTTATAAGTAAGTCACATTGTAATTATCGTTCTTGAAGTATCTGACTGGCAACCGTAACATTAGTGCCATTCGCTATAAATTTATTCATTGCACTCAATAGGATCATATTATTCTCAAATTTTTGTTGGTGTAGTGTAGACAATTAGCATATGTTACTATTTTGCATCTGAAAAGCTAGCCTTATTGTAGACAAATGTTGGAAATTTAATTTAAACGGGTCATGTTTACATCGCGACACAGTGAATATGGTATTCTGCATGCATTACTCACGTTTAAGTTTACACTGAAATTGCACGATGAAATTAATCGTGATAATTTGTGCTGTGCGAACTACTAAACGTGATGAAATAAACTTTGTTGACGGAAATGTAGTTCGCGATGCATTTCTTGTGTTTAGATGTGTCTACATAGTTTGGTTTTGTAGCGGCAATATTAATGGAAATGTTGGCAGTTTGAAATGCGGTGTATACCTGAAGAGAACAAACAATTTATTTATTATTAGCTGTTAGCTTCTGATTTTTGAATGTACTGATTTTTCTAGCAAAATTATATAGGCCACTACGAGTAAGCTCAGAAACAATGAGGTTTTATGAAATATAATTTTTTTTAAAGCCCTAAACATTGACTTATGCTTTTTTTTAAATTTCAGATATGACTTGTTTCTGTTTGTAAATATGTCTACAAGTATATTTCTAGATTTTGAAATCTTCCTTGTCAATTACTGAAATAGAATGTGAAAATATAATCTATTTGAAAATCAACTAAAATTTAAGGACTGTAGAAATAAACAGTTTGTTATTCAAGTTAAAAAGAATTACCTACTCATTAAGTTACGTCCGAATTCATCATCAAATATGGATATGGCGATAGTTTTTTTCTGGTCCAGGCTGCATTTCAACCTAACCACGTCAATTTTAAGGTACAATATCTCGAGAACTAAGCGAGATATCAAAAAAATTTATTCTTTACTTTCAGTTTCCCTCATCGAGTTACATAAGAATTTGTCATCAAATTGCGGCGCCCGGTTATCGTCGAATCCCCTAATAACCTAACAACCTCACTTTTGAGACAGTATATCTCACGAACTAAGCGAGATATCGAAAAATTTTATTCTTTATTTTCGATTTGTATAGTCGTTTTACATAAGAATCTATCACCAAATTTGACTTTGGGGACACGTTTCTTCTGAATTTCAACGAGAAACTCCACTCTTTTGAGACAGTATATCTCGAGAACTAAGCGCGATATCAAAAAAATTTATTCTTCATTTTTGATGTCTCTCGTCGAGTTACATAATAATCCATCATCAAATTGCGGTGCCACGGTTGTCTTATGATTCCCTTGAGGTTTTTGTGCATATTTCCGTGTTTCTCTGGTCAAGCAATATGGTGGCCTCCCCTCCCCACTTGTCTCCACCCGGTTTCACTCCAGTATATGGCGAAGGTCCCTTGCGTCGTCTCCATATATTCCTTCCTCCATGGTAAGCATACTGATGTTAATTAAGCTTCTCTTTGGTTAACTGTGACGCCTCAAAACGCCTAGGAAGCCTTCAAACCTTCTACTTTAATCAAACTTTACTCGAAATCTTGGATATTGAACAAAAATCGAAAAATGCCGAGCGTAGATCGGTCACCCAGGTACTAAATAATTATCCTACAAGTTATAGAAATTTCTAGATGAATCTGCCAATGGCCCCCCTGTACTGACAATACTCTTCATAAATCCATCTTTAGCCACTTTCTTTGCTATTATTAGGTCCTTGATTATTTAATGGTTTAAAAATTCCCGGTTACCCTGTTGTCTCTTAACTCTGTTATGTTCTCTTCTTACCAACCTCTTTAACCTCCTCACCTCCCTGTTATAGTACACAGGTTCTCTACTTCTTTTTATTTTCTGTTTTGGAATAAATTTTTCTTCTCCCTTTCTTACTATCACCTTGAACTCTTCCCATTTTGACTTTACTGTACTTGTGCCCTCCTTCCATTTGCTGAAACGTTCTGTGAAATATCTTTTCAAATTCGAAATCTGTGCCTTTTTATAATTGTACCTATTTCCCCCTTCAATTTTGGCTGCTGGTTCACTGAATCCTCTAATATGCATCAGAACTTCTTCATGATCACTTATTCCTTTGGTTACTTGACACCCTACAAGGTTATCATAAGGATTTATTAGGAATACATCCCCTAGTGTTCTGCTCTACCACTTGTGTATATCCTCCTTCCCTTATTAATTTGAAAATCTCTTGTGTTATTAATCTTATTTCCTACCCAATTTACACCTGGTAAATTTAAATCCCCACCAATAATGATCATTCTATTCTCACCTCTGAAATCTGAGTATGAATTTAATTTGCCCGCAAGAGCATTCTTCCACTGCGGTAAGTAGGCAACACCCTGATTTTTTTTTTTTTATTACCCCAGAAATCTATCTCAAGTAATTTATGGTCATGATCTATGAACACCAGTGAACTGTGGTAGGTTTTAACTAGTATGAAAATTCCTCCACCAATTGCTCCCCTATCTCTGCGATACAATGTATAACAATCGGGACAAACCTCACTGTCTAGTACTTCTTTTAACCAACTCTCTACCCCTATTATTACTTGTGGCTCGTGTCTTTCAATTAAGTTTTCAAAATCGATTACTTTGTTCATTATACTTCTATAGTTCACCAATAACACCCTTATTACTGGCTGTATATTTTACCTACTCCTTTCCAGTTCTAATTCAGTTTATTATTGTTTCAGCAACTTCATCTGTGATATTTCCCAATGTGGATCTACAGTTAGTATCACTTTGATCATCTATCTCCATCCCTTCACCAGCAGCCCCTAACCTAAAAAAGGCACAGTCCTGACCCCATCATCACTGGAAATGGTCTCCCTTACTGCTTTAGCTAACAACTCAGAAAGTACTCCCTTGCCCCTCCTATTGAGGTGAAGGCCAATTTGAGCCCGAATCTTTCCAAATGCCAGACCCCAATGTAACCGTTCACCGACCGGGTCTGAATCGCGTTGTATGAAGTGTTTGAAGAAGTTTTAATACTATTTGGAAGTATCGTTTTTTATTTTCTTTGAAGATTATTTTTGATATTAATAGAGATGGTCAGAAGAGTTTTGATGTCATTCAGAAAACATTCTGAACAGTACATACGTCTTAATCATTTGCCCTCAGATAACTTCGACTGAAAAAAACTACAAATGAAAATTGAGTCATACGCTATGACCTGATTACATGCGTCAATCAGTCACAGCCAAGAGGACTTATAAACAGGACCGTCGTTGTGCCTGAAACGATCCTGCAGGATTATCTCCATCGTCGCATTAATTCAATCTGTGGTCAATTACGTGCAGATGGAGACGGACGTCGCTAGGGTCTCTTATATAGTGCCCCTAATAAACTGTCTCAAGTGGGTGCTCCAACGACAAAGTGGAATCCGGCCTGCGTAGCGTTCACTGAGGATTACGGCACACGTTCCATAATATCCTCGTCTTACGAAACGTTATTGTCATTGTTTTCATCTTCCACAAAATTAATCTAACATTCTGAGACAGATACCGTTAAATCCTCCGATATGTTCTTTCTTTCTTGGAGATAAGAAAATGAATTCCAGTACCTGCATCATCAAGAAATTTCACAATAGCATCCACCTGCTGCTAAGGTATACTGTTGTATGATTTTAAACTTACTGATCGCAATGAAAAGTCAACCGAGTGAGGTGGATGAACGGCTTATGTTCTGGCCTTCCATTCGGGAGGACGCAGGTTCGAATCCCCGTCCGGGCATTCAGATTTGGGTTTTCCATGGTTTCCCCAAATCACTCCAGGCGAATGCCGGGATGCTTCCTTCAAAAGGCCATGGCAGAATTCCTTCCCGTTCTTTGCCCCTAGTCCTTTCCCGCCTCTACTGACCTCGACGTCGATAAGGCGTAAAGCCACAATCATAAAAAAGAGAAGAAGTCTATAGTTTTCACATAGTATCCTAGAGCAAAGTGCTGTTTCTTTTCGCATCAACCAGTGTTCCTTTTTTTCTGCCTGTACGCTATATAATATAGGCGATGGTTTGAATTCACAAGTCGTTACATTATGAGATCGAAGCAATGCATTTTTTATTTATTTTTTGTTAGGATATTGTTACTATTGGTCATATATCAAAATATGTTAAGTTATACTAGCAGCAACATTTGTTAAATATAATCTGTGTTCCATGTACAATGTACATCTACAATATTATCTATGCTATGCTTGTGCTTCTATGATCTCTGTTATTAAATAAAGTCAGTCGTTCTTAAAACACGAAAACGTGCACTACAGTTTATTTAAAACTTACAGGTTTTGGGCCCAGAGCGCCTGATAGGCTTAGCAGATTATCTCGCGAAAGTTTAAATAAGTTATTTTATTCGCAGTAGGAGAAGTAATCAGTAGCTAGCTTAGATATTATGTAGTAGTGCATGAACTGTTCTTGTGTTTGGTTGCCGCTGGTTTAAATTCACAAAAATGGCGACAACGAACTATATTGTAAATGTGCCTAAGTTACGTGGTAGAGAGAACTACGACGAGTGGGTGTTCGCCGCAGAGAACTTTTTAATACTTGAAGGCATGATGAAATGTATCAAGCCCGAAAGAAACGAAAGTGGTGCTGAAATTACAGTTTCGGCTGTTGATGACGCCAAGACAAAGGCGAAATTGATTCTTACAATAGACTCATCACTATATGTCCACATAAAAACTGTCAAGACTACAAAAGAGCTATGGGAAAAACTGAAATCGCTCTTTGACGATTCCGGTTTTACAAGAAGGATAAGTCTTTTACGGCATTTGATATCCATTCGATTGGAGAGTAGCAGTTCAATGACCTCGTATGTTACGCAGATAACTGAGACGGGTCAAAAGCTAAATGGAACAGGATTTGCGATAAATGATGAATGGATTGGTTCGTTGTTGCTAGCTGGACTACCTGAAAAATATGAGCCAATGATTATGGCCTACGAGCACTCAGGGATTCAAGTGACATCGGACGCTATTAAAAACAAACTTTTAGACATGGAGACCGGAAAAGAAAGTAGTCATAATGATGAGGGTGCATTCGTTGTGTCGAAGAATAGCCAACATAAAAGGAAACAATTATATGGCAACAAAGATGTCAGTTCAAATAAGTCAAGTAGTACCAACATAAAGACTGTCAATGTCAAATGCTATAAGTGCAAACAGATTGATCACTACAGAACGCAATGCCCAAACAACATGAAAACAAATGCATTCTCAGCAGTGTTTTTGAGTGGAAGTTTCAATAAAAGAGACTGGTATATTGATTCTGGTGCTAGTGTTCATCTAACGGCTAATCAGAACTGGATCACCAGTAAATATCGTGAAGTGCAACAAGAAATAATGGTAGCAAATCAGGAAACTGTTTCAATTACGTGTGTTGGCGATGTGAAGATAGTAACCTCAGTTAAAGGCAGTGCAATCGATATAAACATCGAAGATGTGTTTTGTGTTCCAAACTTAACAACAAATCTCATCTCAGTTAGCAAGTTAATTCAGAAAGGCAACAAAGTGATTTTCACAGAAAATGGCTGTGTCATCTACAATAAATGTGGAGAATTAGTTGCTACTGCTTCTTTGACGAATGGTGTTTATAAATTAAACCTGCAAGAAAGGATGGTTGCAGCTGTGACAACTACTGGTCTCACTTGGCATCGCAGACTAGATCACGTGAACAGTGATTGCTTAATGAAAACGGGGATTCTATCATTACCGTGGCGCCACAATATGATGATTGATTCTTATAGAACTCGACAAAACAAATCGAAAAGAAAGAATAAAATTTTTTGATATCTCGCTTGGTTCTCGAGATATCGTATCTCAAAATTGACGTAAACTAAGAAGGCAGTAGAAGGAATGAAGTTTGATGATAAAGTCAATGTAAACAAATCATCTTGTAAGACTTGTTGTGAAGGAAAGCAATGTCGGCTACCTTTTGCAAGTAGTGGTACAAGAGGTACTGAATTATAACAAATCGTTCACAGTGATCTGTGTGGTCCGATGGAGCAGCAATCACTAGGAGGTTCATCCTACTTTCTATTATTTGTAGATGACTTCAGGGGAGAGAATTCTGCAATTCAGATTTTGATAATTACTTAAAGGAGTTTGGAATAATACACCAGACGACAAATCCATATACACCGCAACAAAATGGGTTATGTGAGCGAATGAATAGGACCATTATTGAGAAGGCAAAATGTATGCTGTATGATGCTGACTTAAGTAAGAAGTTTTGGGCTGAGGCATGTAACACAGCTGTATACTTACATAATCGTACTGTATCGTCAGTTATGGATGGTAAAACACCATATGAGCTATGGATGGAAATTAAGCCAGATTTAAGTAATTTGAGAATTTTTGGATCTCCTGTTATGGTTCATATCAATAAAGAAAAAAGATCTAAGTGGGATAAAAAGTCAGTTGAGTGTATACTTCTTGGATTTCCTGATAATATCAAAGGATACAGAGTATATGATCCGATAAAAGACAAATATTTACAAGCAGAGATGTGATCATTATGGAAAAGCCATCAGAAATGGTAGACATTGCATCTGCAGATAGTGAAAAGGAATGTATAACTGAAGAGAACATGACAGAAAATAAGACATTACAAGATTCAGTGGGGGACATCACAGACTTGACATTAACTGAAGAGTCACTGAAAGCTTCATCAGTTTCTGATTATGTTCCAACAGACTATGAAGAATGTTTGGATGCTCAGGGTACAGGTGATGAACCACATAGGCCTGTCAGAGAAAGACGTGCACCAGACAGATATGGTTTTGGTGGTATTTGTTATACAGAGAGTAATTTAGACAATGTGACTGAACTTACATTTAAACAGGCATTGGAAGGACCTGAGAAAAATCAGTGGTTACAGGCGATACAGGAGGAGTTAAAAACTTTGAAGAAAATGATGCTTGGGAGATAGTAGAGCCTCCATGTAACTCTACTACAGTGCAGTGTAAGTGGGTGCTTAAGAAAAAGATTGAGTGCGACAATAAATGGCGTTTTCGAGCAAGGTTAGTAGCTAAAGGTTTTACTCAACAACCTGGCATAGACTATAACGAAACATTTTCACCTGTAGTAAGACATAGTACTTTACGATTACTATTTGCTTTGTCTGTGAAGCTTGGATTTGTTACTATGCATATAGATGTAGTTACTGCATTCTTGAATGGCGATCTTAACGATAATATTTACATGCAAATTCCTGAAGGATTTAACTGTTCAAATCCTGGTAAAGTTCTAAAACTAAGGAAAGCCATTTATGGGCTAAAACAGTCATCAAGAATGTGGTATGATAAGGTAAATACTTGTTTAATTAATATTGGATATTCAAAGTCCAAATATGAACCTTGGGCTCCACGTCAATACGTCGGAACCTACAAATATTGTCCTATCGGTATGAAATTTGGTACACACATTCCTTAGGCGATAATATTTGATTTAAAGTGTATATCGTAAGCTTCGAATATGTTGAAATGAGGAAAAATCACTCGAAATGTGGGTAGATGCCTACATGTTATTACGCAAGTAATTCACGTTACTAGCTGTTGACATTAATTCCACGTGTTTTTAAGTCTTCATTATTGAATAAAAACTGCTTTCCACATGCCAATTGCAGATAAGTAATAAGTAGAAAATCATGTAATATTTACAATTTATCTGTGCGGGCTGACATATTGTTTTTCAGTGCTAAGATACATTGCATGGCAGCCTACCTTACAGGGAAAAACATGGCGTCTACCGTAACGAATGATTGATACACAGCATTTAAGTTGGTTTAATCTTTTGCTAATACCAGTTGTTGTTAGGTTGAAATGCAGCCTGGACCAAGAATTAAGAGTAAAAATACACAGAATAAATATCGACATGTAATAACGTGTATTTCTTGCGTAATAACATATATGCGTCTACCCATATTTCAAGTGATTTTACCTTATTTCCACACACTGCAAGCTTACGTTATACACTTTTAATCAAATATTATCTCCTAAGGAATGTGTGTACCAAATTTCAGACAGATATGACAATTTTTGTAGGTTCCGACGTATTGACGTGTTACCGAACCTTGTTTATATATTAAGAATAATGGTAAAAGTATAACCATAATTGCATTGTATGTTGATGATTTTTTTGTTTTTTCAAACAATTGTACTGAAACAAATAAGCTAAAATCTGCATTAGGATCTCAATTTAAAATTAAGGATCTGGGGCAAATCAAGCAGTGTCTTGGTATGTCTGTCTGTTATGATAAACAGAAAGGAATTTTAACTTTGGATCAAAGTAATTATATTGATCAGTTGTTACTAAAATTTAATTTAATTAATTGTAAGTCTGTTGACACGCCAATGGAACCTGGATTGAAATTAGCTAAAGATGAGAATTATGATAAAAAGTTGCCTTATCAACAATTAATTGGCTGACTAATGTATCTAGCAATACTTACCCGTCCAGATATTTCATTCGCAGTTGGGTACTTGAGTCAATTTAATAATTGTTATAATAAAGAGCACTGGACTCATGCAAGCGTATATTAAGATATCTCAAAGGAACCAAAAACTATTGTATTAAATATTGTGGGACATATGTTACAAAGAGATAGTTGGTCATGTAGATGCAGACTGGGCTAATGACATATTAGATAGGAAGTCCTACACAGGATTCTGTTTTAGTCTCTCAGGTGGTGTGATATCTTGGGGGAGTAAAAAGCAAAACAATATTACTTTATCAAGCACTGAGGCTGAATATGTAGGAATATCAGAATGTTGTAGGGAGGCCATTTATCTGAGAAATTTAAATAAGGAAATAACTGGTGATTTACAGTGTATTGTAATCTTTAATGACAATCAGACTGCTCATAAGTTATTGTATAATCCTGTCTTTCACAATAGATCAAAACATATTGACATAAAATACCATTTTGGTCGAGAATGTATTGATAAGAATATTGTTAAAGTAGAATTCTTAGAAACAGCAAGTATGCCTGCAGACATACTCACAAAGTCTTTATGTCATGTAAGGCATTGTAAACTTTTAAAACTATTGGGAATACAAGAAAAGTAAAGTTGTTAGTTTATTTTGATATAGTGGGGGTATTGGTCATATATCAAAATATGTTAAGTTATACTAGCAGCAACATTTGTTAAATATAATCTGTGTTCCATGTACAATGTACATCTACAATATTATCTATGCTATGCTTGTGCTTCTATGATCTCTGTTATTAAATAAAGTCAGTCGTTCTTAAAACACGAAAACGTGCACTACTGTTTATTTAAAACTTACAGTTACATACATTGTTTACGTAACTAAAGTATAGTTCGCTAAATACTGATTGAATTTTTCGACAGCAGGTTTCGTCTTATTGCCAGGATAAACCGATTTATAATATGATTTACAAATTTGTTTACGATCACCTGACGTTAATGCTTTGCTGCATGGTTAGTAACATTATTTTATCGAACCTTGATTTCTAGTCCTTAATCAGGGATATTGTTCAAATCAGTGGAAGGGAGAAAGCAACACCTCCACCAATTGCCATAAACCACCCTGAACTCTGGCAGTGAAGAACATATTACAATCAGGATTATTATTCCTCGCCCACTGAATATGTAATTTACACCGAAGAGCAATTGAATTACAGATTCCTGTCTAATATACTGTAACACCACTTTTTTGCCCTGATGACATCGGCCATCCGTCTGGGAATAACGCAGGAAACGTTTGAATGCCTTTTATGCATCCACAAGCCCTGAACAACTTACTACAGTTCATGAAGATTTGATGGAGGAAGGCCAGAGGCTCTCAAACATCACTTTAGATGGAATCTTAGATTTGTTTGATTGAATTCGGTTCAAATGATCTTACTCACGACTGAAACAAGTTCACGCCTTTGGCGTGTTCACCCAAGAATTTGGTTGTGGCACAGGAACAGGTTTCAGAGTGATATCGTTGTCGAAAAAAACATAGTCATTGAGGTTATCCCAGAAAAGTTGACTGTAAGGGACTATATCACGCATACCATGAGTTTGGTTGCAGTCCAGGTAAACAGGCCCGCTACATCGTGTGTTATGGCTTCTGTTTCCTATAGATAATGGTTCTCGATGGTGTGACTGCTTACATGTTGCGCCAACGTCAATTCACTGAGTTCTCTCTTTCCATGTGGGTCGTGTATTAGCTTTTACAATTACGGATAGCCGACGATCATAAACTTTTAATTAATCGAATATTAATTTAATTTAATTGTGATGGAGCGCGCGCTCCGTTGGTAATTTCCTTCCTGTACCCACCTATTTTCATCCTCTGCAAATTTCAACTTTAAATTCTTTTAGTGTTTTTGATAAATTATTCATCATTTCTCTTTGTAACTTATTCCAATCCCTTCACCTACGAAAGAGAATCTTCCTACCACCCTTGTGCCTAAAATCGAGTGCCAGCTTGTGGTCACGATCATCTTTTCCCTTCCATGCACCACTCCTACATATACCTCACAGTGTAATCTACTCATCAATGTTGAGTTTACTTTATATTGCTTTTATACTTACAAGCACAATCGACTACTAAAACTTTTGTGGTTAGATTATAATATGTCGTGTGTTTTAACAACTATTCCTTTACAAAGAAAAATCGAAAGTAAATGGCGCAGATGATGCCAAATTTACTGAACAGCTTGTCTCACTGTATTCACCACTGCTGTGTTATGTCGAGCGACAGAATTTCGGTCTCATGTTGAAAGTGTTCCTTGGCAAATGTCTAAGATATAAGGACACAATGTAGTCTTCATGGGTGTACCGCCGGATAGTGTTGTGGAAACACTGTGGGTCAGCCGACCAGTGCAGATGTCTCTACACCTGAAGAAAACAGCCGAGCCAGCCGTCGAAATATTGTGTTTCCACAACACTATCCGGCGGTACACCCGTGAAGACTACATTGCAGTCATACGCCGGGAAAGTCTTCGTTCTTACATATAAGGACACAGTTACGTAGTATAAAACATCAAAATCTTTCTATAAAATGTGATTCAACATTTTTCAAGATCTACTTGAAGCTTTAAAAATTTATGTAAATACGTGATCAAAAGTTTACTATCCAAAGGCATTTTTACTCATTTTCTATTTCGTCAAAATCATTCCTAATTTCAAGGCACACTTCTTTCCAAGCGTTCCTAGTAGCGTCCCGATCTTTAAAAGGATCTAATGTTTTGTCTCTTAAAACTGGTCTCGCTTCTATTAATGAAATGAGAAGATCATTATCTATCTATATTACAATTTTTATATTCAAACAAATTTTAACTTAACAAAGATTGAAAACACATAAGCGGTTAAAAATCCGTCGAGTGTGTAAGCGCTTATCTGGTCACATGGGCCACTGTCTGGACTGCGGCGGTTAAACTACCGTTGAATGTAGTGGCAGCGCGAGGTCGTATACCTGCCGTCGACATAAGTCTTAGCCATTACATGGCATAGTGTATTTTCAAACATTTCTTGTACATCTATTCGTATTCACCTCAAGGAGTTTACACCCCAATTAACATAAAATAAATATAGTGGATTGGAATTATATAAAACTAAATGTTTATCTATAGTAGTCCATGAGAAATCTGCTTACTTCAAGGTGACTGCCAGCATTTTCACACGTTAACTACAAGTCATCAGCTGGGTATTTCTCCTTTGAATGCCGTACTTTAGTTTCGCAAGCAATTGTCGAAATAAACATCCAAAAATAATTGAAAAACTTGGAGTCGTCGTTCCTCAAATATTCTGTTCTCCTTTGGTTTTTTTTCTTTTCCTATTTCTATGGCGACCGACCGTGAAAATAACAATTTTAAAATATATCTACGAAATAATAAACACCAAATTAAATAAATTAACTTCTAATTTCACAAAATGAAACTCAAGTCATCAAAAGCAAGGTACTGACGCCAGACCACGTTATCTTTTGCCAGCTCTTCATAACAGCGGAAGTTTTACCGCTGAAATAGCAGCGGCAGTTCTATCGCTGAAAGTGTAAACTCCTTAAATTTTGTAGGCGATGACGGTTAAGTTTCCGCTGCGGTAAAAACCGCCCAGTGTGTAACCGGCCTTATACTCAAGCAATGGTCTAACTAAAGTATTGTAACCCAATTCTCTTAGCTCTCTAGTACATCCCTTCGTCACTCTCTCCAACAAGGAAGGTGTTTGAAACCTTTTCCTGCTACTTGTTCAATATGTCCTGCCTAGTAAAGCTTGTTATCTAATGTTATGTCAAGGTATTTGCATTGCAAGTATTCAACAAGCAATTATTTCCCCTCCTTATAATCATAATCAATCTTTACTGTTTTATTTGTGTACCTAATAAGCTGACTCTTCTTTGCATTTCTCTTCATCCCATGTTGGCCTACCCACCTAGATATCCAGCAGAAGTTCAACGTATTCTGCCGTTTTGGTTCTATTATATAGCATTATATCATCTGCAAACAACCTAACATCTGACACTAAACCATCATTACAATCATTCATTGAACACTGAATAGTAGTGGACCCAATACATATCCCATTCTCACTTCCACTTCTTTTGATACTTCATTTCGTACTCTTACATTTTGGTTTTTATCTTTTAAAAATTCTTCTACACAGCAAACGGTTTTTACCAGAAACTACGTACTCATGGTACATTCTTGATACAGGGGCTCTTTGAAATCAAGATGCCTACACGACTGTCGAAATGGATTAATCCTTTCGTCGGGTCCGTACAATGCGCTCGATAATTACAGATACCGTTAGCATCAAGCATATTGCGCGAATCACGGCTTATGTCATTTTTTTCCGTTTACAGGCCACCCTACCGAGCCACATTTGAATCGCGTCAGCAAACTCTGATTCACTTGCTATTATTACTCATCTGATTGTTCCTCTCCCCTTTCTTGAATGATAGTCCTTAATGGTCTCATTAAATTATTTAATTAGTATCTTTGTATGTTTCATGCTATATCCGTACGGCGGGCGACGTCGAACGGCGGAGGGACGGTCCGCAGGAGATGGTCACGAATAACCCGAACAAGTCCAAGGAGCAGTCCGAACGTAATCCAAAGACGCGCACTGGTTGTATCCGACGTGAGGTTCACAGAGTCCGAAGAGAGAATACCGAACGTCACCGAGAACAAGCACAGTCACGAGTCCGAGAAGCGATTCACTGAGTCCAAGAGAGAGTACCGTAGACGTAGCCGAGACGAACACTGTCGAGAGTCCAAGAGACGAATCACAGTTTGACGGAGACGCGACCGGAAGCGCAGCGAACACCGAACTGGATGAATGGAGCTGCGCTGGCTTATTTATATCCGAGCCGGGTCGGCTCTGATTGGCCGTGGCGGAAACTGTGCTGCGGTGGCGCTGGTTGGCCTGATGCCAGCGCCGTCTATACTATGTCGATTTCCATGCCACCTACCGGGCATGCCGCAATATCAGGACAGGATACCAGATCCCTCCCCCCTGAAGTTGGCGCGTACGGACGGAAGCGCCCTTGACGATGCTTGGGGTGATGAGGCTGGAATGATTGTGGTATCCCGGCCGCATCATGCGCCGACGTACTCCATGGTTGAGGACGTGGTGACGTGGGTGCCGATGTGGTTGTTGGATGGTTGATGGATGTGTCCATTTCGACGTCACTCTCGTCCGGCACTGCTGGCTTTCTTGGGCGCAAGTTGTATCGTCGTTGAGAATCGGGGGTTGTGGGACCTCTGCTAATGGCGCTGATGGTGGTATACTGTATTTTTCCTGATATTGTTGTGATGGTGATGGGCCTGTTGTGATGCGCGGACGCAGCTGGTTTTGATGACGGCGTTTTATTCTGTGTGGCGTTTGTACTGAGACGACACGGCGTCCGTGTGTCCCCACTACTGTTGCTGGCACCCAAGTAGCGTTCCCTCTGTAGGCGCGTGCCCAGACCGCGCTGCCTGGCGTGTACCGATGGGACGGTCTGGACCGGGGCTCTGCCGGTGATGGTGCCAGGAGGTGCAGCATCGTTCGTGGTTGTTGCCCATGGAGCAGTTCTGCTGGGCTGCGACCATTAATTGGTGTTGTCCGGTATGTGCTGAGAAAGAGGGTGAGGGCGGAAGACGTCGTAGCTGACTGTACCTCTTTCAGCATTTGTTGTTTGAACGTCCTTACGAGCCGTTCTGCTTCGCCATTTGAGGCGGGATGGAATGGAGGACTGAAGATATGTTTGATGCCGTTAGCCACGCAGAATTCTTCGAATGTCGATGCTGTGCATTGGGGCCCATTGTCTGATACGAGGGTGCGTGGTAACCCCTCGATGGCCAAAACCTGGCTTAATGCATTTAGTGTGGCTTCCGTCGTTGTGGATGCCATGCGAACAACGTACGGGTACTTTGAATAGGCATCAATTATAAGTAACCACATAGTTCCCAAAAATGGGCCTGCAAAATCCAGATGAATACGGTCCCATAGTTGGCGGGGTGTGGGCCAGGGGGCGAAAGCTTGCGGTGGCGCTGCCTGATGTTGGGTGCAGGCTGTGCAGCTGCGTACCATCTTCTCGATGTCTCGGTTGATTCCTGGCCAATAAGCATGTCTTCTTGCGAGATTTTTCATACGGGACATGCCCCAATGTCCTCGATGCAGGAGCTTTAGAATTTGTGAGCGCAATTCCGCTGGGATGACCACACGATGTGTGTCGTTTTCTGCGTCCAAAAGGATGACGCCGTCTGTGACCGAGAGTCTGTCAGATATGTGGCGCCATGTCTTCAACTCGTTGTCCATTCTGCGTGTGAGGTATGTTGGCCACCCGTCAATGATATAGCGTAGGACCTGGCGCAAGATTGGATCCCGCTGGGTGGCGGAGGCCAGTGGCGTAGCTAGGGGGGGGCGGCTGGGGCGGTCCGCCCCAGGTGTCACCCGTTTGGGGGTGACACCCGCATTTTGAAAATAGTAATCAAAATTAGTGTGATACAAATATATATACTTACTTACTTACTTCCTCTTCATGGATAGGCCAAAAGCCTGTTCCGACCTCATTCTTCCGACCATCTCTTCCTAGGTCTTCCAATGTCCCTTCTGCCTGTGGGATGGTACTCCAGGGCAAGCTTAGGAAATCTGTCCTTTCTCATCCGTAGGGCGTGGTTCTTCCAGTTATCCCTTTTTTGGGTAATTCTATCATTTAGCGGGGAGATATTCAGTTGTTCCCTTATTTCCTCGTTCCTCCTCCTATCATTTAGGGAATACCCTTTTACTGACCTTAAAAATTTCATTTCAGATGATTGAATTTTGCTTTTGTATTGCGTTTTATTTACCCATGTTTCGCTGCCATATAGCAGTGTCGGTACGGCCATTGTTTTATAAAACTTGAGTTGAGTCTCCTCTCGTGCTTTACCTTTCAGTGTTCGTCGAATTGTTCCACACATATACTGAAATCGGTGAAGTTTCTTCTTCACCTCGTTATCCTCATTAAAAGATAATTCACATCCGAGATAAGTAAAGCTGGAGACTTGTTCTATTGGCTGATTGTCTACCACTATTTTAACTCTGATAGGGTATTTCCCCTGCCATGCCATAACTTTCGTTTTTGCACGCGACAACTGCAGATTGTAATCTTTGCTGATAATGTTTAGTATATGAATTGCTTTTTGAAGTCCATCTTCATTTTCCTGGAGGATAAATTGGTCGTCTGCAAACAACATAGTATTTATGTAAGTGTTGTTGCTTATTTTTATATCCGGATGGACATTTTCTTTCCATTTCCTAACTAAGTCATCTATATATATATTGAAGAGTGTTGGAGACAGGCTACAACCTTGCCGCACTCCTTGGTTAATTGCTATTTCTTCTGTAAGTTTATTTCCTAGGACTAAGACGATTTGTGTCCTTCTATACATACCTTGAATAACTTGTATTAAATGCTGTGGATATCCATTTCTTTGCATTATTTCCCACAGTTTTTGTCTATTTACTTTATCGAACGCTTTTTCATAGTCTATAAAAGCAATGAAAGTCTTTAAATTAAATTCTCTTCTCTTTTCCAGTAGTTGTCTAAGGCAGAATATATTATCTATGCAGGACCTTCCTTTCCTAAACCCACATTGTTCTTCTGATAGGAGAGCATCTGCTATTACTTTTAGCCTGTTATTTATTATTTTTGCATATATTTTGTATCCCGTATTTAATAAACTAATTCCTCGATAGTTATCACATGAATTCCTATCTCCCTTCTTAAAAAGTGAAATAACTTTGGCCTTCCTCCATTCTTCTGGGATGGTTCTCTTTTTCCAACACATATTAATTAAGTGTAAATATCTAAATTTCAAAATCATTCTCCCATACTTAATCAATTCTAAGTTAATTGTATCTAGTCCAGGAGCTTTTCTATTTTTAAATGATTTTAGTGCTGCATCAACCTCCTCTATGTCTATAGGATCAATTTCTTTAGTATCCACATGGTCAATTCCTATTTTCTCTTCTTCTTCTTTATAATTACTATTGTACCATAATGTTCTGTAGTGTTTTACCCATGCCTCTTCTTCAATTACATTTATATTAGCACTTTCCTTTTCATCCTTGTTGAGATGTTTCACAAGTTTATAAGCCATCTCTTGTCTACCATGGACATCATCTTCTATTGAACTGATTAATCTATCCCATCCCTCTTGTTTCAACTTCTTTGTTATTGTCTTAACATTATTTCTTCTTCTTTTATATTCATTTTCATTTTCTAGGGTTCGATCCTGTATCATTTTTAGATAAGCCTTTTGCTTTTGTTTGACGGCTTCTGCAATTTCTTCGTTCTACATTTTAAGTCCAGTTTTTCTTCTAAATTTCTTTTTCTTGCCAATGGCTTCATATGCTGCTTTCAGTATTGATGAAGCTATAGTTTCCCATTCTTTATTGATGTCATTATTTGTTGGTTTTTCCAGTAAGCACTGTTGTAATCGGCTTTGATATAGATGTTTTATTCCTTCATCTTTTAAAAGGTAGGTCTTAAAAACTTCTTGATCTTGCTGTAAGTTTTTATTCATTCTTTTCCTCCATTTAGCAAGTATTCTTATTTTTGATATAACGAGATAGTGATCTGTATACATATCACTACCTCTATGTACACTGGTGTCTACTACATCTGGACCTAATTTTTTATTAACCATTACATAGTCAATGATAGACCTTTGTCCTCTTGCCGTCCATGTAAATTTACGGATATCTTTTTTTGTAAAGAATGTATTTGTAATCTTTAACTGGTTGAAGGACGCAAATTCTCTCAGTAGTTTCCCATTTTCATTTAATGTGTATTCACCTCTGTTCCCCATTACCTCTGGAATTGGACTATTTCCTACGCGGGCATTAAAATCGCCAGCCAGTATTAGGAAATCACTTTTATTAATTCTGTCTATCACCACTTGAAGCTGTTCATAAAATTGTTCAGATTCTTCTCATTTGTTTTCTTCTGGGGCATATATGGCGATCAAGGTTAGGTTGCCTCTCTCTACTTTCAATCTTAGAGTCAGAATCCTTTCACTTATCATAGTGTAACTGACAATTTTATTTTTCCATTTCCTATCCACTAATATTGCCACTCCTACTGCAGCTCTTTTCTCTCGTGCCACTCCACTGTAGATCATTGTATATTTATCTATTTCTTCTGTTCCCTTCAATTTCTTTTTTGTTTCTGTAATTACAGCAATATTGATCCCCTTTCTATTTAACTCCCTGTCCAGATCATATTCTTTATTATTTATGCCTCTCACATTCCACGTTCCTATTTTCAAATTGTCTTTGATTCCAAATCGTTTGTCCTTTGAACTTGCCTTTGTTGTCCTCATAAGATCCATCCGGCTTTCCTTACTTTGAGGTTTATGAGTAATATATCTTTTTATGTGGAAGGGTTACCAGCCCTTCGCACAACCCCCATCCTGGAGGGCCAGGGTTTTATTTCAGGGTGTTCCTTCCCTTAGCCAGAATGCCCCAGTTTTAAGGCGCTGGGGGCTCGCCTTCCATATATATATATATATATATATATATATATTTATATTTTTTGATAGACTTCTTTTATCCTTTGGTGTCGAAACACGTCTACCTTTAATGTTTTGAATATTTCTTTTTAAGTTGATCTATCGCATTTTCAAATACGATCCAGTACAGTAGAGTAGAATAATATTAATGGCTACACCGCGCGCTTAAACAATAGAGCATCGCTCTGTTGCTCCAACAATCACACGAACTCGTTGTGCTTGCGGTCCGTCACAGTTGTTTGGTTTGTTACGAGCGGCGGTGGATATAATGTAAGTTTTCTTGTATTAAGAGAGGAAGTTTTAAAATTAAAGGATATATCTAAAATTGTTAAAATCATGTTAATTAGGCAGTTAAATTGTAATTCCTCGAAATTATTTCAAGAAAAATGTTAAGTTTTCCTTTGAAAATGAAAAAAAAAAAAAAACAACCAAGCGTATGCTGGAATACGCGTAGTCTAGGCTTCAAAATTGGTTTGCTTTTTTAGAATTCTATTAGCTTTCTAACTAAGATTCACAAGTGACTGAGTATTTTTTGAATTTATCATCTGACAGATTCGAATTGAGTATATTTCGTGTTATCCGATATACACTCTGCATACCTTCCTTTTGTCGACAGTGCACCTATACTCGACATGAAATCGTACCATGTTCGAATTTATGCAAATAAAATTATTCGGAAAACTGCATTAAACTAGCAATACGGGCAGGTTTCAAGTCAATCCGGACGAGTCCAAGTGTTATCGTCTGTCGGTAATCAGTTTTTGTATGGCATGTGTTTAAAACAGTCGGAACCACGTATCTTGCTAGCGAAATCGTAACATTAGTAAGAGGACATCCATAAATTACGTGAGGTGTTTTTCCGGATTTTCGGACCCTCCCCCCCCCCCCCCTCTGGTGAGACTTCATCAGATCTGGTCCCGTCAGACCCCCCTCCCCCTAAGGATCGCCCTCGCAACTTTTTGAGACCTTTTTTTTAGGTCTCACCCTCCCAAAGCCGCTTACCACCCATACTTTTCGACGAAATACCCCCCTAAAATCGACATTCGCGTCATTTGTAAATACTTTTTTTTTTTTTTAGCTCTACAGTCCTACACAATTTTAAAAAATCTCACATGAGAATTGGTGAGATTTCGCTGGACCCCGCCCCTATTTCACCTCACGTAATTTATGGATGCCCCCTAAACCACTTTAACTCTAGGTTCATGTAAGTTTGATATGCTTTCTACTGATTGAGAGTATACAAATATGATCGCGATCAAATAAATAAGCGTATGATTCTCTAAGAATTTTCCATCATAAATTTACAGAAGAAGATTTCTATTATGGGTAACCTCTTTGTCGAATACACGTACCTACATTCTTATGGGTTCCTTAAATCGACAGTGATGTCGAACTTCTGTTCCTGAACAAAAATTGAGCTTTAATCATAAACTGAACGAACATTCGATCCGTTTACATCTTTATTTTACGCTAGTGAGCGGTGCTAGAAATCTAAAACTTACACATGGAGATGGGCTTCGATACATATCATATTTAGGAGTCTGTAGCTACTTATTTCAAAGGCGGGTAGTAAAATACTTCACTTATTAAGTACTTCATGTAAGGTGGCAGATATCTCAAAGGCATGTTCTTTTATTACCTGACCGTTGTTTTTTTTATTTTAAATTACGTTTAAATATGATTTTATATTTTATTTATTCCTCTTTTTTTTTGAAGGAACTTAATCTAGAGTTGCTTCTCTGACTATACAGTATCCCCCAGGGTCTCACAACTTGTGGGACCCGGATCCTGGATTTGCTCCAATGGGACCCCATCTGGGTCTGGAATTGCTTCTACTTGGATCAAGCCACTTCTGTTAACTTTCCTCTCAATATCCCTTGGTCCTCCAAATACCGAGGTTGTGAAGTCATTTAAATACAGCCTATGTTAACGTTTCAATAACGAATGGGTAGTTTTCGACTTTTTTAAATTTATAGCGAAATCTTATGGTCGCCCTATAGTTACACTGGCGGAAATTAAAATCACAATACGCATACATGAATGGTAGAATTTTAGGAAACTTTGAAAATATATCCAGGGCCATACCTAAAAGAAATAATAACAAATGGAAATGGATCAGGCAAAGTTATACTTTTTACAGTTGTCAGTGAGAAATGCGCCCAACTTGAGCACCAATACATTCGTGAATCCTTGCCGGCATTGACACAACAAGTGTTCCGATGTCTACTTGGTATATGTCTCACTACGCGTGCATGTCTTTTGCAGTCAATTGTTGCACAGTTTGTGCTGGGTGACCATGTGATCTAATGTGTCTACTTCTGGTATCCTAGAAATGCTGTATTTGGGACAAATCTGGGAACCGTGGTGTCCATATTGTGATCGAACTCCTTGCAAGGCTTGTGTGACGATGGCCGCAGTATGAGGATGGGCACTGTATTGTTGGAAAATACGATTCGAATGTTTGAACATGTAGGGTATCACAATAAGATGCAGTGCCTCGTCCACATAGTGATGGGCTGTCATTGCCTTCAACAACAGCCGACTCAGCCATTGCTATCGAAACTGATTGCCACCAAAACATGACACCGGTGACGGCATTTGCGTGAGGTTCTGAAATCACAGCAGATAAGCTGTTCCTCCACTACGCCTGCGAACATGTCGTCGATTATCACTTTTGCCACAGACAGAATTGAGACTCGTTTCTAAACACAAATGTATGCCATTCACATGTCCATTTGTTTTTCGCATTATACCGGGGTAGATGATGGCAATGAAATTAGATTAATGGGACACAATGCACAGGGGCCAGAGAGTGTAACCCAGCTTCAAGTAATTAGTTTTACAATCATCCGGGGAGGGGCGGAGGCGGGGTGTGACTATGTGTAACCACTACTTGGATCTGGCCTGCAGTCAACCATCTGCCAGCAACAGCCACCCACACCATTTGGCAGTCTTCACGTGCTGTTATCCATCTGTATGGACCTTTGCCTGCTCTAGGAGTATTAGAGCTTTTTTCATCACTGTGTAACATGTCTGTATACTGACATTGCACTGCGGCAAATCGTTCTGGAGATTTCACGATATGATGCACCCTTTCAAAACACGTCAATACTCCGACATCTCTCACTGTTAGACTTTTGGGTGTAGAGAGTTGTCACTGTTCGCCTTGGCATACTTAGACAACAAAAACTTGTGGGCAACCACACTGTTCGCCACGTATACGCTTAAAAAAAAAATTAAAAAAAAATTGCAATTTACATAATATATAGCACCGTAATTCTCACATTATTAAATGTAAAACTTTAATGTTAAATTCATTTAAACTCTTCATGCGGGCATATTTGGGGCCAAATTTCATTCGTTTTATCACAAACACCGTCTGGGTGCTGGGATTTTAATTTGCACCAGTTTGTGTATCAGTTGCTAAGTGTAAAGGTCGAACTGCACTTTGCCAATACTGGCCTGTACCTTAACCGCAACGACAGCCGGCCGAGTGACGGCTCGCCCCCTCGCGTCCAAACTTTTTCCATAGGCTCGCCATGTTCCTACCCGGTCTTTAGTCTCCTTTAACGTTTACAAGTGATTGTTTCAAGGAATCAGTGTTGGGGATGACAGGTAGGTTTGACACCCTACTTTATTATAGAGTACTGTACATTATTCTGCACAGTTTTGGCACGAATGTAGTACATTAAAATGCTTTTTTATCTGACTCACGTAATCACCTAACTGGTTGATATTTTATGTACAAAAATAGTATCCCAGCGCAATATTAACAGTATCAACGCAATCTCAATGAAATGTCAATCACTCGCACTTGACGTGTTTGTTTTGTCTGAGGTTCTTTTCGATTCACTCAATACTTTTTGTTACTGAAGAACGAGATTATAAACATATTTTAATTTAATATAAGTCGTAAAGATTTTGTATAGTAAAAAATAATAATTTCATGTTATCACAATGTTCTAGTCACAGAGTTTATTATTTGGAAACTCGCAATGCACCTATATCGTAGTCACCTAACTGAAAAGAAGACCTACAAATTAAAGTGAAATTCAAACCACCGAGCGTCCTTCGCATTAAAAGATAAAAGCTTTGCCATTGGTAAAAGTCAGTTTTAAGGCCCACAAAAATTACAGTCGAGACCAGGATTTGAAGCCTGACCTACGGTTTTCAAATCGCACGCAGTAATCATTTGAGTCACCAGTCCGAATATAGGTGTGATGAAAAATAAGTTTTCAAACATGATAAAATAAACATATTCTTTTTCTTATACCATATATTTTTGTTATCAAAAGACACGAATCCACTTTTATTTGTTTGAATACATATTTTACAGTACTTCTAGATTAGTCTTCCGTCTGGTTACGGCGTGCGTTTCGGGTGTGGGGAGGTTCGGTTACAAATGCGGATTTTCGGCTGCAATTTTTGTTGGTTGTAAAATTGGTCTTCAACTCTGGCAAAGCTCTGATTTTTTTAATGCGAAGATGCTAGGACTCTTCCTACATTTTACGAATATCTGATGAACATGGATGAAAAAAAAAAATACTTTTTTTAACGCAAATAATAAACACGAAAACAACATTTAGTCGTAAGGGATGGTAAATTTCCGAACTCTCTCTATGCGCTTCTCCACATCTAGCAGGCCGATACTGGTCCGCACCGTCAAAACATAAACCAATTCAATGACGGCCGAGTGTCGGACTGAGACCCGATCTTCAGAGGCCTCTCTAAAACCACTTCGATCACCGGTGAGCAACACGTGACTAAAATCTTGCCATATTGACTATTGAACATGAAGTAACTAAAATTGATAATTTTGAAGATGTGATTTACGAGTTTGCAGCTGTTAAAGCTAAAAAAAAAGAAGATTGCTTTTAGTTTATTGTGTTTTTTTTTTTAAATGAAGTTAATATTACAATTTTATTAACTATAATTTTTAATAACAATAAATGTTTATTTAATTATATTTTATTAATATGATATTTTATACTTACAAGATACTATTTTTTACTTAATTTTGAATTTAAATTTTCGAGGGGTGACATCATCGATATCCGCCCCGGGTGTCACCCACGCTAGCTACGCCACTGGCGGAGGCGATTCGGGCTGCTGTAATGGGGAACACGTCCACTGCCCGCTTCCTCTCTGTGTCGATATGAAAACACAGTACTTCCTGTTGGTCGAATTCCGGATCGGGGCCGGCAGGCAGGCGTCGGCATTGGAGTGTTGTGCTGTTGGCTTATATTGGATTGTATAATTATAAGCACTCAGAAACATCGCCCATCGTTGGAGGCGTTGGGCCGTTCGCTCTGGGAGGCTGGAGTGGGGTCCAAATATTGCCACCAACGGTTTGTGGTCGGTGATGAGGGAGAACTTGGTTCCAAATAGATATACATGGAATTTCTTGATAGCGAAGACTATTGCCAATGCCTCTTTCTCGATCTGCGAGTAGTTGCGTTGTGCTGGCGTCAATGTCTTAGACGCAAACGCTATCGGTTGTTCAGAGCCGTCTTCATTCCTATGTGCGAGTACCGCCCCGATTCCATATGCTGAGGCGTCAGCTGCCACGACTAGGGGCCGTGTAGGAGAAAACGGCGTCAGACAAGGAGCAGAACTTAGCATGCGCTTTAGCCGGTCGAAGGCCCGTTGACAAGAAGGGGTCCAGTTGTAGGCAACGCCCTTTTTCCGGAGCTGGTTGAGGGGTTGTGAGATGTGTGCCGCTTGTGGCAGAAACTATGAGTAGTAATTTATTTTCCCGAGGAAGGCTTGTAGTTCTGGCAGATTCTTTGGGCGGGTTGGGGATCTATGGCGGCCACGTTGCGGTCTGATGGTCTAATTCCCTCTTTGTTGAGCCAATGGCCGAGATATTCTACTTCCTCTTGAAAAAACCGACACTTCTCGAGGCGACACCTCAGCCCTGCCTCTTGTAATGCTGCAAATAGCGTGCGCAGGTTTTGTAGGTGCTCCTGGCGAGTGGTTCCTGTGACAATGATATCGTCCAGGTAGTTTGCGCATGCCGGGATGTGTCGCAATAGCTGCTCCAAGTATCTTTGGAATATTGCCGGTGCAGAAGCTATGCCAAACGGGAGGCGCTTGTATTTGTAGAGTCCAAACGGTGTGTTGTGATGTTTTGACCGCCGCTACTTGTGGGCGAGCCATGAGGCGCTCGTTCGCTGCTTGCGCAATTTCATGCGAGTGCGCGATGCGTAGAATGTCCTCGAGTGATGGGTTGTCCAGCTTCAGTGCCGCTGTGCGCACCTCTGAGTCTGGAGCTAGCTGCACTATGACGTCGCGGATCAGGGAGTCTGCATATGAAGACCTGCACTTTGCGTTAGAGCAAGTGAAGTCGCATTTGCGGCTAAGACCTTGGAGATCAGTCACCCATGACCGGTATGATTGTCCCGGTTGTTTGTGATACTGATGGAACTCAAGGCGGGAGGCCACCACGTGGTATCTTTGCGAGTAGTAGCTTGTTAGCAGAGTGCACATTTCGTTGAATGTGAGGGCGACCGGATCTGATAATGGGGCCAGCTTCCGCAGGAGGAAGAACGTGTCGGGTGATGCCCACGACAGAAACAGCGAGCGCTGTAAGGCATCGTCCGTCACCTGGAATGCCGAGAAATGCTGTTTGAGCCGATGCAAATATGTGTCCCAGTCTTCCTTGGCGTCGTTAAATGGTGGAAACGCTGGAGGCCGGATGTGTGAATTTTCCGAGGCCTGGACTGACTTGGCCTCCTGTGCTAACAGTTTCTCGAGTATTACTTGGAGCGTTTGCTGTAGCAGCGCTGTCTGCTGTTGTTGTTGCTCCAGAATACGAGTCACGGTGTCCATGATGCCAGCTGGTAACCTTTTTCCTCGTCGCCAATTGCTATATCCGTACGGCGGCCGACGTCGAACGGCGGAGGAGCGGTCCGCAGGAGATGGTCACGAATAACCCGAACAAGTCCAAGGAGCAGTCCGAACGTAATCCAAAGACGCGCACTGGTTGTATCCGACGTGAGGTTCACAGAGTCCGAAGAGAGAATACCGAACGTCACCGAGAACAAGCACAGTCACGAGTCCGAGAAGCGATTCACTGAGTCCAAGAGAGAGTACCGTAGACGTAGCCGAGACGAACACTGTCGAGAGTCCAAGAGACGAATCACAGTTTGACGGAGACGCGACCGGAAGCGCAGCGAACACCGAACTGGATGAATGGAGCTGCGCTGGCTTATTTATATCCGAGCCGGGTCGGCTCTGATTGGCCGTGCCGGAAACTGTGCTGCGGTGGCGCTGGTTGGCCTGATGCCAGCGCCGTCTATACTATGTCGATTTCCATGCCACCTACCGGGCATGCCGCAATATCAGGACGGGATACCAGATTTCATAAGCTCAGTAACGTTTCCCCATTCTAAACCACAATTGTCTGAATAATTTCCCTTCAGTTTTATAAAGTACACTTCTAGAAATAATTCAGTGATCCCGGTGTACCCATATTATTTTTTCATAAACCTATCCTCTCTGCTGCTATTAATTCCTTGTTTAGTTGGTCAAAGTGTTTTAGCTTGTTTTCTGTCGCTGAACTGTGTTGTGTTCTCTTCTTACCAATCTCTTTACCATTTTAACTCCCCTTTATATTTCATAAGTTTAGTACTTTTGTTTTCTGTTCTTAATAACTTCTTTAACTGTTCGCAAATCATCTCCAATTTTCTGGTACTCTAATTCCGCATACTGAACCTTACCTTGAAATAGTATTTCAACTATGAGATATGTGCGGTTTTATAATCTAATATTATAATAAGCAAGTCTGTCATGTACGACATCACCTATCACGTCATGACGTCACTGTATGATGTCGCGCAATGACGACACGCTTTACGCCATTGTTCTTGGTTATTCAAGTTATTTAATCAGTTTTCTGAGAATCCGCGAATAAATTAACTGACAGAACACTGAAAAAATATGTATTGCGTTAAAATCGTCATATCAATCATTATATGTTTACTAATTACATATTATTCATTTAAAAAATAGAAGTATACCTTAAATTCTTTGTCGATGGATATGTAAGATACTTCTAAAAGTTTTAATTTTCACCGTCTCTAAAGACCTCGCTGTTAGAGAGACGGTAAGCAGATTAAAAAAAAAAAATTTAGAACATTAATGTTAGAGAAAGCTTTGATTAAATTGTTACTTAGCATGGGTCAGAATTACAACTGACATTTGACGCTACAGCAGAGAACATGAATAATTTAGTTTAAAAAAAATAATATAACTGTGTTCTATTATTGAAATATTAAATCGATTTATCGGAAACAGTTGCATACTGACAGCGAACTGTGAAGCCTACTTTACAATTAAAACGAATATAACGTGGCATAATGTTGTAGTGTCCAAGCGGCTGAATACAACAGTAAACTGAGTTGGTCTCCGATCAATCACCCCTCGGTGCGTTTTACCAAATTTATGTGATCAGAGATATTATGTTCCTACTATTACTTATTGCTAGCAATGAGCAGGTAATCAGTGATAACAATAGAAAAAAGTAGTGGAAAGAATAGGGTGACTTTAGTAAATTCACTGGATAAAAGTACATGAACAAACATCTGAAGGAACTGAAAATAATGCATGAAATTGAAAACATTACTAATAAAATCTTGTCACGCGGACTATCTTTCTGAGCCAGCAGAGAGGTGAATAACGCATTAGCCTTTACCTATAAAATTCTGCATGATGCTTTGCGTGCTGTTCAGTCATCAAGATGGAATATGACTTCCACGAGCACCCGCTACCGACTGCGCTCTCGATCTGAAAAAGGTGGTGGGGGTGTCACATGAAGCTCTTACCATTGTCTTAGTACCTCTTACTAAGGGCTTTAGAGCAGCTATAGTGACGAGCTCGTTTCCCACGGGAAGAGTGCCTGCTTAACCTTGAAGCTTAAATTACTTGTCTTTAGGCTTGAGAAAAATTACTCCGAGTGAAAATTACTATAATTTATAGCTTAAATCCCTTAATATGCTGCACCTTCCCCCTTTGGGAAGAGCCGAACCTAGGGCTTTAGCGTCAGTGAGACTCTTACCTGGTAGTCTGCAAAATCTATACCTGAGTGCTTAAACAAAAACAAAAAAGGAATAAACAAATTATTAACATCTCTAATCTACTGACTACTACTTGAATTGTTGATTATATAAAATTCTCTTAAGATGACTGGATATTTGACTTAGTATATTTCTTGCATATTTCTAATTCTACTGGCTATCATATTTAATTACTAGTATACCATTTTCTAAAACTACTTCATTTAATTGAACCTAACTTTTACTGAAGACACATTTGAAAACAATACATACAAGTAAATAAACTTATCAAAATATTTATTTTCGATATTAACCAGTCTCAATGACGGTTTTCTCTCGCTTTGATCATCGCGATCGACAGTCTGTCTTCTACCAAGAGAGGGGTGAGGTCTCTCAAATACTACAATATCCTCATCATTGAGTTCATTGTTTATGGCACTATTAATGTGAATAAGTCGACAACCTCTTATACGAGATAACTCAGTGCCAGAAGATTGGTTTACAACTGTGGTCTTCACATAAATTTGATTGCAATATTCGTCTACAACATTACGCCAAAAATATTTAAAACAGTCTTTTAAACAGGTACAATGTCTACATGCACAAAATATAATGATGCAAAAAATTAGAACTACACAAACATAGTACAACAAGATCGAATAATGTGACAATGAATAATTTGTTAAAGCACTTTTCTCCTGTTGCTCAATTTCATTTTGCAGCTGATCAATCTTGAAGCCTGCTATATGCAAATCATCAAGATTTTTAACAATATTTTCCATTATTAAATTTAACTTATTTCTGAAATATTACGTTTCTCTTTATTTATGATAGTACAGTCAACCTCTTAATTCAGATTAGGTGCAATGTCTGGACTTGTAACGTTCGTTCTTATCGTTTGCTGTGAATCGATTAAGATGTTTGCTCTGCACCCTCTATATCTTTGAAAGAATTTTAATTTACCGGTTACGGCGAAAATTGCAACCGTGAGCTGATTTTCGCCACATAAAATCGTCGCATCCTCATCCTTGGGCACGACGAACAACCATTCGTTGTTATTTACTTTAGTAAACAAACTCTCATTCAAAGAGAATAATTTTCTTGTACAATCACAGAGGATTGTTCTGACTGGCTGCAATAATTTCACCCCACACGGCCCATTTTCGTAGGAAGCCGACAGTACAAAATCTTGTTTACAAATACTAAGATCAGATGTTAACAACTTACATTTTAGATGTTCATGGTTTATTTTAGCATACAATCTGCGAGATTCATCAATAATCAAAGTATCCCTTTCCGACAAGATGAACAAATGATTATAATTTTTACCAACTGCAATTGGCAGTGGAAGAATTCTGTAATTGTTAAATTGATTGCTATCTGTAAGAGGCACGTTAAAAATATAATTCAAAATATGTTGAGACAGGAATACATCTAGACTGATCATTTTTAACAAGAGATAGCCATTTTCTTCTGTAAGTGCAACAGGAAATCGTTTATCTTTAATATCATTTCTGATTAAATTTAGATAACTGATAACTTGTAATGGATTAACGATAAGAGGTTGTAGAATTCCAGGGGCAGATCCAGGGGGGCTAGGGCGCACAAGCCCCCCCCCCTAAAAGTATCTAGGACCATCTCCGACACTGTAATTTTGTAGACCTTTTTTTTTTTTTAGCTCTATGGATTTGAGGCCAGAGGAGACTATAAATACTACCTTTTTCCCGACTCAATCCCCCCCCCCTCCAAAGCCAAAATGCACTAAAGGCAAGTCCCTTCCAACCAAAATCCACTCAACCCAAGCCCCCCCCCCCAAACCAAAGTCTGCTCAAGCCCCACCCAAACCAAAATCCTGGATCCGCCCCTGTTGAATTCCATACTGTGTATTTACAATAGTTATTTCAGCTATTGATACGGTCTTGCAAATTCAGATATAATGAATAAAGATTTTATGGGTGTTTATTTGTTGAAGTCATTATGGTAAATTCGCGAATGGAATGATCTGCATGATTTGAAATTTGTTATGATTAATTTTGTATTTCTGTCATCCCCACAACAAAATGTCTACATGATTCATGTTTCGTAATTTGTCCAATTAAATTTTCAGACTGGTTTAATTTGTTAAGATGCCAGAGTATTTCTTGAAACATATTATCCCATTCATGTGTTGTTATATTTAGTTCGATTAATTTGTTTTTGCAAAAACGATACACCAAAACGCATAATTAGGCTGGTGTGAATTGTTAACAGAAGGCTGTGCAGTAGTTTCATCTGAAAAGCAAAATAAAATTTTAGTAAAAGGTTCTCTTGTAATCTCTAAAACAAAATGCATAATTGTAAAAATAAATGCAAAAGTGTAGGTCGTAATGTTACTATCGACCGCGCTTAGCGGCGATTTAAATGTCTCACGTTTGTGGGTGAGACATGTGCTCGTGTGTGCGCCGCGCACCGTGCCATATCTACTCGTGGGCGAAAGGGCACGACACTGACCTATGAAGATAACAAAGTAGCCATTTTGTAGTAGTGGCTCATCATAGTGTGTGGGCGAGCCACGTGGTTGGCCACGCGGTACTTCCACGTGGTCCTATATTTACAAACAGAGCGACCCTAATATTTTAGGTTGTGTTCTAGCTACTGGTTGCCTTCTTTCACAATCATTATTCTAATTTAATCAATTGTATGGCTTTAATTTATTTGTATCAATTATGAGCCGGTACTTCCACGTGGTCCTATGTTTACAAACAGAGCGACCCTATGCGTTATGTTTACTTGTTTTGAATGCGGTTTTCTCTGTTATATTCCTAATTTAAATTTACCATAATCTACTTTAACAATATTTTAGGTTGTGTTCTAGCTACTGGTTGCCTTCTTTCACAAACATTATTCTAATTTAATCAATTGTATGGCTTTAATTTATTTGTATCAATTATGAGCCGTTTATACCGATATAACTGGTTGTAACATTTACACCTCTTTTCTCAATCACAACAAATGGTTCTCGGTAACTACTGTCCAATTTTTTCCATCTACCTTTGCGAACAGATTCATTTTTTAACAAAACCTTACTCCTAATCTTAAAGTCTCATGGCTTTTGTGTCTTGTCACGAAATTCTTTGTTTTTTCTTTAAGTCCATGATTTACCTGTATCTCTCTAGCTTGTTTGTGTAGTGTCTGTAGGATAGCTTTCAATTCATCTGTATACTCAATGTACGAATAATGAATTTCTTTGGGAACACTTTGCAGTATACCTGGTATGTTTGGGATTCTACCAAACATTAACTCGTATGGTGTGTATCCTATGGGACTGTGAAGCTGGTGTTGTATACAAATACAAAATAAGGTAACCAATCATCCCATGTGCTTTGATTCTTATCAATATAATGTCGGAAGTACTCTGTAAGACTACGATGTGCACTTTCGATGAAATTGGATTTTGGGTGTTATGCAGTCATCTGTATCTTATTGATCTTTAGTAATTTACAACCCGTTGCAACGTTTCGCTGGTAAAACAAGATAACCTGTAGGATAACAAAACAGAAAGTCCTACAAAGCATAGGATTACTTCTGGTACTAATAATCAAGCCACTGTATCAGAATCCTGTTTGGCTATCGGAATGGTGGAGATAAATTTTGTAAATACATCCTGGAATGTTAAGACATACTTGTTCCCATTGTTGCTTAACGGAAACTGACCAACAATATCCGTGGCACAAAGATCAAATATATGCTCGGGTGTTTTTGTAAGCTGTAAAGGCATTTTGGTATGTGGTCACGTGTGTTCTTCTGGCAACTATCACATTGTCTGACGTAATTTTCTATATATGACTTCATTCCTGGCCACTGAACATATCTCCTAATTCGCTCATAAATTTTGGTTATACCCTAATGTCCAGATAAAGGGATCACATGTAACTCCCTAAGTATGGCTTATTTTTTTCTTCACTTAATGTTGGAAAATCCTCATAATTCTTTTGAATCTGTTCATCTACTGTGGATGGTTGTGTTTCTTCTTCTGTGTGTATTGGTTCATCTGTGACAGGGTCTGGTTGGGTGGACTCTCGTACTTCCCTTATTTCCCTAATTCTGCTAAGTGCATCTGCGATTGTATTTGATTTCCCTTTACCATAAACAATTGTGTAATTGTATTCCTCAAGTTTTAACCGAAATCTTAGTAATCTGGAAGATGGATCCTTTATATTGAAGATCCAAAGGAGGGGACGGTGATCACTACAAAATGCGAAAGGTCTGCCAAAGACGTAAGGTCTAAATTGCTTTACCGCCCACGTCAGAATTAACGCCTACTTTTCCTAAACCGAATAGTGAATTTCAGCTTTATTCAAAAGTTCTGGATACATATGCTACTGGTCTATCTGAGCCTAACTGTTCCTGTGAAAGCACTCCTGCAATTGCATATTGAGATGTGGCAGTACAAAAAATATATGGAACTCTAGGATCCGGATAAGCTAAAACAGGTGCTGCAATTAATTTGTCTTTGAAAGTTTGGAAAGCATTGTCAGTTTTTGGACTCAACCCAAATGGAAAATTTTTCTTTAATAATCCATACAATGTTTTAGATATATTACAAAAGTTCTATTTGAAATGCCGATAATAACCAACTAATCCAAGGAATGTTTTTAATTGTTTTATAGTATGAAGATACCAATATTTGTAAGAATTCACATTTATTTGGCTGAAGACGAAGGGTGTGTGTTCTTAGTCTATCAAAAATGTCTCTTAACCTCTCATTGTATGATTACAAATTTGGACCAAAACAGATATCATCTAGATAAACAAAACATTTATCGCCTAGTATTCCGCTCAAAACTACTGTCATAAGCTTCTGGAAGGATGGGGGTGAGGAGGCTAACCCCATGGCCATTTTGCGAAGTATATAGTGCCCTTGACCTGTACTGAATGCTGTCAGATCAGATTCTATAATCAAAATTTGGTGAAACCCTTGAGCTAAGTCTAAGGTGGAAAATTATATTGCTTTCCCCAAGGAATTAAGGATTTCTGAAATTAGTGCAAACGGAAAAGCAGTTCCTACAGTAATTTCATTTAATTTACGAAAGTCTACCACAATTCTGTACCCTTGGTGACCACTGGCATCTGGTTTCTTAGGTAATACGATATTGGGAAAATTCCATTCACTGGTTGATGGAACAATGATCTCATTCTCAAGCATTTGATCAATTTCTTTCTGTAAAATGGGTTTCATAGTATCGGTAATTCGATTCGATCTCTGATTGATGACTGTACCGTGTGCTTCTGGTTTTAATTTGATTTCATGGATGACTGTATTGGTGTTTGTGAATTTATCTCCTGGAAGATGGAATATATCAGTGTACAGTAAACAAATTTCTAGAATGGATCGCTTTTCTTCTTAATTCAGATGACTCTACTCTCAAGTTTTCCATCAATAAACTGGTGCGTGTTTCCCCTTGTGTTGATTGCATGTGGTTAGTTGTTTTTTTACCTTCTAAAACGCTAATGGCGGACTGCCAGTTAGCTGGATGATCACGTGATACTGACGTCATACTGCACAATATGGCTGCCCCTCTAACGCTCCACAGTAAAATTCAACACTGTCCTCTCTAGTATTTATCATGGATAAAATACAAGTACCGTTTTCTATTTTGACCAATGATTCAGGAATGAAAACACCTTTAATAATTTCCTTTTTGTTAACAATAGCTTCTGCACAATTTCGGCATTTAACCTGAACACGTAAAATGCGCTGTTCTCTTGGCCCTAACTTGATTGTTTAATTCTCTGGAAGACTTACAATATTGTATAGTGGATTCATTACTGTTTTGAGCATTACTTATGTTTTTGTTGCTAAGCCTATTTCTTCTGTTTACATTCTTTCCTCGTCTTCAGCGAGAGTTTTTACGGGGTATCTCTGTTTTTATGTTTACCTTTAATTGAGAACATTTGTCTTTCCAGTTTTCTGACGCCTTTGAGATTATTCTAGCCATATTACTATTCCCACCGATGTTTTCTGGCTCTGATAATATTGGAATGGTATGGCCACTGATACATACAGAAATATTTTCATAGGTAATTATGGCTCCCCGTTTTATTAAAAGATCTCTCCCAATTAAACCTTCTATAATTATATCCACCGATTCTTCAACCGCATGAAACGTATGCTTAATGAATACATGGTACTTAGTTTTAAGTGCAAAACTACCGTTCCTTTTGTTCTCACTGTATGTAACATAATACCATTGATACTTAAGGTTTTCTTTGTATCGATTTGAAGGTGATTTGCCAATGCATTCTTGTGTATTAAAGAAACTTGTGCTTCTGGATCAAGAAAAAAGAGAATTTCCCCATTGTTTACTTTTTCACAGTTAATATTAATGAAATCGTTCTCATGTTCACAGCCTACAGTAAGTATTTTGCCATATTGACGAGTGTAAGATTGGCTGTCATTTCTTATACTCTTCACTCGTTTCCCGAACCATTATTTGTATTTTGTGTTGAGACATTGTTGCGACAATGTGACGCGAAGTGACCGAACTTGTTGCATTTGAAGCAAACTGCTTTATTTACTCTGCAGTCTGCAATAATATGCCCTTTCTGGTGGCAGTATACACAGGTGACAAAGCTAACTCTTCTGAACTGTGTACGTGCTTTACACACTGTGGCAAGGTGACTTTTCTGGTGGCAGATCTGACAAATGGGTTGGCTTCTACATTCTTTACTAATTTGATATAGTTCATTGCAGAAATAATATTTTTAATGACATTACTCTGTGCGATGCGTGTATCTGAACGCCCTGTAACCGCTTTTTCATCTGTGACAACAATGCGCACTCTTCCACTAGTGCCAATTCAGCAGCGATTGGTAAGGTGATAGTGGTACCCCGTGCTCCAATTACAGTATGAATTCTGTCATTATTTATACCTAATGCAGGATAGCCAATCGACCAAAGTAAGACTCCCTTTTATATCTTCTTCAGGAATTTCTTTGGCTACTACATTTCTAAATTCATGTGCAAGTTTATCAATTCTCGCGGCCCACTCAACAACTGGTTCTGCCTTACCCTGATGGGCTGCAAAAAGGTTACAAGCATAGTGTTCATATGAATGTCTCTCCCCATAGTTTTCAATCAAGATATCTTTTACAGAATCCCATGTTTTTGTAAAATGACGAACCAACAATTTACTTCGGGCTTGGCCACAGATCTTTGACTTTACAAAATGAAGCAGAAAATCATGATCTTGCTTAGCAATTAAGTTAAATACAGTTGAAACATTTTCAATAAAATATTGCAAAACCTCTTTAACACCACTGAATTAACTTGGAATCAACTTCTGACACGGAGAGCTTTCCAGCACTGCTCTCTTCAAAACCTACTTCACTCGTTGAAATATTCATTGTGAAACACTGCGCACTGCGTATTACTCACTGTTCTGATGCATTATTGACTGCGTTAATTGAATTGTGGTGCCGACCGGACTGTTTTCATGGCGTCCCTCTCTGTTTGACTGCTCCCTGCGTTGCCCCACCACTGCAACCGCGATCGCTGCTGGAACGTCGGCCTGGGCTGCCCTCTCTGCGTTGGATTGCAACTCCTTGCCAGCCCCTTCTTATCTGGCTTGCGGTATCTACTTTCGACTTCGAATTGCGCTCTTGAAGCTCCGAAAATTACTTTGCTGTACTAACTTTATGTACTGTTTCTGCCTTAGCAATTACCCTCTGCGGCTGCTACACATTAGAAATGCTTTTACAGTGAAAGCGAAATTCTGTCTCTATGCCGTACTTAGTGTTGCAAATTGAAAAAAAACATTTTGTTTTTTTTCAAAATTTTGAAAAAAAACATGAAAAAAAACATGGCACCGTTGTTTTTTTTCTAAATTTGGTTTTTTTTTTCAGAAAAACAATATATTTGATAAATTATAGTTTTATTTACATTTTACATTGTTGTTTTAAATATTACTGAATGATATAAATTATTACATAATGTTTGATAAATGTATCTCTATAGGTTACATAATATTATTCATCATCGGTGTCAGTATTAGTATCACATTCACTGGAATCAGCGCTACCAACACTAGTTTGGTCGGTGTCGGTGTTTTCACTTTCTCCTTCTGTTTCCTCTAGTTCCATCACTTCAGAAACATTTGCATTTCCTTTTCCTGGTTGTTCTTGTATTGTTCTCAGACGATTTTTAGATTTCAATTTTAAATTGTGAGCAATGTACACAATTTTGCTAGCTCTATAATTTGTCAGTCTATTCCTTTTTTTGGAATGAATGTCACTGTAAGTACTAAATGTTCTCTCAACTGCAGCCGATGTAGTTGGAAGGGTTAGAACTCTGATCGCTACTTTAGATAAGGCAGTCGACTTGCAAAGTCCTGCCCACCAAGCAATAGGAGTAAGCTCTTGTGATTTCGGATATCGATTACGCGCAATATTTCATCGTTGGAAGACCGTGGCATTGAGCTTGTCACTGTGGCACCGTTCATAAATACTGCGCCGTTAGTTCTGTATTACGGTCTTTTAAGTTTGAATTTAAATCTATTAACATACAAAATATGAGCTTTATTTCTTTTCAATAGTTGGTTTACGCAAACGGTTGCAAGGAAACGATTCATAATTACTGACAATTTTATGACTCGGTATCAGTATCACTATGCGCTGGCACCGTTCGTAAAAGGAAATTTTCAGTCAATGTCGCCAATACTTTCGTAATTATTGTTTTACTGAACCAGAAAAATATAGTACATTTAAAAATTAAGATAAGTACTTAGTATAAACTCTAAAACAGTCATATTAAACGATAACTGCCTTACAAAATTGAGATTTAGTAGTTGTGAAAAAAAACGTGTTCCAGAAAAAAAACATGTTTTTTTTCAAAGTTTTTTTTCATGTTTTTTTTCAGGCTTGAAAAAAAACCGTTTTTTTTACAACACTAGCCGTACTGATAGGAAAATACATTCTCAATATATCTGCAACTATTGATCACTGATTTTACTTAATTAACCCTAACAGCTGACACCATTCATTAGTTCTGTAGTGATCAAGTGGCTGAACACAACAGTAAACTGAGTTCGTCTCCGATCAATCACTCCTCGGTGCGTTTTACCAAAGATATGTGATCGTGTGATAAGAGATTTTACGTTACTACTATTACTTATTGCTAGTGTAATGTCCCCTTGGTAGCGGGAGGTTTGTGCGTGTGAATTGGGCAGTTTCGGGATGGGCTGTAACATTCCACGCTTCTTTGGCATCGGCTATGGCCGGACGACTCCTACCTGCGCTAAAAGGGACGTATGATTTATGGCAGGCCATAAAGCTAAAAGCTTCATGCATTCAAAGAACAGTATTGAACCTGCGCCCAAAGACGGTTTCCTGATGCAGTAGAGAGTTGAAAACTAAAGAAACGATACCTCTGAAAAAGTCAGGTTGCGGAACGCCTCTGTTGGGAACTAGACAGAGCAATGGGAATGTGGGTCCAATCAACGGAGGCAACTGCAAGCGTGCTTAAACCCCATCACGGATACCCCCCAAATACCCATCACTCAACCCCACCACGACCACAGGAACAAAGACTATTCAGAATTACTCGCCATTATAGCGGGGATGGTGGGGCACATTTCGCCACCCGTGTGGGTGCCTGCGGGGAGCGACGAGGGCGCGGCGTCTGCCACGGACAAGGTCAAAGAGGAAACCTGACCGTTTAGCTACAGCCATCTCCGCGAGTCCAGCGAGCGCCCGGCCCCACCCGGCCCCACCCGTCCCCGCAGGGAACAAGGCGGAAGCCGTAGCGGACCTACCCTTTAGCACGTTCAGCCGCACCCGCCGCCAGCGCGAGCATCAGCGACAGGCATCAGGTTCACACGCTATAGGGTACGTTCCAAGTGAAACGCTCCGTCGCACCCGACCGGCACTCCAATGTGGATGTCTCTGACGAGTACGACTTCCCGCTCTCTTGCTTAAGCTCGCAGAGCACCATCGTAGTGCGCATCACACCTCAGCATACAGCCTTGGCGTATGGGTGTCGCTGCCCCACACGAGTCAAAGACCATACACTACTGGTCCCCTCATATAAGAGGACCTACTTTGGCAGCAAATGGCTCATACCGGCGGCAAGGGGAGCACAAGTTCCTTGATCACTGATCACCAGTCCCAGCGAGGGCCATTATATACAATCTGAAGATGACCCCGGCCGTTGCCAGATCACGCCAGCTTACCGGTACCGTCCGTTGCCTCCTATCAGAGACGCGTCACCTTCCTGCACCTCGTGTTCTACTTCCGTGATCCTGCGGTCTTACTGCCCGGGCGTTGGCAATGAGTGCTACCGGTGGGAGGGCTGCACCAAGTCAGCCCACAACGATCCCAGTCTTCCGAAGACCAGGATCACCGGTCCGTTTGTTTGGTCCATACCGGCGGCGGGGAGAACCACTTCACCTGCGCTGACGCCTACCGCAGCAGCGGCCGCTCCCGAGAACCGGGAAACGTCTCCACCTTCTAACGGCAGAAGCCGGCTACCGGTACCGTTTGAGTGAAACCGTTCTGCAGGGCACACTCTCATCTCCCTGAACCCAGTCCGGGATATAGTTGGATATAACCGAGGCATCGGCATAGTGTGCATTCCCAGCGGCAGGGTGCACCACATCTCTGGGTGTCCGCGCGATCTACCCGGGGAGGACCTCCGGTACCATCCGCCAGACCCCTACAGCGCGGCCGATAGAGACCTCCTCACCAAATACTGGTGCTGTCTCCTTGGCGTGGCAGCGCCGCGGATTCTCAATCCTCCACACTGCAGGCGCCTCGGCGTTGACTTGAGGACCTTCCTCCAAATTACTTGGGTAGTCTCCACGTCAAGCTCGGAAACCCAGGTTCGCCATGCCCGTATCCCAGACCTAAAGAAGGCCGAGACCCCTGAGTGTCGTCTCGCGCCCCAGGAAGCTCATACCGATCGAATTCGACCTGGTACTCTTGTTAGCGAGGCTACCCTCGCAACGTTTAAAGATTTGCCGTTCGGGGACACTTTCGTGATACCACTCCTGCACATTAAATATAGCCCGGGATCCCGTTACCCACGCGCCTAACACCTGGGATAGGTTAAGTCAACCCGACTGTTTTAAGGGTATCCGCCACGCAGTCAGCCGGGGCTAGTCTCGGAAACTAGGACTTGGGCACGGCCAAGTCCCGACACCTCAAGCGACTGCCTCCTGCGGAGTACCCTGTCCGTGGACATTGGGTTGCCAACTTGCCAGCCCATATCCACCCCAATTGGCCCGAAAGCCTCATTTCCACTTGTTAGCAAGGCTTCCCTTGCAGCGTTTGAAGAGTCACCACCGGGTTCACATGCGTGATACCCCTACCGCTCATTTTAATGCAGTGGGCCGACGCCCGCTACCCAGTACCCCTATTGGGATTGGGTAGTCGACTGACTACTTTACGGGAGTTTGCCAAGCGGTTCCCCGGGAGCTAGTCTCGGATAGTAGAATAACGTCCACTCCGACACCTCAAACGACTGTCCCTTGCGACCTCCCTAGCTCGGGCACCTCGGGATCGCCAACCCCGTATCTTGGCCACCCCGCGGAGGTGGACGCAGACCGCTGAGGGGCTTTGTTGGGAACCAGCCAATCAAACAGTTTGTTAAGAACTTTTATAAAGTATAACGCTCCCATTGGCTGAAATTTCCCGGGCCAGCTAAAACACAGGCGCCTGGAAGTTTTCGACGGGGCCAACAAGCGAGGATAAAGACACTCTGTTTCTGGCCGGCGAACAACATGAATGCCAGAGGTCACCCACCACCTGCGGGGAGCCAGCTCACCGAGTGGCCGACCCCACTGGCCTTGCAATCAGCTTACCAGCAGGGTCCTTTACCCGCGCCTAATCTGCTACGGTAAAGAACTCCGGCGACACTCTTGCGTCATTCAACCCTAGGCAGTGCTCCGAGATTTGATTCATGCTCTGAATTGTTCAAAACTAACAACGTTTAACTTTGTAACCTCCTTAAATATGCATTTCTATTCAATAAGTCAATCAATCTTATATTAAAAGTAAATAATATAGGTGTTGTAAACCATGCTTTCAATGAATTCCTTTCCAATGTATCAGTATATTATTTGAATAGATGAAGATATGTGTTTTTAATGGTAATTTCAAAGGTACAATTGCTTTGATAAAAATTATTTCAGAACTGGAACGTCGCTTCTCTCGGATAGAGAACACTTCAATTCTTGGCGCCTACCCGGGATTAATTTTGCAAATTAACGTTAATTAATTCATCTTCTTTAATCCAGACGCCACACTAGCAATGAGCAAGTAATGAGTGATAACAATAGAAAAATGTAGTGGAAAGAATAGAGTGACTTTAATAAATTCGATGGATATAAGTACATGAACAAACAGCTGAAGGAACTGAAAATAATGCATGAAATTAAAAATCATTACTAATAAAATCTTGTCACTCGGACAATCTTTCTGAGCCAGCAGAGGGGTGGGTAATGCTTTAGCCTTTACCTATAAAATTCTGCATGATGCCTTGCGAGGTGTTTAGTCATCAAGATGGAGAAAAACTTCCACGAGCGCCTGCAACCGACTGTGCTCTCGATCTGAAAATGGTGGGGGGGGGGAGTCACGTGAAGCTCTTACCATTGACTTAGTACCTCTTACTAAGGGCTTTAGAGCTGCTATAGTGGGGAGCTCGTTTCCCACGGGAAGAGTGTCTGCTTAACCTTGAAGCTTAAATTACTTGTCTTTAGGCTTGAGAAAAATTACTCCGAGTGAAAATTACTATAGTTTATAGCTTAAATTCCTTAATATGCTACAATGTGAGTTTCTAAGATTTATTTTAATATTCTTTGCTTTCATTGAGTAATATTACTGAGGCTATTATTTCCGCAACTATTCAAACGTTGTAATGTCGCTCTGAATCACGGACAACAAAAAAGAAAGGTGCAAAAATCCTTGAAGATTTATTATCAAATTTATTCAGTAATATATTTATAATACGTCCATCAAGATAGTATATAATGTACAAACCCCAAACACAATTTTTTTTTTGCCGTAACGTTACACACTAAGTGAATAGAGTACGCCATTTGTTATCGTATGCCACCTCCAGCGATACTAATATTACGTGTAACAAACTGCATCAATGACCAAAAACGATGAAAATCAAACCAACTTTATAACTAAAACAAAGTCCATTAGCCTACAAAAGGAGGCATTATGTTCATTCTGGTCCAGGCAACATTCCAACCTATCCACAGGCGCTGCTAATGATTCTGCTCGAAAATCATGATAATTAAAATGTTTAATAAATCCAAATTCCTAGGGAATTAAACTTTAACAACTAGAACCAAATGCCATTTTGGTACAGGTTGCATTTCAACTATAAATTCCTTCGTTCGCTAACGGTTCAAAGTTGTTGAAGTTTTTTTGTGTAATTTGTTCCATATTTAAATTTTTGATGGCTGTTATAGCAACATATTCCCGAATAACATCGTTCAAAGAACGTGTGCAAGTTCATTATACTTCGCTATATAGCTCCTCCCTATCGCTCGCGTTACGGCACTTTTTGAGTGAAGTTTGTGAGGTATGTATATATTTTACAGCTGTAAAAGCAACACACATTAAACAATATAATCTATCGAACGTGTGTAACTATTTTCAGACCAAAAGGAAAATTCCTTTATGAGTGCCAGTGATTACGCTAGAGCCCAAATTTATACAGCGATGCATTATTGCCATTAAAATGTGATACAGTACATGTATTAATATGCGTGATATTGAAGTACTGTTTTTCTGGAGGCAAGTTTAGAGTAATATGTGGTTAGGTTGAAATGCAACCTGTACCCGTATGGAAAAGGAAACTTGTTACAGCGCAAGGTACGAGGAATTACATTGAATATTATTTTATAACAATTCTATTTAGTGAAGTAATTGCTAAGAAATTGTCAGAACACTTAAAGAAAAGTATGCATTTCGTTTAAATTGGCATATTAATTATCAGTTTTTTTTACTGAAATCGGTACATGGTTTGAATGAAAGAAGTTCCAAATTTATCGCGACCTATGTGGTCAAAACCGCAATTAAATATTACGTCGCATAGCGTAAGATGTTATTTATTTTTAGCATCCATCGTTTTCAGCCGATGTAAGCCGTGTCAACCTTTAAAACATCGATCTTCATCAGGTAATAAGAAAGAAAGGTGTAAGAACCTGTGAAGATTTGGGATTAAGTTTATATCGCGATGCATGATGACACTTCATACGTCACAGGGAATGTAGTAATTCGTGTGTGGTTGAAGCTTTGCTTTTCAGGCGGCAATATTAGCGGAGTTGGGGTTAGGCTGAAGAGAATCCTGTACCAAGTTGACAGCTGAAGCCTTTTTTACAGCACGAGGGACGATAAATATCAATTAGCTTTGTTTTATAACAATTATATTTAATAAAGCAACTGCAGAGAAATAAATTACCATAACATTCAGTTAAACCCGCCATTTTTGAAGGGCTTTGGGGCTAGTTGTACTTATAATCACCTATAATTTTGGACATTGTTTTACTAAACCCTCTATTATTCATCAAAACTGCTCATAATCATTTATTCCTTCATTTACGTGAGATCCCATTAGGTTATAACTTCGTTAGGAAACATAAAAAATGTGCTCCGATTTACCAGATATGCATTGCTAGCGTGAACAGGGCTTATCCCTGATGGTGCGAAATCCTAATTATTCCAATAATATCATCAATTCAATTAATTAAACTTTTCAACATGTCTCGGTTGGGATTTAAGATTCCGCGTTATCTGTAGGTCCCCCATTCCTGGTATGATTAACAGGTTAATTTGGTGGCTACGATAGAGGCGTATTTCGCAGCCGGTAAGAAACTCTGTCACCATGTCTTTGAGACTACACCAAATATCGTATATAGATATATAATTTGCCTGATTTATGTCATTTTTTTACGCCCCTTGAATCCCATACATCTCAAGAGAGTTAGAAATGCACTCTGTCGGTATTGTAATCTAATCCTAAGATAGCTGGTATACGTCACAAAAAGCGCAATTTCGACTGCCGAGATAACTTGAAGTTACTGGCCGCTCCGATAAACGAGGTTTGCGAATTTCATTAAATGAGAACAGAAGAGCTTTCTGGATGTTATGTTCTGTTCAGCTCTACAAGGATGGATACAAGTATGTTCCTATTTGATTCAAGAGTTCGTACTTGACAGGCGTGGATTTTGAGGATGTAGATATAGAAAAATTTGATCTGAAATAGTTGATTTTGAGAATATATATTGAAACTTTATTGCGTTGGTGGTTTTTTATACAATAGAGTACATGTAGAACTTGTAATACTATCTAGGTGTCACTCAATTTGTCTGCTCTAATTGTAACACGCCAAAAGTACTTTAAATAGTTCGTTGTTGTCACGGTGGCCATTATGATTTAACTTTAGTAGGTTATTAGAAGTGGATGCGGAAATTTGGTTGTGAATACTAATAAGAAGAGGATTATGTTAAATGATGTTTTTTAAGCACTCCCTATTAATACGAAACCAAGATAAGCTCCAACCAACAGTCAAATTATAATCTCCGTCACTGTAAGATTAAAAGTAAAGTTGAAAAGTGATAAAAGCGAGGGACAGGTATAACAATAGTCACAACTATCTCATCACTCGGAACGTACGTTTGTGTTCTGCACCGTACAATATTCTTCTTGACGTCATTCAAAAATCATCATATATATTATTTCTATAAGGTACAAGCCAGTATCGTCATTCATACTTAACCGAAATCATTGAATGAGGTGTCATTTTAAAGCTTATGGTCTCCACTTTGGTCACATCATATTTTAAGAAATGAAGTTTTCGGAATTCGACCCTTAAAGGGCAAAAATGTCAATATTTCTAAAATGCAGTTTTCTGTGTTACGAATCATTTATCTTCCTGGATACCTATCTGAAATCATTTAATGAAGTATCATTTTAAAGATTAAGATCTCCGCTTTAGTGACGTCATATATTATGCCAGTAATTTTTCGGAATTCGACCCTTAAAGGGCAAAAGTATCAATATTTTTGCAATGCGTTTTTGTGTCACGAGTGATTTATCTCCCTTAATATCTAACCTATATAGATAAATTAGGTATCACATTAAAGACTGAGGTCTCCGCCGTGGTAACATCATATTTTAAGAAAGTAATTTTTCGTAATTTGATCATTAAAGGGCAAAAATATCACTTTTTCTAAAATGCGTTTTTTGTATCTCGAGCCATTTATCTCCCTGGATATCTAACCAAAATCGATAAATGAGGTAGGATTATGAGGAGTAATGTCTCAGCATTGTGACATTATATTTTAAGAAAGAATGTTTTCGGAATTCAACCCTTAAAGGGAAAAAGAATAAATTTTTCTATAATGCATTTTTGTGTCACGAGCCATTTATCTCCCTTGATATCTAACTGATATAGATAAATGTGGTATCATATTAAAGAATAAGGTCTCCACCGTGGTAACATTATATTTTAAGAAAGGAATTTTTCGTAATTCGACCCTTAAAGGGCGAAAATGTAAATTTTTCCAAAATGTGTTTTTTGTATCTCGAGCCACTTATCTCCCTGGATATCTATCTAAAAACGATAAATCAAGTAAGATTATAAGGAATTTTGTCTCAGTTTTAGTAACATCTTATATTAAGAAGAATGTTTTTGGAATTCAACCCTTAAAGGGAAATAGTATAAATTTTTCTACAACGCATTTTTGTGTCACGAGCTATTTATCTCCCTTGATATTTAACCGATATAGGTAAATGAGATATCATATTAAAGACTAAGGTCTCCAACGTGGTAACATTATATTTCAAGAAAGGAATTTTTCGTATTTCGAACCTTAAAAGGCAAAAATGTCAATTTTTCTAAAATGCGTTTTTTGTATCTCGAGCCATTTATCTCCCTTGACAATTAAACAAAATTGTTAAACGAAGTATCATTTAAAAGATTGAGGTCTACGTAATGTCTTCGGTTCCATTACCACATTTTAAGAAAGATATTTTTAAAATTTCTAACCCCTAGAATGCAAAAGTATTAATATTTTTACAACGCATTTTTCTGTCACCTGCTATTTATTTCCCTTGATACCTAATCGAAATCAATAAATGAAGTATCGATTTAAATATTAAATTATCCGCTATGGTCATATCATATTTTAAGAAAAAACTTTTTTTTCTATTACAAGCCATTTATCTTCTTTGATACCTAGCTGAAATCGATAAATGATATATCGTTTTAAAAATTTAGGTCTGCAGCTATGCAAAATCATAAATTAAGAAAGAATTTTTCGAAATTTGGTGCTTAAAGTTGTAGCGCGTATGAGACTGTTCAGAGCCAAGTCCCTAGATTGCAGCAGCGGATATCACAGAGATGTCAATAAACTTTTTTTATGTAATAAGTAGCTTTTCGGATTTTTTTTTTCTGTTACGAAACACTGTCATTTTTCTATACGATTCCAATGTAAACATTTTATTGGCACAACAACAAATATTTCAGAGATGTTGATATGTTGTGTACATTTTATTCAGGTTGGTTTTATTGTGTTAAGTTCAGTGACAGTTTGTCATAAATACAGAAGGTTTTAAATTTTCCTAACTGTTTCGTAATATGTTGCGAGTATTTTGATGCGTACCTATTACACTAAATATATATATATATATATATATATATATATATATTTGCTACAAAATTCGGGTCTACTTTTCATTATATTACAAGCATTGAACCTCAATATTAATTGCATTTTATTTGCGAAATTTTCACACGGGTCGTCTAGTATATATTATTTCTATAAGGTATTTTTTGTCACAAGCCAGTATCGTCCTTCATACTTAACCGAAATCATTGAATGAGGTGTCATTTTAAAGCTTATGGTCTCCACTTTGGTCACATCGTATTTTAAGAAATGAAGTTTTCGGAATTCGACCCTTAAAGGGCAAAAATGTCAATATTTCTAAAATGCAGATTTCTGTGTTACGAGTCATTTATTTCCCTGGATACCTATCTGAAATCGTTTAATGAATTATCCTTTTAAAGATTAAGATCTCCGCTTTAGTGATGTCATATATTAAGACAGAAATTTTTCGGAATTCGACCCTTAAAGGGCACAAGTATCAATATTTTTGGAATGAGTTTTTGTGTCACGAGCGATTTATCTCCCTTAATATCTAACAGATATAGATAAATGAAATATCATATTAAAGATTAAGGTCTCCGTCGTGCTAACATTATATTTTAAGAATGGAATTTTTCCTAATTCGACGCTTAAAGGGCAAAAATGTCAATTTTTCTAAAATGCGTTTTTTATGTCTCGACCCACTTATCTCCATGGATATCAATCCAAAATCGATAAATCAAGTAAGACTATGAGGAATAATATCTTAGTTTTGGTGACATCATATTTTAGGAAAGTAGTTTTTGGAATTCAGCCCTCAAAGGGAAAAAGTATAAATGGTTCTACAACGCATTTTTGTGTCACGAACCATTTATCTCCATTAATATCTAACCCAATTAGATAAATGTGGTATCATTCTAAAAATTAAGATCTCCGCTGTGGTTACATCACATTTTAAGAAATGAATTTTTCTGATTTGAACTCTTAAAGGGCATAAATATCAGTATTTCTAAAATGCGTTTTTTGTCTCTCGAGTGATTTATCTCCTGGATATCTAACCAAAATCGATAAATGAAGTAGGATTATGAGGAGTAATGTCTCAGCTTTGTGACATCATATTTTAAGAAAGAATGTTTTTTTAATTCAACCCTTAAAGGGAAAACGTATATTTTTTTTCTACAATGGATTTTTGTGTCACGAGCTATTTATCTCTCTTCATATCTAACTGATATAGATAAATGAGGTATCATATTAAAGATTAAGGTCTCCGCCGTGGTAACATCATATTTTAAGAAAGCAATTTTTCGGAATTCGACCGTTAAAGGGCATAAATATCAGTATTTCTAAAATGCGTTCATTGTGTCTCGAGTCATTTATCTCCCTTGATAATTAAACAAAATTGATAAACGAGGTTTCATTTTAAAGATTGTGTTCTTCGTAAGGTCTTCGGTTCCGTTATACCACATTTTAAGAAAGAAATTTTTCAAAATTCTACCCTTGGAGGGCAAAAGTATGAATATTTTTACAATGCATTTTTCTGTCACGAGCTATTTAATTCCCTTGAGACCTAACTGAAATCAATAAATGAGGTATCGATTTAAATATTAAATTATCCGCTATGGTCACATCATATTTTAAGAAAAAACTTTCTCCAAATTCAACCCTTAAGTGGCAAAAATATCATCATTTCTCAATACTTTTTTTTTTTCCTTCGCTTGATAACTAACCGAAATCGATAAATGAGGTGTCCTTTTAAAGACCAAGGTGGCTGCTTTGGACACACCATATTTTATAAAAGAAATTTTTTTGGAATTCGACCCTTAAAGTGCGAAAGTATCAATATTATTTATACAACGTGTTTTTTTTTTTATTACAAGCCATTTATCTTCTTCGATACCTAGCCGAAATCGATAAATGACATATCATTTTAAAAATTAAGGTCTCCAGGTAGATCAAATCATAAATTAAGAAAGAATTTTTCGGAATTTGGTGCTTAAAGAGGTAGCGCGTATTAGACTGTTAAGACCCAAGTCCCTAGATTGCAATAGCGGATATCAATAAACCTTTTTTTAATCAATAAGTAGCTTTTCAGATATTTTTTCTGTTACGGAAACACTGACGTTTTGCTACACAATTCATATGTAACAATTTATTCGCACAGCAACAAATATTTCACAGATGTTGATACGTTGTGTGCATTTTGTTCAGGTTGGTTTTATTCTGTTAAGGTCAGTGACAGTTTGTCATAAATTTTCCTGTTTCGTAATATGTTGTGAGTATTTTGATGCGAAACTATTACACTAAGGGGAAAAAAGTGTGTTTCTACTTATCATTATATTACAAGCATTCAACCTCACTATTCATCGCATTTTATTCGCGAATTTTTCGGACGGGTTGTCTAGTTAATCCAAAAGCACTACTGTTGCAAATCCGTGTCATCTGATATTCCTAGAAATTTGCACCGGCTCACTAGAATCTCGCATCGTTCTTACGTACCTCCAACATGCGTCTACATTTTCTATGAGGAAGTCCTCCGTGTCAGAGATACTAGCATTAAATGCCACTCAAACTCTCGTGATTTTTATATGTCATTCGCTTATTACAGTGTGACAATTTTATCACTTATTTATATACAGTTTTTGTATTACATAAAATATATAATTTTTATACCCTTATAATACTTTTTTTCTTGATTTTCCCTTGAGTAATTCAATTGTTATCGCAGTACTTTTATTTCGTATCTTCTTAAATTGTTTTAATACTTTGATATTACTTATTATTACTCTCATTTAATTTGTTTTCCTTTACAACATGACTGCTTACCTCAAAGTCAAAGACAGCATCTCTTCTGGAGGTCTTACTAACTTTTTATGTTTATGTCATTCCTTCTGATTTTCTGTTTCATTTTTCATAATTCTCCGAATAACTTTTCGACATTTGATAGTACATACTTGGAATGTTTCAGGTAGAAGTTCCCCGAGTATAGTAGGTCATTGATCATAGGGTGTTCGCAGTACTACCCCATTTGATTTTTTAAATATATTTCAATACGTTGTAAACAAAAAGCACATCTTTTGTTTCTAATAAATCCATTACCGGTTGCACACCCAACACTCGAGAGAAACTGACTTCTCGTCCGTCATTTTCGACAGAAGAACAGCGACAGAAGAACGTCCGTCAATTTTCACGTTTGTGTGGCATTGCGCTAAAAACTCACTGATATGTACTTCTGTAATCATCACGGAAAATATATAGTTACTGTTTAGTACCCCTAGCAGCATAACCTGTGTTTGAAGGTAAAATACTTAAATATGTTCTGTTTTCAATGTGCCCATATGGAGGGTTAGATTCTGACTGGCACGTTTTTCCAGAATAAAGAAAGAATACTTTTGATTGAAACAATCGTTTACAGAACAGTAATTTACGCGTTCTGTCGTTCTATGTTTATTTTTCCAATGCAAACTTTATTTATTTACATATATATATATATATATATATACACCTGATACAATTTCCTATTACACCTGTCTCGAACCACCTGTAGGCGTGTCTAAGAAAGCAGATGTATTCTCGTTCATTAAAGAAGCTTCCTACACCGATGATGATTTCCTTGGCATCTTCGTTAGTTTCTATGCGTATAATATATTTTAAAAGAACCTTTTCACATAGCCATATTTCATAAACATTATTCGTATATTACGAATACTAGAAGTACCAAAAACGCGCATGAAAATAGTTCTTTGAAAGTTTAGTTGCTCAGTAAAATCCGCAACCGTTCCGACTACTAGAACATGCAGTTGAGGTACACAGTTCTTACAGCTGATGGTGGTAATTAAAAAGACACTCAATTAATGAGCTTGCGATATACATTGAATCACGAACTTGCGTAAGAAATTGTTTTTTTTCCTATCACCATGCAGCAAATATTCGTATAATCAAATAAAAACGGCTTTTAAACTATGAATAGCAGAAGCAATTATTTTATCTTTTTGGTCATACATAACACTTTCCAAATATACAAAGCGATTTTCTTTAGTAACTGGTAACTGAATACTAAGAGATGAATTAAATATGATCTTCTAATTGGACCCTTAAACGAGAGCAGTAGCATAACTGCAGTAGCACGACATCACGCTGCATTAAAACAACACTTGTTATAGATAATGAGTAACGACGATTTGTATTGCGATCACGTCCTACTTGTTCCGATCGACCTTGCAAGTACAGTGGAGCGCTGTTCACGGCCCGCTGGAACCGGTTGTCTGCTGACGCCCCACTTTTTGCGGTGCTGGGCTTACTCACCTCAAAACTACGTCAAGACAGCCCAACTGAGTACTCCCACGACGTCAGACATAAAGACTAGAAACACGAGGAAAGGATACCGTTATTTCAGAAATGAATTGAACATGAAATGCAGGAAAGGTAGAGAAAAATAGCTACGAGATAATTGAAAAGCAGCAGTGAATGCAGATTCAATAAATAGCAACAGAAATGGAATTTTGAAGGGAAGTATGAATAAAGATGAATAAACATTAAAAGTTCCGATATTTTTTTTTAACTGCTTGACGTCTCTTAACAGTGAGGTCTTAAGAGACAGGAAAGGATTGGGGGGGGGGGGGCATGGAATGGGAAGGAATTCGGCCATGGCCTTTTGAAGGAAGCATCCCGGCATTGGCATTGGCATTTGCCTGGAGTGATTTGGGAAAGTGCTGATAGGAAATCTCTTTCAAATTATGAAAGAGCTTGCAGAAAGAACGAAAGAATAGAGTGATTTAGTGACTTCATGCGTTGGTATTGAGCTGCGAAAAGATGAAGATGTTGACGTTATAACATGCATACCCAAGACCGGATCTGATAGGTCTAGCATAGGAAGAAAAAAAAAACAGCAGAGAAGACGAAATTCCCATAACATTCCTAGGAAGAATTAAAATTCGAAATAATAAATTACCATTCAATAAATCGTCAGTGGGAGCAGCCTGCTGGCTCAGTGCGGCATCTAATTGGAGATCGAAAGGTCTTCGGTTCGAATCCTTGACTCGGCGGAGATTTTCATAAGTCCTTAAGCCGACCTTCACCACTGTGTAATGTGAAGTACGCCAGAACGCTTCCGTGCTTCGGATTCCAAGTCGCCTCTAGGACTAACAACCATTGTTTTTAGACGTATGTGTACAGATCCAAAGATAATTCATGCCACACGAAGGTTTTAATGTGCTATTTGGCCCAAACGAACATACATATACAAAGCGCCAATGCTGTTACTGGAATAAGGAATTATCTTTATTCTCGAAGGAATTTCGCCTCTCGTCGACGTACTAACAGCCTGGCAATGTTTAGTGAAAAATACTTGTGGTTTTGTACATGTTGAGTAAATTTTTTTAAATGTTTTGAAATGACATTTTTACATAAATATAATAATTTGCTAACATTTACATTTCTATTTTGAAGTGTGATAGCTGATCGCCTATGTCTGCACTAAATATGCCTCTTCTAATGTTGCCCTTGAAATACTCTGAATAATAGGAAGCAATGTTGGAATTATGTCTTGTTATATTAAGTGTGTATGTTAGCGAGAATTTTGAGTTGTTGCAATCAGAAAACACTTGTATTTGCTGCTTTGCGCTGTTAAACGTTTCCATGCATCCGGAAGGGAACATTTGGGATGCTGATGGGAATTGTGTTTCAAGTGCTGTATCGCGTGATTTTTGCGTTGTAGTTGTTGTTTGTTCGTTTAAGCTAACTAGATCCACGTTAAGCCTTTGGTTTGCTTTAATTTTGCTGTAGATGTGTACACATCGTGTTACAACGAGGGTTGTCAGCCCGACAGTTTAACGAGGAATCCGAACCACGGAACCATATAACTCTCATAATTCCTGTGCTAACCAGGATTCGAACCCGGAACCGGAGCAGCGACCGTTTTGAAAGCAAGCGCCTTACCCACCGAGCTACCTTTTGTGTGTTTTATTCTGTAAAGTGTTTTCAAATACTTAACGCGCAATGTAAATTATTTCGCTTTAACAGTAATATGCCTGATCATTTCTCAACGTCAGTCGCTTCGGTTTTGCTGTTGTTAACTTTATATTTGTAAATATAATTTTTTTCTTATCTAAATGGAGCCTTTAAGGGCAAAGTTAACTATCCGAGTTTGATATAAAAAAGTATGGCTACTAATTTGAGATTATAAATAAATTTACTGTATTTTCGATTATCAATGTTGAATTTATGTACCCTAAATTGTTTGATTAGTAAGGTGGAAAAATGAGAAAACTATTTATATAAGGGTCTGAAAAAAATGGTAATTTGATGCATGAGATTTAGTTTTCTTAAATATTTGATTTTACTGTCATTCATAATTCTAATGATGATGAAATAACCAACAGGTAATTCAGTTGCGTCTCTTGGTCTTTTGTATTCTAAAATTAACAGGAATCAAAGATTGCTTGAAAGTTTTTACAATTGCAGTAAGCAAGTGTTCAGAAGCAATGCGATAGATCTACATTTTTCCATTCAGTGTTCGAAATATGTGTCGAGATTTAAATCTGACGTTCAGGAGGTATTAGCAAGGTGAGTTTAGAGTACTGGTCTAGTAACAGTCCAATGAAGAGGGTGATGAGGACGCCCAGTAGCCGAGTCGTCATGGACGCCCTCATTACTAAGTGTTTATTCTGTAGAGTCGGTACATTGCTTACCTCGGGATCACACGTTTATAAACTGAACAGTATTAAGAAATAGTCAAGTGCAATAAAACTGACGTTTTCACAAGAGCTATTCACATTGCCCAATGTATCAAGTCTAACCGCCTACGATAAGACGACGCAATCGCCTAATTGCCCTATATAATAAGATCCGTCATAATTTGGATCTCCCCACCTACCCAATTTCACAGACTTAAATCAAGAAGTCCAAGCTTAGAACTGCTAAACATATTATATCTAACAATTTTAATGGGAGAGAAGCATGGAGATTGGAGTGGATAGCCTCAGTTCCATCAGAATGGCACTCCCTGTTTGACAATCAACAGGCGCTAAGGCACTAAACGGACTCTACCTTCCCGCAAGGCCTAGGTTGCTCTCTACAGAGTTAGCTCTGGTCTGCTTTATTTCTTTACACATTGGGTATGAGAGATTCACCGAATTGCGACTGCGGTGAGAAAGTACAAACCATCCATCACGTGACCTTTGATTGCCCACTTCGGGCCTTCAGGGGATCGTCGAAAGACTTCATACATATTTCAAATGGAGCTTCACATTGGCTGTACTATGTAGCTTTTTAATTTTAACTACAATTTAATGTTACATTTTATTAGTGTGAAACAAATGTATTATTGATTATGTGCTATGGCCATAAGATAAATAAATAAATAAATTGCCCACTGTTACAAATATTTGCATTATTTAGGAATGATATTGCACTAACATATACATAAATACACTGAAGTGCTAAAAGTCATGGAGTAGCACCACGGAAGAAACATGTGATGGAGCCCCTCTGCGTCGGGGCTGTCAATTGTACTCTCGAGAGTCGTGTCAAAGGTTTTCTGACATGATAACGAACCCAAAGACGGTTTAATGCTAAAAGATTAACGCTAAGGGGGTGAATTAAAGACATCAACGGTGTTCACCATGTAACCCTCTCAAATTAAATAATGAATCATGTTTTTTTTCTGGGATAAATAGTTTCTTAGTCAGATCTTCGAGTGTGGCAGCGAGGAACCTATAGAACTGACACAAACATTCTAGGTGTCGGAGCGTGGAATATTGGAATAGGGTACATAAATTATATAACACAGATGAAGATGGGACAACTTTATTTTTAAACATTGGTGACATTAATATCATTAAACGGTAGGTTGTAAAGAATTTGTGTTCTGCTGGCTCTAAATTAACAGGACACGTTTTCAACTTGGTTTCTGGTGTAGGATTTAAAATAAAAAGGGAGCGTAAAATGAATGAATATATGGAAATAATTATTTTATGAAAGTTGAAACTAAGCCTGCAGCAACTACATTAGAACAAACATTTATATATGTATGCCCCAAATTCAAAAGAAGATGGAGACAAAATAAAGAAGCTATGTGACGAAATTGAAGAGTTAATTCGTTATGTGAAGGGTAATGAAAATCTAATACCCACGAACAATTGCAGTTTGGTGACAGGAGAAGTAAATGACTGGAATATTCTAGCGAATTTTGGTCCAGGAAGCAGACTGCTGGAATTTTTAAGTACAAACTAAACATTCCAGACTCGTTGCTTAAAGTTTCACATAAAAACAATACAGTTCCACATACAAAACGTTCAAAGCACACAAGTAGAAATCATCTAGACTTCGTATTGGTTAGACCGAGATGTAGAAATCAGTATCTATACCTGAAAGCTTTGGTAACAAAATGGTTGTAATGAAGCCCACATGGAAATTTAAAACCTGAGACAACACAGGCAAATCAGGTTAGAAATGTTCGAACTATTTTCAAAGAGAGGAAATATTTATCTAAAAAAAAAAAAAAATTTTAACTGCAAAGACATGGAATACACTGAAGTGGAAGGTCATCAAAACTGATGAAGAAGCATTGCGAGTAAGGAAAAAAACTGTCAGCAATCCTAGATCACAAAAGAAAGATTGAACCTAATAGATAAGATGCGAAGGCATGCAGAAGATGAAACAGGAAAATAGCGGTACAGATATTCTAGAAATTAGATAAAGAGGCAATGCAAGAAAGCCATAGAAAAGTGGCTGCAAGAATTATGTGGAGAAGGAAATGTCGTAGGTAAAGCAGTGGCGGCCTGTAGGAGGATCGAAAATAATTTTGAAGAAGTGACGCCTGAGTACTAAAGATGTTGAAGGGGAACCTCTTTCAGCCTCAGAGGCAGTATAGAGAATGGGAATGATAATGACGGTGTGAATAACAATGAGCTGGAAAGAGAAGACGCTGTTGATTCTTACAACGTAGCCTGTTTTATGCGGAGAACTTGACAGAGCTTAGAAAGAATTGAAATCAAATAAGGTAGTAGGAATTGATGAGAGTACTACATAACTGCTAGAATTTCTAGGAGGAGAAGGAATCCGAAGATTATTCGAACTGAAAGTTATAAAACAGGACAGACTCCAAAGGATTCCAATAAAAGTATTATCTTCAAACGCCCAAAGAAAGCACAAGCTGACGTATGTGAAGTCTAACGTCACTTGCTTCAAAATCACAGACCACGATAACACGGAGAAGAATAGAAAGGGAAGTGAAAGAGAGATTAGGTGAAAATCAATGTGTGTTCAGAAAAATCCTGACGTTTAAATCAATGTTTGAAGAACAGGTCAAGTTTAATTAGAACACTTTCGAGGTGTTTGTGAATTTATTTGTTAGTAAATTTTTTTTAATAATGTCAGTATTAAAAAATCTAAATAGATTAATAATTTATTTTATGTATAATAATCAACTATCTGTAATGAAAACAGAGTATCATGAGAGACCAAAGCAAGTGGGGCAGCGTTTTGATCCACCCCCTTTCTTTTGCTTATGGTTTTACGTCTCGTTGACGTCGAGGACATTAGAGGCGGAGAAGGATTAGGGACAAGGAACGGGAAGGAATTCGGTCATGGCCTTTTTTGAAGGAATCATCTCAGCTTTCACCTGGAGTGATTTTGGGAAACCATGGAAAACCCAAATCTGGATGTCTGGATGGGGATTTGAAACCGCGTCCTTCCGAATGCGAGGCCAGAACGTTACCGCTCACCCACCAAGCTCAGTAATCCACCCCCCAATAATATTCAGCATGTATATAAAGAAATCAATCTTGGAACTAATAGAGACATTTAAATGTGACATAACTGTTTAAGAAAAAACAATCTTTTTTGCTGCGATTTGCTAATGAAAATAGTGTGTTAGCAGGCAGAAGTGAGGGTACTGTCACATTATTGAATAGCATGTCTGGACAAGATTTACGGCTAATTATGAACCAAAACATGAAGTTCAGCACAAATTATGACAATAACAGTTGAGTAAATATACAATAGTATCAGATGTGGTAAAATAAATAAAATATCGGAACTATTTAGAAAGAAAGTTTACAACAGATGGCTGTAACGATAACTATGCCAAAATAGAAAAATACTAGCAAAAAAAAAACTTTTTTCAAAATAGAAATCTTCTAGTTTAGAAAATTGACCTAGGAAATAGCCTACTAGAACTCTATTTGTGAAACACAATACTTAAGGGAATGAAGTTCAGATTTCAGGAATATCTGGAAGACGGAAAATAGTATCATACTACAGAAGCAAGTTCGATATTAAGTATACATATAAGGTAGGTTAACCGTGTTTCCAAACGATGGATCAGAAAAGAAATTTGTGGAATTGTTTCACAGTAAGAGTATTCAACGAGACTGGCTCAAATCAGAATTTGTTACATTAACCGTAGCTAGGTCATGGGGTGACCACACGATAAGCCTTATGAGCCACACACTGAAACCTTTTCTAAAGGTTTTACACCGTAGGATACAAAGATCTATGAAGAATATGATCACCGACACAATTTGGATTCAGAAATGTAGTTGAAGCACATGAACCTCTGTTCAACATCCAAGGGTAAGGTGTCAGAAAATGACAAAGACCTGAGAATTATTATTAATCTGTATTGGAAATAATCGGCTTTTGTGAGATTGAAGGAAGAAAATGCGGATGAAGTAAAAATTCTTCGAGGTGTAAGACAAGGTTGTATACTGCCCCCTTTATTATCTAACATTTATTGAGCGTATATCTTTTGGGAGGCATTGAGTAATGTGAAGATGGGTGTTCTGTAGAATGGGAACAACATTCTCTACCCGAATGGCACAGTCATATTTGCAGACAGTCAGGTAAGGGCGTAGTCAGGATTTTGTTCCGGAGGAGGGGGGGAGGGGGGCAGGCAAGAGAAAACTGAGAATATGCAAGCTACAAAAACGTTTATTAATGGAATACATATATATTATATTAATTAATTTATTTATTACTTGACTATATATATAATTACAGTAATAATAATTTTCGAGCTACTTCATCTGCAATTTTATCACAATTATGTTGTAAAAATTTTCTGTGTACATTAAGCATACACAGACGGTTTAGATGGTTCTCTAGGATATTTCCGCCTCATTCAATTCTTCCGTAAGGTCTAGTTCTCCAAGACTTTCTGTTGTCATATTCTTGTCCTTCCATAGTTTATACCATAGTTCGACTTCATAATCAAAAAATTTTAGGTTGTAGCATTAGCAGAAACTTCGTGATTTTTTATTTTTTTTTTTTTTAAATCAACCAATGACATTGTTAAACTTTAACTGGGATGTAGTTAGGGATTGCAATCCAGCAATGCGGAATCCCGCATCATTTGGCAGTCTGGTGGATCGAGCACCTAATTAAGCGGATCCGCAATCCGTAAAATGGGGTGAAACCTTGTTTCCCTGTCGTCACTTTCCGGTCTGACTCGTTCTCTGTCGGTTGTATCGCTCCGTTTACTTGTACCCGTCAAGTTGACATTTGACTAACGACAACAATTGTGTGTTTATGTCGTCCGTGATCATTAGAAAATAGATTCACCTTTACGTTTTTATAAGAACTCCAGTTTGTTTTTGTTGTGTGCATTACTGTAATTTGAGTTATGTCTTCTTATTGCAAAACTAGCTCCCAGATCGTACAGACAAAAAAGTACAAATAGGGTGGTTTCTGAGGAGGAAGTAGAAATAATCAAAATGAAGGTTACAACTATTGGCAGCTATTTCAAAATCTATTGAATAAATGATGTGTTAAAATATTTTTGTCATAAACTGTACTTCATCGTATTTGAGATATTTCTTTTCAAAAAGTGGATTTCAATTTCCTAACTCTCCTAATTCTATAAGATCTATGATAACAAAGTTTAACTGTTTAAATTTGTTTAAAAACTATTTATTAAATAAATAACTTTAAAATGTTTTTTATGTATTTGTAATACATTGTAACATTGTACCATCACGACCTCCTTCCATTTTTATTGATGAAAATTGCTCAAATCGAAAACTTTTAGACCATTTCAAAGTAACGGTTGATTTACTTTCTCTGTATCTCACAATATTTGCTCGCTCAGCGCTCACTTTTCAAATGATGTACAGCGTCTGCGTCAAGCCTCGGACCTATTCTAACCATGAAGTTAGACACATTGGGAGTCAGTCTACCCAACTGTATACTTAAAATTCCCACCACCCGCGAAATCTTTTTTCTGTTTGTAATTTTTTATTGCTATTTGATTTTGTAGCAATTCAAATTTGTTTTGAAACAAATTCTCCAAATTATTTATCATCCTTTGAGAAATATACAAATGATGAATGATGTAAATCAAAGAAACATTTGATACAAAAACTACATGCACACCAAGAACATTTTATCATGGATATTCTTCCACTGTCACTTATTCTCCAGAAAGTGAAATATTAATATAATTTTTTGTATTAAAGATTATCTGTGGTTGTTGAATGTTCTGTGACTTGTGTAAAAGTAGATGCATCGGTTTTGCCTAAAGAATAAATGGAAGGAATTCCTAACTGGTACGCTTCAAACTTTAATCGAAAACTGAACTATTGAGAGACAATGAACTTACGCTCCAGAAAGAGAGATATTAATTTTGAGAACTGTTTAACGGAGAAATATGTTTCCATATAAATGAAACAAACCAAAAATTCATACAGGTCGGTAGTTTAATGAAACCAGACACAAGAACCATAAAATGTTTAATAAAACGAGAGGTCTTACTATACAATGGAATCGCCTGGAATCCGCTCCAACAACACTGTCTGCATTTCAAAGATAATGGCTACTTCTCCAAGATCACCGACCATTTGAAATCGACCAGTATCTGTCGGTGAAGTGACTCAATGAAAGCTGTTTTCATCTCCATATCTTCATAAAAATATTCCGTAATTTTCTATATCGTTCCCCTCTCACCGGAGGACGCGGGTTCGAATCCCTGTCCGGGTATCCAGGTTTAGGTTTTTCACTCCAGACAAATGTCGGGATGCTTCCTTCAAAAGGGCCTTGGCCGAATTCCTTCCCGTTACCTGCCCCCAGTTCTTGCCGAAGTCCCACTATTTAAAAATGTTCTACAATCAACCACAGCCAGTCAACTGTGTGCTTAAATGTGGAAAAGGGGCATTATTCTGTGTTATTGCTATAGAATTGTGTGTCATAGCTTTTTGATGTAGTGGAATGACGAGTTGTGATGAAGATATTCGAGTTTTACGAAACGATTCGGATCGAGGTAGGTGACAACAGCTGATTATTTTTATTTGGCGATTTTCTTTAACAGGAGCAGTTTCTGTGTTATATGCGTGCAATGTATTGGTAACTATTCAGTTTTCAGACAAGTCTACTGACTTTTTGTAATGCAACCACAGTGGCTTCCATCTTTATCTGCCACTTGAGATGTCCCATTCTGTAGATCTCATTATTTATCAGTAACAAGGAATATTGTTGTTAGATTCAGTAGTATTATTACCATAATGTATTTAATTTACATAAGTTCAAATCATTTGATTTGAGTCCGGTTCTCGACCGACAAGGTTATCATGAGGAATGTTTAATATTATTACTTGTCATAGAAAGGATAATGGTTGTAACCTAGTGGACAGGCTAGTGAGTAATAAAGAATGTACTTTATTGAGGTCTGGTTGACGTTCAAAATAACAGACTTCCCTTGTGTTACCGAGTGTTTTGGGGCATTAATTTACTGAAGTGATGGAGAGCTTCTCGGATATAGTAGAGGTTTGTTTAAAACAATGGACACAGTGTTACATTGTGAGCTCCCCTGTGTGGATGTTCGACGAATGAAAGGTTTCTTTGAGAGCCCCAATCATAAAATGTTCCAGCCGAGCTGTCAGACATTTCGCAGACGTCGCTGGCGAAGAAACATTCTTTAACAATAAACTGTTTGTTCTTAAGAAGTGCAGCCCACAGAGACTATGGTTATATGGAGGGGGATGACCTACCAAGAAAATGACGCTGGTGGTGGGGTTATCCCAGCCAATGGAATTCATTCTCGCTGGTTGCTGATATTTTTGTTTTTTTTTTATTATATATTCGACCAATCGGGAGAGAGAAGAGGAACGAACTCCGCCCAAGACGAGTCTACGAGGAAGGCAGAATGGACGGAGGATGACACTTGAGGACGGACCGGCGGAGACTGGACGAGAGGGACTCTGGTTTCGGCGCGACCAGACAGCAGCGGGCGATCTGCGCTGCTTAGGACACATTGCTGAGGTCCCGAGGGTGAGGACGAGCTGCCGGCTGTCGCGGAGGAGAGACTCCAGACGCCACTCCACCCTCGCTGAGCTTATCTGCACTACCTGCCGAAACACGACGCAGCTCTGCGCCCCGCCGACGCGGTCGTCGACACAGCTCTCCTCGCGGGTCACCGACACGACACATCGCACGGCGCTGCTCAACATTACGGTAACGCAATCGTCTACAGAGACCACAACGAGCTCCAACAAAATTAAAGAACTGTAAATTCCAGTACCAAAGAGGGAACAACCATTTACCCATTCAAGTGATTGTTTTTCCGAAATAACTTTGCTTTCTATGTATAAAATCAATAAAATCAGTATGTTTCTCATTAATAATTCATGTTTCACTTTTATTAATGTGAAGGACCACCTCGGAAGAGAACCCCACCCACAATCATTTATTTTGTATTAATCAGTAAACTGTTTATAAAGTAGTTAATCCCAAGACATACAGAACGGGACACTACACACTGCTGCTCATAACTTTTTGAGGAATTGACGAACAAAATTTGTACCGTAGGAGCAGCAAGGCACATGTATATTTTCTGTCCTAACCACACTTCAAGCAGTCGCCATCCAGAAACTTTAATGCAAAACTTTAATTTGTCTACTGAAAACGGAAAAATAATAGGCGTCCACAATTAATTCAGTTCACTGTACGGTATCTGTATTTTTCCTACAAGAAATCGTATAGATCATTCGGTAAGGAATTTCGTTTAGCTAACAGTAAATATGCATTACAATAAGGCTACACGTTCCGTATCTAGTGTACAAATGTTTAAAGGTGAAAGCAACTGGAAACTTTAGGAAATTTCTGAACAGAATTGAAGTTAAATTTTTGTAAGTAGTTGAATTTTCCCTTGTGTTAGTGGTTCATATTACACACGTTCTATGATTCTCCATTTACATAGGACGCGGGTTGGATACGCAGTCCAGAATTCAATTCCTTATTTTTTTTTCAGGCGAACGTTCTCCATACTGTAATGAAGTAATCCTTCAGTTAAAAGGTGTTTAAAACGGCTAACAATAATTTCACTGTCAGGTTTGCATTGCTTTTAAGTGAATAGAGATTTTTTGAGAAAGAAAAATTAATTCTTTTGATCAATCGAGCTTTCCTTTAAGATGGAAGTAAAGTACGAAAATGTTGTTGTGAAAATAAATATAGATTGTACATAATTACCTTAAATATTAATTCAAACTTTCCTTTTCGGACAGTAAAAACGAAGAAATATTTCTCACAGTGAATTCATACTTAATGAAAGCGCTTAAAATGCTGAAATTTTCGTTCTTTTATTACTATTACTGTGCTGGAAAACTGATATAATATCACTCATCAATTATGGCCCATTAAAATTTTCCCGATCTGAACGTATGTGTCCACAAACTCTGTAAGTCAGAATCTTTCACTGATCTTATTAGGACGAGCGACACTAGCCGACAATTTTTAGATTTTTGTGGTAAACGTTTTAAAAAAACTACTGTACATCTATACGTGAAATTGAATACAAATTAGCTCGCCCTAATAATTCAGAGTTATCTCTAGATGTGTCATTAATCATTATTTTTTCAAATTTTTTTAATAATTTTTATTATTTTTATTAGCATATATATGTAATGCCATGAGTGATAATGGTTCGTTATGAAAATAGTGGTTGTGTTCCGATTCCACAGACAACTAAATTTTGTAAAATATCGAATATCACTTGTACGAGAAAAAAATTTCCATTACAACTAGCTTCCGCAATCACAATTCATAAAGCTCCAGATTTTACATTAAATAAAGTTGTTGTAAATATTGGAGAAAAATAAACTTTTGTTGGTTTAACATATGTTGGGTTATAGAGAGTAAAAACTTCAGAAAGACGAGCATTAAATAGAAGATTTTCTTATTACAGAATTAGTAATATTAAAAATTCGAGTAAAATGTATAAAACAGGAAGAAACTTAAATAAGAAATTTTGTATCTGATTAAAAACAAATTAAATAAATTGATATTTTAAATATTGCGTCTTATTGTAAACGTGACCATTTTTTTTCATCAAACTAAAATCACGGATTTTGATGTTAGTAATTTCTTTAACAAAACTTTGCGATCCACCACAAAGCCCTGCTTTTAGCTAGTACTTAATTCGTAAGACTGGAATTAATATGAAGCTGGGCATCTGGGCTGTAACACCGTATGTAGCACTATAGATACACGACCACAGAATGAGTGAAACAACTTGACCGTTGGACCGACTCAACTCATATCCGGGAACCTAAGATAAATATACTGTAAGCTCAAGAGTAATAAATATTTTGTCATAAATTAGCTCTTACACTGTCGAATTTTTCACAACCACTTAATGGTAATAAAAATTAAAAAAATACAAACAAATACAGCCAACTATAGTTATTAAATAAAAGTCGTAATTTTTGTAGTTACTGTCTGCAATACTACATTAAAAGCCGTCGTTAGCCTTACGGTAAATACAAATTAATTACTTTTAAAAAAACTTCCTTATATCCATTATTATATAAAAAAATACATTATTAGTGCGCTATCCGGCAATTTCACAGTATAAACGATCCGATGCGTTGTGTGCGGGTCGAGTCAGCCTGAAGTCTATCGGTATTTAGGCAAGCGGCAAATGCCCTCCACTACTTGACTCGTGCGCAGTTAAGACAGAAGTAACTTTGTTTCAGTTGGCTCACGCGGCACAGCGACAGTTTGTTACCATAGATAACGAAAACTGTCGCCTTTTAATACAATTTTACAGTGCAAAAAAAAAAAAAAAAGTGTAATAGCAAATGTGCAGCCTAATCAGACTCAGACTCCATCAGCATCACAACCATCTCTTGAAACTCCAATCAATGAATCTACAGTTTCGCCAAATGACATGATTAACTCAGAACATTTTACCTAAATAAGGAGTAGGTTCTCGTTAAGAATGGCAACATAAAATTGAATAGCAATACAAAATTTAGTATAAAAATGGTGCTGTTACCTTATATTTGTCCATTCCTTCAGAGCTTCGCATAATGCGCCAAAAATATCTGAAACTGTTCAAGAAAATGGTTGTTTTAACACTCGAAAAAGGTATTGCTAGCTAGTACACGAGTCTCCAATTGCTAGAAATCTTGAAGTCACAGCGTCTTTCAGTAATTGAAATGCCTCCCGAAATTGAGTGCACTGGCTCAATGAATGATTTACCGTTGTCATTCTCGTAAAATTTGTTTATTGTATCCTCGATGGCTTCATATCTCATGTCTTCCATGAGTTTCTCACCATATTGTATTCTATTAAAATACAATTTCCATATCCACCAAATCACTTTTCGATTAAGTTTCTAGTATACAGTGTGATGCATCACAGTAAAAGTTGCAGCTATTCGTGCATGTGCAATGTCCACAGTGGCTGCACGAAAAGACAGTGCCTGGATAGTTTGCCACGCAATCCTGGCTCGGTTGCGTTGCCGCGCGCGGCAGCCGTGCTCGTCAACAGAAATGGTTCGCAAGGCAAATAACCGGTTTGGCGCGCTCGGACAAGGCTCACGCGGCAACCGCACGTAGTCGATACGCAGCTTAGTCGCCAGCAGCACCGTGCGTGGCGCGTTGTGCCGCCTCGCTCTCGTTAACGTCTGTTTTCCGGAGATAGCAGTAGCAAGTAAGTTTAAATCATGCAAACCGAATTAATTTTTGAAAGTTGTTTAACGCTGTTTACTCCGATCGAGTGCATACCCGCGTCCTGCTAGGTGGAGGAAGCTGCCCCCTCTCCCCTGCCCGTACCTGGCTACGCCTTTGCAGTCAGGAGAATTTACGGTACCTTATGATTAGACTATTGCAAAGCATCCATGGATACAGACTTGATATTAACATAAATAAGACAAAAGTAATGGTCATTGCAAAAACCACAGTTCCTAATGTCATATTATGATCAATCAGAAGATCACTGAATGTGTATCGATGTATAAGTATCTTGGCAGTATCGTAAATAGTCAGTGGGATCCATCGGATGAAGTAAAGTAACGTGTCGCTAAAGCCAGGGTTACTTTCAGTAAAATTAACAATATTTTTAGAAGTCGTAATTTATCAATTACAACAAAGTTGAGACTCCTGCGCTGTTATGTGTTTTCTGTCCTGCATGGCGTTGAAACATGGACCTTAACAGAAAAAGTTAGAGGCTTTTAAAATGTGGCTCTATCGAAGAATGTTGAGTTTTCCATGGACAGACCACACCACAAATGCTGAAGTGCTCCGCAAAATGAACAAGAATTTGGAAATACTGACCACCGTAAAAACATGGAAGCTACAGTACCACAGCCACTTTATGAGGAACAATAGCCCTTACCAGCTCCTACAGTCTATTCTACGAAGTAAAATTCCAGGAAATTGCTGGAAGGAGAAGATATTCCTGACTACAAAATCTGAGACCTCAAAGACAACTACGGAGCTACTCCGAGCTCAACTAACAGAGATAAGACAACCAAGATGGTTGCTGGCATCTGGAGCGGATAGGGGCCAGAAGAAAAAGATACATGATGGTGGACACAGTTCAGCGTATAAAGTATTGGTTAATTTGTTATTGGAGGGAACATTCGAAGGAAACCAATCGTGGTGAGTACGTGATAGCGCTTTGGCATCGCAGTCGGGAGAGCGACGATTCGAATTCTCGTCCAGCCATCCATATGTAGGTTTTCCATGCTTTCCCCAAATCATTCTAGGCGAATGATTGGATGGTTTCTCGAAAAAGGCAAGGGCCGAATTCCTTCTCGTTCCTCGCCCCCAAATCTTTTCTTGTCTGAAATGACACCAAAGTCGACAAGCCATAGACAAAAATTATAATAATCGATGGAAATAAATTCAAATAAAATTAAAGATTAAAATATTCAAGCAAATAAATTGAGACACATTTTGTAAAAGATATGTTAAGAAGAAGCGATCAGCTCAGGATAGATAGAAATGAAAGATTTAATTAAACAAGTCGAGAAACAGATGGCAAAGACACGGAAAACGAATAATATTGTATATGTACACCTGATTGCTAGTTTTTTTTTTTTTAAAAAAAAAACAGTGTATTACTGTTCTTCATAATGTAAATAATCTCCAAGATCCATATGTTTAGGAATTCAGTGTTGTCGCCAACATTCATATACGAAAATCGCATATACACTGAGATGCAAAAAGTAATGGGATTCCTTCAAACATCGTGTAGGCCCCTTTTGCTCGGCAAATTGCAGGAACCTGACGTATCCTGAAGAAATATTCAATCATACTTCAATAATTGTAAAAATATTGCCGGTGCCAGCCGTTGTGCACGAACTTGTCTTTCTATCATGTCCAAGATATATTCGATTGAATTCATCTATTGCGATGTAGGTGTCCTAATCATTCGCTGGGATTGTACAGAAAATTCCAAAACCAATCGTGGACGATTTTGGTCCGGTGAAAAGTCCAAAGTTGTTTGGGAACATGAATAGTCTCCAAGTAGTTCAATATGATCATTTCCAGTCAATTGTCTGTTAAGTTTGAGCCGAGGTCCCAATGCATGCCACCATTATCTTGCACAGTGCGTTCCTCACAACCTGGTTTCATTGCCTCACTGGATTTGCACCACACTCGAACCCTGTCATCAACTCTTACCAACTGGACTCGTGACTCATCTGACCACGCAACCCTTTTCCAGTCAGCAAGTATCCGATGGTGTTTTGTTAGCAGAAACTCTTGCATCAATCGTCTGCTGCCATATCCCATCAACGACAAATTTCGCTGCCTTTCCGCACAGACACGTCTATCGCACGTGGCGCATTGAGTGTGTTGCTGTTTTTTTTTTTAATGGTCATTTCAGACATACAGCCAGCTGCAACTGTGTCTTGTTGTTTCTGCTAGTACTTTATCATCGTCATTACAGTTTTACTTCTCAGTACGGTCAACACAGGACATAAAAAAAACAATTAAAACCACCCATGCCCTCGGCCGGACTCGAACCGGCAACCCTTGCAACGTCAGGCCAGCTCGCTAGCCAGTACACTGCAAGGGCCGGCCGACAGTTCTGCTGTTCTTTGACGCAGTGCTGACGTCGCTGGTTTTGGTCATTAATTAGACGAGGATGACCTCTGCGTTGTCGATGACGGCAGGTAAATGGCTCATATATATTCACGGCACACTCTTGACGCTATGGGTCGAGGAATGTTGAATCCACGAACAATTTCCGAAATGGGATGCCCTATGCCTCTAGCTGCAACTAACATTCCGCGTTCAGTTTGTTAATACTTGCCTTAAAGCCATAATCACTTCAGAAAACCATTCACACGACTCACCAGAGAACAAGCGATAGCACCGTCACTGCACAGCACATTTTTTATACGTTTCTTCTGCGGTTTTAAATAGTAAAACTGTTTTTATTTTCCTTTAATTTCACAAAACTTACTTGTTTCGGTAAAAATGAAGGTGAAAAGCTTAATTGTAGTGACATGATGTTGTAATATACAGGGTGTTTGAAAATTCTTACTTCAAACAGCTAATTTTTTTTTAGAGAGGTTTGAGCAGATTAAATTTTGAGAACAAACAAAAAATCTGTGAAAACAAACGGTTGCTTGCTTCTGCTAAACTCGTAACTTCCTACGGTTTTACGCTCATAAAAAAGTATGAATTTTTGCAGTATCAGCTGTTTTTCCGCTTTGCTTCCTGGTCCATTACAGGAAATGTTCGATGTTTCGACTCGTAACTGCATTGCAAACATTATATATGCGAAGCATGATGTTGTAGACACGTGATCCTATACACGAAAGGGGAAACGTGTTTAAAAGTGCTCTCACTTTAAATAGTTGAGTGTATTTTGTTTTACTAGCAACATGGAAATGGTGCTTTTCCGTACACGGGTTTTTAATCAAAACGTTAACTACTCTGTTCTCTATTAGTTTGTAATAGGAATTTCCGAACACTCTGTATAACTGTGGTAAATCCAAAATACGTGAACAATAACGCTTGGAAATGGAATTCTGAAGTTTGTGGTCATAAACCTCCCCAACCATCCAGACTATGGCTTTCCATCGTTTACCTAAATCATTCCAGATGCATGCCGGCATAGTTCCTTCAAAAGGCCATCGCCGAATTCTTTCCCATTCCTTGAACGCAGTCCTTTCCCATCTCCAATGACCACTACGTCAACGAGGCTTTAAGCCATAAGCAAAAAAATTTCCAGTTGTGAAAAATGTTTTTGGAACAAAGAATAAATATTTCGTCAGATGCTTCATCATCAACATTTACGGTATTTTGCTAGCCTTAAATGCAATTGCTGATCTTTAATTGTGATGGAGGCTAAGCGGCATTAAGACAAAGGATTCTTTCCCATATGGCTTGTATGGCAGGAAAATGCACGGAAAAGCCACTGAACAGCACGTTTGGTTTGAATCCTTATCAGTAAATCTTACAGAAATCAGCCGATAAGAGTTGTTAGGTTCTAAGGTGTCAAGTCCCCGGTCGTTATGACAGCTGGTGCTACCTCGTTTCGTTTGAGGGAGGCAGCCGAGATTCGCAGTGGTGGTGGGGGTCAGGGCGTGGAGGGGAGGCGAGCGGCGTGCTGGCGGGCCTGGCTCGGCGCGCAGCGCTCAGTCGGCGCGATGCCTTGAGCGCAGAGGCATGTGGGTGTTGTTGCTGTTGTTGCACTGCGCCGCCGCGGGCCCAGCCGCCGTGACGCTCAACAGGTGTTGCGGGCCGGGCGAGGCTTACAGCTGGCCGGTGGGCGGCTGCGCCCGGGCACCGGTGCCCGCTCAGCCGCTGATCACGCCGCCTATCTACTCGCTGGCAGCGCAGACTTTGCTACCCGAGATGCCAGCAGAGTGGCAGGTGCTGGAAGGGGCCACTCCGAGGTGTGATGTTCCCCTCACCGTGCTCAACGCTCACGCCAACAGCCCCCCGCAGGCGTTGCTCTTCGACAACGGCTCGCTGTGGATGTTGGAAACGCAGGATGTGTTGAACCCGGACGCTTTTTGCGTGGACGCTGACGTGGTGCTCGTGTGCGAAGGCGGCGTATTTGAAGTGCGGTTCCGCAAGTGCTGCCTGGATGAGGGTGTGTACAGCGAGGCTGCCGGGGGGTGTTCCGAGAACAGTAAAGTGGGCCCCGAGGCGGCGAGGCAGGTGCGAGACGCTGTAGGTCACAGCGTAGCCGGTGCCAGACTTACGGCAGGTTTCCCCTCATGCACGCCGGCAGGAGAGCGCTACGAGGTAGCAGGCTCCATCAGGGGTGGAGACGGCGCTCTCAAACCCGACGGTTCCCTGCTGCTCAGAGGGGACGTGGTGACGCTCACCCTCAGGGCCGGAGAGTTCTGCCTCGAGAGGGTCGTCGAGCACAAAGCCGATCAGGGTGTCCAGGTACTGTATCAGCACATGACGTTTAATCACCCAAGTTCCCAACGCCAGTAACAATTGTCATTTTGGTCCAGGTTTCATTTGTATGTGGTAACTATTATCGCTGGACTACGAAATATGGCCTCTGACATTCTCTTCCCGTTTAATTTTATGGCAACTTTGTGTGAAGTTTATGCTGTATGTTTATATTTGATGGCTACGATATACACATACTCTTAAATAATACCGTCCAAGATACGTGTGTACAAATTTTCCGACCAAGACAATTGCTTCTCGAGTATCCCTCGTTGCGTTCTCTCACCTTTATTTACGTGTTCGCTATCCATATAGCGGTGATGAAACCGATAGCGCAATCACTGGGACTCGTCAAGGAATTGTCGTTTTGGTATGAAAACTGTTACACACGTTTGTTGGGTGATATTATTTAATATATGTTGCTCTTAGAGCTGTAAAATATATCCATACTCTCAAATTCCACTCGAAAAAATGCCCTAACGTAAGGTGACGATTGACTGGTAGAAGGTATATAGCGATGGGTAATGATAACTATCGTTCCTTCAAGTATATTTAGTAGTATGTTTCTATTACACCCATCAAGATAGTGTATAATGCACCAGCTTCACACAAAATAATAATTAAAAAAAACCTGTAATATTACACGCTAAGCGATGAGAGGACGCAATTTGTTGTCATATGCGACTTCCAGTGATGCTAATATTACGTGCAACAAAATGCATCAATGACCAACTACGACGAAAACCAAACCAATTTTGTTATAAAAACAAAATTTCAAGTCCATTTTGGTCAAGGCTACATTACAACCTATCCACAGGCGCCTTTAATGATTCTGCTTGGAAATCAGGATAGCGTAAATGTTTAATAAATCCAAATATTTTGCGAATTATGTTTTAACAACAAGAACCAAACGCCATTGGTATAGGCGACATGTGAACTATAAAAACTAAATTCCTTCGACATAATGCTGAAACAAGGATATCGCACTTTCAACCTAAATATAAGCTACGTTAATATTGCCGCAACCTATTTTGATAGCTGCCGTAGAATATTGACATTTCCGACATAACATGCTGAATATGTTTCTTGACTATGTAATACCTATTATCGTTGGACGTCGCATGTGTGTACGTAAATGAGGCAACTAACGTTCACTTACGGTTCAAAGTTGTATTTTTCAGCGTGTATTTTTTTCCATGTTTATTCTTTTGATAGCACATATTCCCAAATAATACCGCTCAAAGAACGTGTGTCTGATCATTATACTTCCCTATAACGCTACTCCCAGTCGCTCGCGGTATGGCGTTACGACACTGTTTGAGTGAATTTTTTGAGGTATCTAGATAGTTTACAGCTCTAAGCGCAATATATATTAAATAGTATTACCAAACGAACATGTGCAACAGTTTTCAGACCAGAACGACAATTCCTTGATGAATCCCAGTGTTTGCGCTATAGTCCCGAACTGCATATAGTTTTTTTGAAGGTGAAGTACTAAAACCCTGCAAAATAATTTGTAAATAATGAAATACTTTTTCTGTGGACCTGTTTTATACCGGAGCCTCTTCCTCTGTCAGAGATTTACATTATTTAGAATTATCTCGGAAGGTGTAGCTATAATAATTATGAACTATAAATCATACTTTATATTGTTTGTTAATGCACTGCTTTGTTACAACAGAGTTCAAAAGGTATAGCGGAACGAACTGGTAACATCATAACATGCCTCCGAGGAGTGTCTGGACACGTTCTCTGTCGCACTGCTTCTCAGGCATTCTGCAAGTGTTGATCCGGTATTGACTTTGGTATTTTAAAGTGGAAGTGAGGAACGCTAGTGAAAAAACATCAGAATTTCTTAGAAATAGACCAGATCTTCAGTAATCGTGTTTTGGTGATTCAGCTATTTTAAAATGTTTATATTTATGCCGACCGATCTTTTTCGTGATGAGAATAAGGTAAGATAAGGCATCGTGTTTTTTGGCACTGAGGTCCAAGTCATTATCTTCACACCTCGATAAAGGGTGTCGTGTTTAACAGCTGTTGTCAGATTTGCGAGGTAGCGTTAGAATGTCCTCTCATCTGTCCCACTCCTCGTCTCCATTTTATGGCTTGTAATCTTACACGTAGAGATCAAAAGACAAGTCATAGTATTGCGCAGTTCTCGGAAGAAACTCCTGTGGCTGGAAGTTACATGCTGCCTTCCGCGTTACATATAACTTATTACTTTTTGTGTTGTATTCTTGGATAAAGAAAGAAGTCTCTGCTAGATTTTATGAAATTCTCCTAGGATGTTTAAAGGTTGCATACAGCTGGAAACCTTCTCGTCTTTGTACAAATACATTTAATTTACTGGCTGTACAGCAATAACGAAGCGTCCATAAACTACGTAGCTTGGTCCGGGAAAGGGGGGTTTGACTGTAAAGCTACTCCGAGCTACATGGGAGGGGGGGGGGGATCAGATACAGGCCACTTAGCTTTCCACTTATATTATTTGTCACAGTTAAAATGAGGTACAGAACAACCAACAGCATAGTGAAAATTTATTTCTGTCATTTAATTATTTCCGTATGTAATTGACGACAGTTTGACAAGAGAAAACAGCACAAAATGTCTTCTGGAATCAATAGGGGATAAAGCTACGTCCTATGTGAGGGGGGGTGGGGGGTAGAGGCAAAAGACACGTCGGGCTATGTGGAGAGGACGGGGGGTTTACAGGAAGCCAAATTGGAGCTACGTGGTTTATGGACGTTCCCTAATTTAAGATGTAGAGGGTGTATTGTATGATAGTCGGAGTGACTGCACGCCTTTTCCACCTATCAAAAAATGGAGCTAACCTCTTGAAATTTGGATTTATTGCTTTGATATGTCTTCATGTCCCCCCTCCCACCCACCCCCCCTCACATTTTAGGAAAAAGTAACCGCAAATTAAATAAAAAATCCGAAATATGAGCGTCGCACGTTAATCAAATTCCGCTGACACTGCGTACTTACTACAAATCTCTTGAGATGTTGGTTAATTCGTCCGCTGTAATGTGTTTTTTACGTTTCAGCTTCTCTCCGTCGTAAAAAGTCGCGTGAAATTTACAGACGGCAAATATTTGAAGTTTCTTTCTTACAGCTGCGCCCATGCTGAATCGATATAGCAAATCGATTGTTTTAGTTGTATGGCATTACCGTTGTGGACGCCGCAGAACGAAATCTGCGAATGATTTTAAAGATTTTCTTCTTCTGGTCCAGGCCGCATTTGAACCTAACCACAACATCTAGAAAAGAAACTAAAGATGTTAGGTTGATAAGAATCCGGTACTATATATATGTATATTACTAGTGACATTTCATAGTTGAGCAGCCATTTCAGTTTTTGAAATTTTGATTGTGGTAACTTAAAGCAGAACAGACTGGAAGTGAATAAACTAGCACGAGAGAAAAATTTGCAGAAATGGTAGTCTAAGAAGTAACTCTGAAAGGAGTTTAACCGAGGACGAATGGAATGCATTAAAGACCGAAATAATGAAAACTGGTGAAGAAACATTAGGCTTTAGGCAACAAGCTGCCCGAAAACCTTGGATCACAGAAGAAATTTTGGAGCTGATGGATCAGAGGAGAAGATACAAAAATGTTCAAGATGAAGCAGGAAGAGAGCAATACAGGCGATTTAGAAATCAAATAAACCATAAATGCAAAAGAAAAGTGTGAAGAAGTAGAAAAGGAAATGGTAGTAGGTAAATTAGATGTTGCATATTGAAAGATCTAACAGAATTTTGGAGAAATGAAGGAAAGAGGTGTAAACATTAAAGCTGACGATGGGAAACCTCTTTTAACCTCAGACGATAGAGCTAACTGTTGGAAGGAATACACTGAGAAATTGTTTGATGGGGATGGCTTGAACAATTGCGTAATAGAAAAGGAATGCGATGTCGACTTTGATGAATTGGGAGATCCTGTTTTGATGGCAGAATTTAATAGAGCTATGCATGATTTGAAAGCAAATAAGGCCGTTTGAATTGATGAGGTCCCTGCAGAACTTCTTAAATACCTAGGAGAAGGACTCTAAAGATTATTGAAGCTGATATCAAAAAGTTATGAAACAGGAGAAATTGCAACCGATTTTAATCAGAATATCATCTTCACACTTCCGAAGAAAGCACAAGCTGAAAAATGTGAGAATTATCGCACCATCAGTCTAACATAGCATGCTTCAAAATTACTGACTAGAATAATATACAGATGCATGGAAAGGGTAGAAGACATAGTAGGTGAAGATCAGTTTGGGTTTAGGAAAAATCCCGGTACAAGGGAAGCAATTCTGGCTTTAAGATTAATACTCGAAGGGCGGATCAAGAAAAACAAAGATACATTTATGTCATTTATTGATTTAGAAAAAGCCTTTGATTATGTTAGGTGGGACAAGATGTTCAAAATTGTAAAGAAGTCAGGTCTAAAGTATCGAGATAGAAGAATACTTTATAAACTATATAAGAATTAAGTGGCTATAATAAAAGTAGAGAATCACGAGAGACATGCATCAGTTAAAAAGGGTGTGAGACAAGGTTGTAGTCTATCCCCGATAATATTTAACTTGTATGTAGAAGCAGCAATAAAGAAAGTCAAAGAAAAATGTCCGTGTGACATAAGTGTTCAGGGAGAAAAAATCAGTATGCTACGATTTGCTGATGACGTTGTCTTGTTAGCAGAAAGGGCTGAGGATATTGAAGTTACTGAATGGCATGAAAAAAATACTGAAGGAAGATTTTGGACTGAATATAAATCAAATCATACTAAAGTGATGAAATGTAGTAGAAAAAAAAAACCAATACTAGTGGACTAAATCTAAAAATAGGATTGGATGCAATAGGAGAAGTAATTGAATTCTGTTACAGTACTTGGGAAGCAAAATTATAACCGTTGGCCGAAGTAGGAATGATGTTAAAAGTAGAATAGCATTAGCAAAAAGAGTCTTCATGAAAAAGAGAAATCTTTTAGTTTTAAACATTGATATAGAAATTAGAAGGAACTTTTAAAAAAAACACTGTGTGGAGCACAGCACTTTATGGTAGAAAAGCATGGACGTTAAGAATACCAGAAAAAAAGAAAATTGACGCATTTGAAATGTGGTGCTACAGAAGATTGCTGAAAATTAAGTAGACAGACAAAGTACGAAATGAACGAGTTTTGAAAATGATGGGTGAGGAAAGAGGTTTTTGGAGGAAGCTTAGAGAAAGAAGTACAGGCTGGTAGGTCATATTTTGAGACATGCTGGATTGGTTAATTTGTTGGTGAAGGGAACAGTCGAAGGTAAGAACTGTAGAGGAAGACAGATTAGAATATATGAAGCAGATAATTGAGGACGTGGGCTGTAAGGGGTATGTAGAGATGAAGAGGTTGGCACAAGGTAGGTAGGGATGGAGGATTACATCAAACCAGTCGAAAGACTGACGACAGCAAAAAAAAAAAAAAAACTTTTTTTTGTAGGATACGAGTGTGGAATGTGAAGAAGTAGTAAATCGAGATCCCAATGAGCTATGTTAATAGCGTTTTTTGATATGTCGTACAGCCACCGTAATCTATATTCATATATAAGAATCTTTCAGCCTTTTGTTCGTATGAGATTTGGCTTTGCTCTCCATAACCTCCTTCGGTGTTTGTTGGAAAAAATTTGTAAGTGATGGTTCCTCTGATAAACTCTCGTGTTTCATAAACGCTTGCATCTTTTGTTTGCGGTAGAAATAAATTGAAAACGTAAGTAATAAGAATTTTGCTTTGTGAAAATTAAATTTTAATTCAGCAAGCACTGCACTAGATTTTCATTCTCGAATAATCAGCATATCCGTAAGACAAAGAAACGCACAATTATCAGCAGCAGATATAACGAAGATCAAATCTGTTTTAGTTACTGCCACTATAGCGTTATATGATTTATTTCACATGTATCTTCCACTGAAATACATTTTATGTCCTGTTCGATTTCCAAACAATGTGTAAAAGAGATCGCGATTCCCCTAAAACATTATTCCCCAATAACGTTGGAGTCAAACAGTAACTACGTTGTAATACAACCAGGACCAGAATGACACCATTAAATGTACATCGGAAAGTATTTCTGGAAGCGTCTTGCGTTTGACTACTGCAGTATTAAGATCCAAACTCCGTGCGGAATCGCGTTCTCCAGTAATTCCCAAAACAGATCAAAAAATGATACTGACCTCTTGAAATCTGAATGAACTGCTTCGATGAGAAGTGGTCTGCCCATTACGTTAGTTACATATAGCATGTTTATTTTGAATAAATAAGAAATTATTATTTAAATTTTAACACCTTTGGATTAAATAGACTAGGAACTGGAAAATTAACTTGACCAGCTCCACTGGCAGGTTCTTCACCGTTGCTACAAATTTATTTTCGATCACAGAAAATGGTTCTTAGATTCGTTCAGCTTAACGGTAATATTGTTTTCTGTTGAAAGTTGGGATAAGTTTTCATCTGGACCGACTAGAGTTTTGAACGCACAATAAATACTCAAAATCTCCTAAAATTATTGCACTTGGTTCGTCTAAACGTATTCCATGCGTCTAATGGAGTTTTTTTTTATGAAAAAGTGGAAGCAACTATTGGTATAATAGTCACAGTAATAAGAGTTCATCGCCTGTAAGATTCTGTCCCACTTACTGCGAATGATGTCTTTGCGATAATTGCTTAGTTGATTCATTATCGTGCACTTTTTCTCAGTCGTACAGTTATCTCTAAAAGTTGAAGTATGGTACGTTAATTAACGTTGATGAGTCAGAGACGAAAATTTCGTGCAAATAGTTGTCCAAATCTATGATGAAACGTAGTGACACGTAATTTTTGCTCGCGTACAGAGAGGACTTAGGAACGCTGAGTGAATCAGATAACGCTTATAATAGTCTTTGTTCTTCGGTGCATACGAGGAAGAGAACAGATAAGCGGAGTGTGAATCATCAACAAAGTGAGCCAGACGCTTTGTGATATAGTGCTGTGAAGGCAGATAGATAACTGAACATTCTGTGAACAGTGTGATGCATTGGGAAGAACTCTTAAACTGTTGTGCCTGAACTTCCGCAAACACAGCGCTCAGTCCAAAGATTGTACAACACAGACAACACCGATCACAGGCTACTGAAGAGATTCTGAAACACACTGACAGTCTGTCCAGATCCTTCTGCGTTGAAAAAGAAAAATTGAAAGTTTAGAAACTGCTCAGTAATGTCTTTAGGAGAAAGTTGATCAGTAATTTTCAAAATTGTCATTTGAAATGGCTGGTTCAGCATAGTGTATTGCTAAGGGGCCATCCTTAAGTTACATCACATACTTTTTTTACCACCCCTCCTCGTTGTCACGTCACATAATGCTTTGTGGATCATCCTCTCCCTTTGTGAAATCATACATTTTATCATTTTGAATTTAGAACTTTATCAAAACAACACATCCAACGTAACACCATGAAATAATTACACTCCCCATCCCTTCCATGTCAGGTCTTGTAACACGTTGATCCCTTTCACACCACCCCGTTAATGTGTTGTGCAATTTAAGGATGGGCACATAATAGTTTCGGGGAAAACGGAAGAGGAGTTTGAAACAGTGCTCCACCATTCATTTTTGACAAATCGCTAGTTAAAAAAGAATTGGATGTGCCGCTTTAATGGCCATTAAAGACTTGAGCGTGTACGCTACAGAATAAGCATGTTATATCTCCTAGACGGCTTCATTCTTCCCTCTCCAGGGCGTGACGATTATTTTTACTACAAACAGGAAACTGGATACAACTCGGTTGATGTTCCAGTGGAGAGTTAATCAGCAGACTATAAATAAGGGGAAGTGAACTGTTATAAATAAACTTGTGGCGGGAGAAGTTTGTTTGTCTGTGAAGGAAGCGCAGTCTTTGTGACTCTACTAAACGTCAGGTATACCTCCAATCACTTCCACGGTCGAACTGAGATTAACAAAGTTACTACGGGCTCCGGTTCAGCCGTCATGATCACAACGTTTAGGCGGTTTTTTGTAATCAGCAGGGATCATGTGGTATTTTACAAGTTTTCCCGATTCAAGAAAAATCTCCTTTCACAAAAAGGACACTCCTCATCAGGAATATTGAAGGCAGATAGAACTCGACTCCCTGATATTGCTGAGCTCCGTCGTTATAAGACCTGTAACAAAAGAAAGACATTAGCCTATAGCTATTTCAGTCAAGTATTATACCCACGTAAGATATAGTTTCAGTGAAAACAGTGTGTGCAATAACTAACTTTGTAATAAATCCTCCTGAGAAGAGTTAGATCTGGTTACGCAAGGAACCAATGTTTGAATTATCGTCAAATATGTGGAAAAAAAGTTGATAAACATAGACCAAAAGATATGGAGAAATAGACAGTAAAAGATTACAACCTAATGTTTGATCATAGTCCGCTAGAATTTGAGGCTAAATAGAGCACCACCTTGTAGCCGAATCGTAATGTCATAATTGTCTACATAAAAATTGAGCAGCAGAATATCTGCAGGGTCATAATGCTTTGTGACGGATTGTCTTTCATCGAAAACGAACTTAAGTGGCATCTTATATACGTAAGTAGTTTCTTAGGGAAAGAAAGGACAAACGGATATTACAGTAAACGTGTTTTTTGGAGATCTTAATATCTGCAATAGTCTCACGAAAGTGCCTTTAAGATATTACAGATTACAGAGGAATGCGTGCACAAATTTTCATGCCAATAGGACAATTCTTTCTGAGGTGGTTCGCATTACGGGTCCACCGCTGATTGTTGTTATTTCTGTTTGTTTCGTTGTTAAAGACTAATATTTATTTATTTTTAGAAAATGAATAGAATAATTGAATTACAAAGAAAAGTTTAAACAGTATTTAAGTTGCCGATATCTTCCATCTACTTGGTGATAACAGCCGCGTATTTAGAATACTAATTGTAGCCAGGACGAATCTGTCGGTTAAATGGACATCAGGACATGACAAATCTTTCGTTTCTTTAACTTTAGGTTTTCGGTGCCAGTTTGTTTCCATTAGGTAATAGGGTGCTGCAGCAAATGTTTACATGGCTTTAAATCAAGAACGCAGCTCGTAGCTTCCTTTATAATATCTGGGACGGCACTGCTGTGAAACTACCTCTTCCTGTTATCCGACTGTCCTATACCTTATTGTTGCAAATAATGAAAAAATTACCGTGCAAAATTAATTTTAACGGAAATTATAATACACTGAGAAAATTGTAATACAAAGAAGGAGACATGTGATGACAATGAAATTTATTCCACAGATAAGGGACATTACAATGCACACATGATCATAAGTACAGAACTGCACATATTCTTTGACCGTGAGAATTCAGTACTGTGTAAAGCCGTCACGTGCTGCAATCTAGACACCTAGACCAGGGGTCCTCAAAGGCGGTCTATTAATACTAAAGAGGATCAATTAAACTGCCTACGGATTTGGAGATAAATTAAACGAAGACTTTAAAGCGCGTTTTGAAGACTTTGAGAATGCGCATGTTTCTGATTGGTTTCCTACTCCATTTGATGTAAAAACTGATTGAAATGTGTAGATCTTGGAACTAAAGTGTTGTTTAAAAATAAAAATCTCGGTGAATTTTGGAGCAATAACAATATTACTATTAAATACCCCAGGCTAAGAGCAGAAGCCGAACCTTCATTAATACTTACATTCCCAACTTCATACATGGTTGAAGCTAGTTTTAGCCAAGCAAACAAAATTTTGACGAAACAGAACAACAGATTGAAAATAGAAAGCATGACTTCTACGTCCATCTGTTATTTGATTGAAATGCAGTTTTTATGCACAAGTAGCTGAATACGATTCTGCCGGGTTGCCTATTAAAATACGGTCGCAAGTATTTTTAATTAAATTTTTAAAAAATCCAAAATTTAGTTCACTTCTCTTTTAAATAAATTACAATTTATTTCAAAGAGAGAACTGTAAAGAGCATAAAAAGATTGGGTTGCATATGCAAAAGTGGCCGCAAGTAGGGTTGCCAGCCGTCAAAGGTACGTAAGAGAGCGTGAGAGATAGCGCACCACAACGTCCATCAGAATGCCATGATGCTTCCTTCAAAAAGGCCATGGCCGAATTCCTTGCCGTTCCTTGTACCCTGTCCCATCCCGCCTTTAATGACCTCGACGTCGACGAGGAGTAATGCCATAAGTAAAAAAACATCTTTCATTGGGATGTTGAGCAGGTTTCCTGATTGCTTAGCATAAAAAAATTGCCAAAAATGATTTAATGTTTTTATTAAATACATAATTTGGGGATCGATAAGACAGCAAATATTCTACGAAAGGGTTGATGGGATAAAACGTTTGGAGACCCCCGCTGTCGACCAAAACGAACAAGTTGCCGAGCGACCATATCCGAGACATGTTCGAGGGCGCCATGTCAGGCGAACGGCCAGGGAAGCAGTGGTATCCTCCATTCTCCGATGAAGGTTTGCATTCTTCGCCACATGTGGCGGGACATAGTCCTGTTTAAATACGACCATGTGGACCTGCCTGCAGGAGTATTAGTGTCTCCGGTTCTAAACCTCCATCATGTAGCAGTCGCCGCTGTAGCACAAATTGAATCTGGATTAGTTCGAAAACACCTCATTCCGATTCCTAGAGAACCAATCACCCTGACACGTTGGAACTCTCAAATGCTGATAATTGCGTCCTTTGAGGTCGACGAGGCATACCGGCACTTCTTGCAAGTTTCCACTTTGTTTGACGGCTATACAATGACTGAGCGTGGCGTAATATTAACATGTCTGGCCACATAATTTTTTATTTTTTTTTTGCTTTACGCCTCGTCATCATCGAGTCATAAGAGGCAAGGAACGGATAGGAATGCAACCACGGGGTTTGAAGGAACCATCCCGACATTCGCCTGGAATGATTTCGGGAAATTACGGAAAACCGAAATCTGGGTTCCCGGACGGGGATTCGAACACGCGTGCTCCCGAATGCCAGGCCAGAGCGTTACTACTCTCTGCCTAGTTCGGTCCAGGTGATATTGAACAGGAAGCTGCTGCGCCTATGTGTACCCTATCTCTCTGCAATTTTAATCACTTATTATGGTTCAACTGTTCTACCCATCGTCCGATTTTGGAGTGATTGAGACCAATCCGTTTGGTTGTAATTTTCATCAATAGTGCTGTATATCCGGCTAACATTATACTGTGAAACAAAATTTTTTCACCCTCTTGAATTTGGACCTCCTGAATTCGAAAATGAAACTCAGAATATCGTATCACCCACAGTTTTTGTACAAATCGTATACATTTGCAAATGATGATAATCCAATATAATGATATACACGAAAACACCGTATGAAGCTCGGAAGCTTGTGCCTCTAGCGGCACACAGCTGTCACGTTGTAAATGGCGCTGCCTGTCTGACACTGTGTCGTGCTTGTGGAAGGAAGTACGTGATGGTGTACAGTAGCTACCTGATTCTGTGTAAACTCTTAACAGTTTTTGTTATAATTTTCGTGAGCTTTTGGTGAAAAGACCTAAGAAACATTACTTTCGGAGTGAAACTAGGCGACATCAATAAACCATGGGCTCCTCAGGTCGTGTGTGTTATGGGTGCAGGAGATTTGACGGTGTGTGGCAGAAAAGAAGTCATTAAGATTTGGCATCCCTATGGTCTGGCGAGATCAACGGAATCATACCGACGACTGCTACTTCTGCTCTTGTAAGGTGGCTGGATTCAACAAGAAAAGCAAGAAGCCTATTGAGTACCCGAACAACATCGCTCAACGATTCGTCCTGTTTCACATGGCTGCGCAGACACTAGATACCATGCAGGAGATGTATGAACCTGACTTTGAGGCAGACAGAGATGAGGGCTCTCTTCTGATCACTTGGCCAGACCTAAATAATAGTCTTGGGACTGACAAAGGATCAAGCAGAGCTCCTATGGTTAAGACTGCGTGAAAGACATTTGTTAGCATCAGTATGTCCCTCCGTTACATTTTTCAGAAAAAAGGACTTGATATTCACAAAATACTTTTCTGAAAATGGCTTGTCAGTTCAACATTCCTACGCGCCTGATGACTGGAGACTGTTCATTAATTCATTTAAAAGAAGGCAACTCTGCTGCACAATGGTAACATGTATGCCTTAATACCTGTCGGCCATTCTGTGCACCTGAAGGAAACATATGACAACATGATCTTCTTACTACCATTAATTATGAGTAGGGTTCGGATCTTTAGGAAAAGTCATATTTTTTCCTACCTTCTTTTTGAACTGAAATGCTGAAGTAAACACTGATTCAACGTTTCTGATTGTATTTATATAGCATATAAATGCATATTCAGACCATTTTTCTAGTTTTGATCATATTTCGATAATATTTATGGTCATATAGTCATATTTTGAGGAAAAATCTGGTGGAATTCACTAGATATAGATGTGGAGAAATTAAGATAATTATTAACAGACCTGTACTCCTGCTGTACTGGTGTGTGTGTGTGTGGGGGGGGGGGGGGTGAACTAATTTTCACTGTGGTCAGAATTCACCAGTCAAGAATTAAATTTATACATTATTGTCAGTCTCTAAACGTAATGTTCCGCGTCAATCAATATCTCAATGAAATATCCTCAGTCATCGTTAAATCTGTAGTGGATCAGTGGGTAGACCTACCACCATGCCGAAAATAAAATTTTCTGAAAGTGCGAAGTTTCATAAAGTAATTTATAGATGAGTATTTTACTACAGATGAAAGAATTCTATTCTGTAAATTATCTGAAATTAAAGTGACTTCAACAAAACGATTTAAAATTTAATTTCCCAATGGTGCAGCGAGTGCACGGGAGCAAATTATGCTGTCTACATGAAAGCGACACTACTAGATAAAATAAATGATGTAGAATTGAGTATGTTTTGATTTATAGTAAGTTTGAATGTTTGGTCATATTTTGTCATTTTTAGGTAATATTTACCCATTTTTAAGGGCATACTTCCCTGCATGTTTCTCTATTTTTTTTGGTCATAAAGATCCGAACCCTACTTATGTGGTTCTCAACTGGAAGCTGTGCGCTGATTTGAAAGTGTTGGATATGTTTTTAGGACAACAATGGGGATATACCAAGTCCTCTGCTTCATCTGTGAACGGAACAGCAGACTCGTAAGAAACATTGGGAGCATAAACAGTGGCTCCTGGAGTGGGAGGTTTAAATTGGTTCCAGAGGACAAAAATATCAAATGTGACCCCCTAGTGGAAACCTCAGCTCCTCAAACTAGGCATAATGAAGCAGTTTGTCAAGGTATCACAGTATAGCAACTGTTTGAAACATCTATGTTAACAAGTTCCCCAACCTGTCAGATACTAAGTTGAAAGAGGGCGTGTTCACTGGTCCCGATATTCGGAAACTAATGCTGGATGAAGATTTCCTTAATCCAGTGAATGCCTTAGAGCTAGAAGCGTGAACTGCCTTTAAGTGTGTGGTTCAAAACTTCCTGGGCAAACAATCGTAGCCCAGAATATATCGACATAGTAGAGAACATGCAGACGAAATTGAAAATGCTGGGATTCTCATTGAGTTTGAAGTTACATTTTTTATATTCCCATCTTGACTGTTTTCATACAAACGTGGGTGGTATGAGAAACAGGGTGAAAGATTTCATCAGGATATCAAGGACTTGGAACTACGATACCAGGGAACTTGGGATGTTCTGATGATGGGCGAATACTGCTGGATGAAATGCCCTATAAGAGGAAAAGCAGGGGTCACGCCATGACAAGTCGGTAAGCACGGAATGAATGAGGTTAAAGCACGATTTGTACCACATTCTCTGTATGCATCCGTTCAGTGTGTGCATGTTTCAGTATGTTGTTGTATTAAACCTGAATTCTACTTCAAGAAAACCTCTTTTGGGGAAAAAGGTTTTTTTTCCCTGTTGCATTGAGTTACTTTTGGCCTGAATCTGCTAAGGCAGACTACATAGGTAGGATCCCCAGACCTTCCCTAAGTCTGACCTCCGTCATTAAAATTAATATTTCTTCAATTTGTAAAAGTAAAAATAATATTAAAGTCGTTATTGCCATCTCTGTTGAATTCTGCTTTTCCTTCTTTTGTTGATTCCTTTCTATTTCTGCTTATAGCTGGAATGTATGGTTTTAGAATTTACCTTCTTTTGAATAAAGCATGGAATCATTAGATACAGGCAAAAGAAAATCTCAGTATGGTTAAGTCCGAACATGATAAATTTTTTCCTTGCCTCAGTTGGGTTCGACGTTTTTATCGTATTGACGAGATGAAAAATTGATAACAATTCACATTTTGGTTCTACCTTGTTTTTCTAAATCATCTTCCCAAGACATGGCCTAAACAAGTATTCTAACATCCTGGTGAATAAACCGTTAGGTGAAAAACAAGTTAACCGGCGTTTCCGCTTATTTTGCTGCGACGTATGCCATAGTGAATTATACAGTGGCGTTGAACTATAAATATAATCAGTAATCACTTTTATAGGCCGTAATCGTACATAGTTGTGGTTATAGAAAAAGCCGCCAAGTTTTTTTTCCAACAATTGTACTTTATTCAAAGTGTCGTGATTCGTTCGTTAAGAACTGTAATTCTGGGATAGGACAGCCGGCTCAAATTTGGAGAAAGGTCATCTAAATATTTACGTAAAGTGATCGCAGTGTGTAAACTCGTGCTAGTCAATTCCAAAAAAGACATGAGTTTGGAATATTACCGGGGGAGACTTTGCAAGAAATAAGTCAATCTGTACTAGCAGTTGTTTTGGAAATAATGTGTAACATCAAAAAATATAATTTATATGGATACAAAATGTTATAAACGTAGACTGGTATCAGTGATACTAAGTTCTTTTTGACACTGTTTCTACGCTCAAGGCGATAAGATGAAGTAAAAATCATATAAGTACGAATCTGAGGAGGTAAGGGGGCGTCCATAAATTACGTGAGGTGAAATAGGGAGTTGTCCGCGGGGGGGGGGGGGTTAACGGAAATCTCACGTGAGGTTTTGGAAATTTTTGTTGGACTGTGGAGCTAAAAAAAGTCCACAAAACACGCGAAGGCCGATTTTAGGGGGTATTTCGTCGAAAAGTGTGGGTGTAACCGGCTGTGGAAGGGTGAGACCTAAAAAAAAGTTGCGACGGTGATTTCTAGGGGGGGGGTCTCACGGACCAAATCTCACCAGAGGGGGGGGGTCCGGAAATCCGGAAAATCACCTCACGTAATTTATGGACGCTCCCTAACTCGCTATAGTATTGTTATACAGGATGTTATAAAAACGAATCGAATATTTTAGGATGTGATGATATGCATAAAAAGATAAAAGAATTAATAAGCCTTGGACCAAAACACATACTTTAGAAGTTAATGGCTGGTGCGCAGTGTAACGTCAGTCAGTAATGTCTCTGCACTTCAGCATAAGAAGTCACGCACCTGGAGTGATGTAAACTTTTAAGCTTCAGTACTGTAGTAATATGTCTTTGTATACTTACTCTTAACTCTTGGTACGTAACGTGGTATCAGGAACAACCAGGACAGTTTCAAAGTGTGTGCTGAAGGGCAGAGGAATGCATTGTCATGGACGTGACATTGCGCACCTGCTATTAGCTGCAAAGTATGTGCTTGCGGACTGTCTGACATTTTTGTGTTGTCCTCTGCTATATGGCCACGTGGTGTTGTGTGTGTCAGGTGCTGGCGTGCCCCGAGGCGGTGTCTGCGACGCGGTCGCGCGTGCTGTCGCACATGCACGCGGACGAGGACGTGCGCTTCTCGCTGTACCCGGCCGGCCTGTGTCTGTCCGCGCTGTTCCTGGCCGCCACGCTGTGCGCGGGCTCGCTCATGCCCGCCGCCTCGCACGCGCTGCACTGGCGCTGCCAGACGGCGCACGTCGCCTGTCTGCTCGCGGGGGACGTCCTGCTCGCCGCCACGCAGATGGCAGGCGCCAGCCTCAGGGGGCCGGCCTGCTCCACCATAGGTACGTTGTGCTGATGTCGAAAATTAAGCGGACATAAAGTATGAAATGGACGTCTTTCGCTCGCTCTCTCTCTCTCTCTCTCTCTCTCATATACATACGAGATTAGACATCGGTTGATTTCCTTGTGTAGGGAACAGTTTAAGGAAATAACCAACCGATAATTGAAGACGTGGGTTGTAATGAGTGTGTCGAGATGAAGATGCTGGATCAAGATAGGAAGAGATGGGGGATTGAATAAAACCAGTCGAGAGACAGCAAAGAAGAAAAAGTTTTAATTACGAATATTTTCCCTTTACGGTTTTCTTTTTGCGAAAAGAATTTTACTAAATGAATTACATTTCACGAAACAAGTACTACGTAAATTTAAATATCATCTCATTAAATAATACTACCTTTAAAAAATAGCTACGGAGTAAAACTTATCTAAGGTTTGTTCACATCAAACATGAGGCAAACACTATTATACGTTGCACTAAAATTTCGACTGACGTCTGCTGCGAGATCGGCATTTCAGATATCGAAAAGTGAACCTAACGGACGTTTATGGGCATTTTATATTAACATTATATTTTCTCTCTATGGTCTTTAAGATAAACTTTTAGTTTCTTACAATTACTTTTTTCGCGTTTCGTTTTAAAACTACAGATATTTATGAAACATTCGTTACAATTTTCTACTGATCAATTGGATATTATTTTGATACCTTGTCGTGTGCCCAGAGGCGGCTGTCTATTGGTTACTCCGAGAGAGTAAAAAAAGGAAATACAATGCTGCATTCGCCACTTTAAATATTTCTTAACGTTTTTTGACAAGACAATAGTACTGCAATAAACACACGGATAGTCACGCTAAACCGCAGTGCAGAAAAATGTTTATACTGTACAGCTGCTATAGTAAGCACTAGTTGAAACTCAACTGCTTTAGCCGGATTCTAACTTGATAGTTTCCTTGAAAGGCCTAAAAATTTGGGCGTTGACCTGACGAAGGTGAAACAATATGGTTATTAACAAGAGTGATCCTGTCAAGCATATGCCTAGAGATGGAGTATGGTTGAATTATTTCCCTCGATATCAGGGCGTAATACTGAATACTCATCACCTTTTGCACCATGTCGAAAGAACTGCATTGATTGTTACAGATAATCCCTCAATACCATTAGATGCCAGATTTAGTCCTACAGTGGGCAATTGTTTAGACTAGAGTATACTGTATACTTTTTTTGCGTTATTTGTTTGGAAGAGAGAATTTGTCACTTGTTCATCTCGATTAACAGAAAGATGCAAGTCGCCGCGTTATCACAAGTCTTAGCTGCACCGTAATCTTTTGTATGAATGAATGTATTCAAAATGATAGTGAGTTGGGGGTGGTTTCCCACTAGTGCTATCGGCTAACGTCCGCTAGTTTTAGCAAAATATTTGACCGGATGTAAATAAACACTATTATGGCTACAGTCTAGTGTTATGTAGCTGACTTCTCAGTCCTGAGATTTACTTGTTTGTGTTGCCTCTACGTTTATCTGCTTTACATTAGCCATAATAATAGTTTTCACATGTTTTGATTTGGTTTGGCACTGTTCCATTACGAAATCAAAGACGGCAAAACTTGAAATTTTAAACGTTTCAATGACGCATTTCTGGAATTCGGTTATTGGACGTCTGCGCCACAATTGTTTAAATTCTCTTGCATTTCATTCGTTTTTGTATCTTGGAATTTTCCAGTCGACAGACAGGTGACGAGCCATCTATGTCTACGAGCTTGACGTATGAAACTGTACCTACAATACCACTCTGTAGGTGTTACGTGGTGAAACTAGTGAGGGATGTGTACTGGTACGATACTCTGCGATGCGGTGTCCGGTTCTTTCCAGACAGTTTCCAGTAGCGTGCAGTAATGACGCCACGGTTCCCTCCTCATGCGAAACTTGCGTTTCCGGTAGTCTTGGATACTGCCAGGTCCTTGGCACGCATGTCTTGTAACAAACCTGCATCTTCACTCTCGCAGCTTACAGCTACCGTGGTGCTCGCTACGATTTTTCCATATTTATCAACCATCATAGAATTTTTAGTCGTTCCCACAGGAATGTGTACTGTCAGATATTGGTGAGGACAGTTCAATCGTGTTGTTTAACTTGGTGTATTACAGTTAAAGAAAAAGTTGTTCCCTACAAAGGCTAACGGAGGATCATATATATATTTGTTTAAATGCTTTGTGATTGAGATTCGTAGTTTGTTCATGGCATCATTGCAGTTTATTTCTGTTATATTGATCCTGTACAATAGTAATTAATAATGAAACTGTGAATACTGATACCCATTGAGTTGAGGAAACCACCCAATATCTGTTGGTGAGAAAGTCACACTCTTAATAACGATACAGGAAGATTCAGTATGAAAGGACATAGATAAATCAACTCCACGGAAGGAATGTTGTAAACAAGGTAGGAGGTAATACAAGAAGACTTGTCAACGTATTTTGCAAATTGTAGTATTAATCAATACTGTTTGAGGAAACTACGATATGAGGCAACTTCTGCTACCTGACGGCACTATCCACTTACCACTTAAGGAATGCAGCAGTACTTCAACAAATACTTTAATAGCAATATTAAATCCGTACAAAATCATGCACGCCCCACTCGAAATTACAAATATGCAGTAGTGACATAGGAATTAGCGGTACACTATAAAACAGTTCAGACAACTCCATTTAATAAAACTTGAATGCAGCGAAACAAATGGCTTACATTTAAAGTGCGATTTAAATTTATTGGTGTATACATTTTGAGTCTCTTCAAGCATTTGCAATATATTTTGCTCAAGGGTTGCTTTGTAAATAGCGTCCGTTCTCTGCACACAGTCTGGATGGGAGCTATATACCATATTTCGCTGTTTTGTCGAATTTTTCAATTGGAGAGGGTTCAATAACTGGTAACTGGTTGTAGAACATGCTGTCGTCAATAGTAAAGTTGGTTTGCTACTGTATACAACTCTCCATGTCATCCAAAGCCTGGCAAGTTAGCTTTCACGGTTTTTGTGTCCTCGCTGCCGGTTTTGACCCCGTCATTGTCAGCGCTTAATGTTTCTTTTTGGATTTTTTTGTGGCTTTACGCCTCGTCGACTTCGTGCTTAAAGGAGGCATAGGATTGGCGGCAAGGAACGGGGATGAATTCGGCCATGGCTTTTTTTTTTTAATGAACCATCCTGGCATTCGCCTGGAGTAATGTCGAGAAAGCGTTTTAAACCGAAATCTGGATGTCGACTCGAACCTGCGTTTTCCCTATTGCAAAGGCCAGAGCGTTACCACTTTCCCATCACTCTTGGTGACTGTTGTTAATCGAAATCATCTTAAGTGGTAGGAATGATCGTAATTCTTCAGCTTAGTGTTTTGTGATGGTTACCACATTTCGAAAGAGCTATTGTTTTTCCACCTTATGAGAATGCAATGGCATCTTCAATATATCAGAAAGTAATATCAGACAGGGCAAATTTCCGTATGCTCCTTCAGAAGAAATCCGTGGTATTTATCGTAAGGATGTTAAAGCGCTTGTCTGAAGAACACGGTTGTGAAGCACAGTAAGCTGTTCTCCGACGTGTAACGAGCGATGGTGTTGAAAGATCCGCCCGGCAGGAAACGACTTCCACCATCTGATGGGGCGCTTCCTCAAGCAGCACCACCGGATCTCTGCTTATTCTCCACTCTAGGACTCTGTTTATTCCTTATTTCTCTTTGGCGCTCCTTCGTCTAATTTTTGGTCGTCTAATTATACGTCCGCAATTTGGTCTATTATCAGTTTTTTTTTTAATCCAGTTCGTTGTGACTTGATGTTTTTCTGGACATGAACATTCGATATTTTATCTCATCGTGTGTTTACTTCATTATCTTGTTACCGTCTGCATTCCATCAAATGGTGTCCGTCTTGTTCTGCTTGTGCCAGTGTTGGTTTTACACTATATTAATGTCTCAGTTTGTAAATTAAGATTGTACTATTTCAGACAGTTTAATTTTCCGTCTAAACATTGCTTGTTATTTTTACAGCAAGATAAGCTGACTTTCACTATTAATTGCTCCATAATTACCTCAATCTTTCCCGAAGTTACTTCTCAATGCTATCATACATATGCCAATGCCTTTTACTGCAGAAATCACTTGTAATTTGAAAAAACTTCTTTAGAGATCCTCAACATCAACTATGATAATTGTGTAGTGAGTGTACGTATTTTGATGTGCAACATTGCCCACTTCTAGTTTTATCGCAGTTTACTAGATACACATTTGTGAATGTTTATAAATTAAATCTTATCTGACGAATAATAAAACTAGATAGAAGATTTTTCTACTGGTAACACTTTTTTATTTTGAAGTCGTACTATTGTGTTCATTTTAATACCATTTAACAAAATAACAGAATCGCAGTTATTAGTATATCAATACAGAATGAAGATAGATGAGGAAAAAAATTACTAGGTACAGAGGTGGAAAATAAATGCTTCATACGATCATAGTGTGGAGGAGGATAGCATTTCGTTCGATAATAAACGGAATTGCGCAGAACACATTGGTTGGGGCCAGGAAGAGAATTCAAAGTTCTGCATTTATCGGAGAGGGCTGTAAGGGTTATACCAGGGTTTTCAGGGAGTTAGTCAGAGCATTGCTGGGGTTATAGTGGGGTAATTTGCGACTTACATCATGCGTATCAAATACAATATTTGAAAGGAATGAAAATGAAGACAGCTAAATTTATTTGTGGAAATTACCGTAGAACAAAGTAACTGGGTTGGGCATAATTCGAAGACATTAAATGGAAGAAGTCTTGGGGTGCATGAAGCAAGCATACATTGGCGACGAGGAATGGATGTATGTTGATAAAATCAGGAGGGCAAGTGAAAGGGAAGAGATGACTATCAATATAAAGTAGCACTTAAATACTGGCAGATTTTAAAATAAAAATTTGTGAAATGTTAAAATAGATGTGAGGGGAAATTTCCGCCTGGGAAAGAAATTAGTATGTCACAAAATAATATGGAACCATCTGACGATTTTATCCCGAGCTAGAAATTCATACTTGGCGTACAAGAACCATGTATGGTAACACTTCAGTTACATACTGCCAGGGCATTAATTCCCTGAAAATTGAGTTTTGAAATTTCTACGTTCAAAACATGCGTGATTTCCTAAGGTTAAAAGCTATAATTAGTTTTTCTTTAGAAATTAATTTTCGTCTTTTCCACACAGATTGTGGGAAACTGTTTTTAAAATCTGTTGATTGTACAATAATTCCATGACTGAAAAGTATTTCCTGTGTCAATGCCAATCGTCAGACGAATAAGCTGAACAGAGTTTTTATGAACTGGATGTTTCATTCGAAGTGTGCCGTTTTCAAATTTATATCTTCTAATATCGTAGAGGCTTGAGAGATGCTTAATGTGGGAGTAATTACATTAGTAAAGAGTGGATTATCTTGTTTCACTCAACCATTTAAAAAATTTGCAATTAATTTTCCGTTGACAATATAAACGGCTAAGAAATGCGTTACTCTAAAGTCATTACCAACAAGCTGGATGATAGCAGCGATGTTAGTTAATACGCTTTTCGGTTAGTTCAATCGGGCACAATAGACTTTGATGCCACTTTTCTTTACTCTAAATAACAATAGTGACAGTACAGTTTTTTAGGTTTCCTTATCAACTAATGTAATAGTTATTGACATTTGTCATTCAAAAATATATTTTTATGATAGATGTGTCCACTGGGACCCCTAACGCACCGCACAATTTTCATTGACGTCTATATTTCTGTACTATAACGTAAATCTATGAATGAATTCCATTTGTTACGGAATCATGCAAAAACTACTGAACACATTTTGGTGTGATTTTTTTTCAAGCTTTAAAAACTTAGGGTCTCGTTTTTAAAACTTATGATAGTTTCACCTGGCGCTGGAGGAGGAAAGTAAAATCTGTTGTGAACACCAATCCGCTTCAACTATAATCTCGCATACCTTTAACACTACCTACTTTCACGATGTAGTTTTACACCTTAGAATCATACTTAAAATTAGACGTATATAATCATACTTTGTAATCTGACACCTGAGCAGAAAATTAAGGACAGTAGTGGCTGATTAATAAAATGTTTGTAAATTGTAATAATTTAAAGGTAGACGAAAAAGCGACTGAGAACTACTCTGAGCCACGTAGACGAATTCACGACGGAAAAATCTAATACATTATAAAAACATACACTTTAATAATCGAGAATAAATTTCCAGCATCGTCTCGCCGTGCGGGCGTAATTGGCATGAGTCTTTACTTTAGTGGAAGCTTACGTCATGATATCCGCGTTCCTTTATTCACCGCTCATGTCTTGCAGTAGTGAAGCTGTATGGGGAATACCTTAAAGTTTACGCAGGCGCTTCATAGAAATGTTTCCAATGCAATTATTATTTACTGCCTTGTCTATACATTGTTCCAAAGGATGAGCCTTCTAATATATAGACGAAGCATTAGTGACTCACCGCCATCAAACTGACTCTAATCGCTTTTACACTCGACAGTAACCGGTTTGCATGTGCATAAATCTGACCATTTTACATATTCCGACAAGCAGCAATTTCCTAACGACGTTTCGTGGTATGAATGTCGCTTTCAACGGGGTTCTAAGATAAGGAGGGAAAATTCCAATTAGTAGGGTGGCTTTAAAAGCGTAGTATAATTAAAATTACTTTTGCAAATTAGTTATCTCGCCTATCAAGCTCAAAGACATACTTTTTTACGTCACGTGTAGATTTTGTCAACATATGAGACGTGACAGCGTAGATATGAGTCCCATTAAATCGTTACCCATTCCTAAATTGAACACCGAGCGGGGCGGTGTAACAGTTAGCGTTCACGCCTCGCATTCGGGAGGATGGCGGTTCGAATCCCCGTCCGGGCATCCAGATTTGGGTGTTCCATGGTTTCCCAAATCACTCCAGGCAAATGCCGGGATGCTTCCTTCAAAAGGCCATGGCCAAATTCCTTCCCATTCCTTGCCCCCCATCCTTTCCCGTCTCTAAAGACCTCGCTGTTGAGAGACGTAAAGCAGTTAAAACTAAATTGAACTGACAAAGTTGTAACCATGAGTCTATTTGGATTAGCATAATTTCACCACTGTGACCAGTACAACCAGCCCAGGTTCACATCCCGGACTCGACATATCGGATGACGTAAATTCAGATCATAAACTTCGAGCATATAATAAAGCTATTCTGTATTTAATTAGCAGTGCATGTAAAAGCTTTCGAAAGTTTCTTTTAAAAAGTATCAAGTTCATAGCTAAAATTAATAATCGCGTAAAAGTGCATTAATTGTTTAATCTTATTGCTTTTAAGAAGATCAAATTCGAATATTTCAAAATTTAACTTGCTCCACTTTATGAAACAAATGATAAGTTTATATAATCTAACTGGTAAGTCACGTGAGATTTGAATTTTATGTGTTTGTTTAGATAATCGCACCAGACTGATTCCTTTTCACCACAGATTTTAACTCCGAGCTGTCATAGAGAGAGGGAAAAAACAATGGTGGTTCCATAATTTCATTAATTTGACTTTGCATAAATCCACTTAAAAATACACAGTAAAAAATTGAGAAGTTTATTAAATTAGTTTTGTTGTGAATATTAATCCTCTTAACATTTATAATTCCATGTTTCAATTATATCGTTTGCTCTGAGTTCTACGACGTTTTTGATGCACTAAAGAGTTCCTAAAACGAATGATTTTGTTCCACTAAACATACTCAGGATTGCATATTCCACATCACTAGGATGGTAATAATGAACGTGGAAATTTACAAACCATGTCTCATTTCAGAATTACGATTGGAATTTCTGACTTGACGCCATGTAATGCAAATCTGTAGTTGTAGTGATTAAAGAAGCTCAAACTTCCAAGATCACTAGGCCACAAAAGAAACGAAACTGTGGTCCAGCGCTGCTGAACGCATAATGCATCGTGATGTGGTCCTAGGAGGCTCAACATTGTTCGTAAGCAAAGTCAGAGATCCGGCTGCGTTATTTCTACGTTCATCTGTTTTTTTATTTGAAATACTATTTTTATCTATAATTATTAATAGCAGGATACGGTTCTGCCGGGTTTCCTATCAAAATATGGCCGCAAGTATTTTTAATTAAAATTCCAAAAATTAACTTTTAAAAAAAATTTCGTCCGTTTGTTTTAAATGAAACTAAAATCATTTCAAAAAGATAAAGAAGAGCGGAGGTTTGGTGCGCCAGCTCTCTCTCGATTTAACATATCTTCAACAGCTGGCAACTCTTACTTGCAGCCACTTTTAAATAGGCTATCCACACTTTTTTAACTTCTTTAAATGTCTCTCTTTGAAACGAATTAAAATTTATTTTAAAAAACAAGTGAACGAAATTTTATGATAGGCATCCCGGCAGAACCGTATTCTGCTAATAACAATTATGCATAAAAATTGCATCTCAATTTTAAAAAAATGGACGTAGAAATCATGCAGCCAGATCTTAGATTACAAGAATGTCGATTGCTTCTTTGTAGCGATTACAGCGGGTGCGAAGTGCTGTGTGTGGCCTAGAAATGAAGTCAGCGGAACAGTTACCGCCCTTCCCATTGTCTGCCTCGCCGGAGATACATGCGAAAATTTACACACGTCTTTAGTGGTTCCCTTCTCTCTTCTGTACAACTTCTCGTGTCGCTTCAGCAACCAGAACACGAGTCTCTTGTCCCTTCAGCGATATAAAGCGCGATTAACACTCAAAAAATAAACAGACCTTTTCGTGAAATTCTTATCCATGTTGACGGGAAACTGCGTTACATTTTTGTGGGTAGATCATAGATAACGTTTGATACATGACTGTTGTAGCATTCTTTTTACAGCAATATTCAATAAGGAGCAGATTTTGAATTTTTAATTCTTACAAACTATAAAATATACGAATACGTCCCTCGCATAACGGGATAGAGGAAGGGTCAAAGTTTTACTGTATACATTCGACATGAACATCATTTGTTGCGCTACAAACGTAAAAACGGTAGTCCATTTCTTGCCAATTAATTCGTCATTAGTTATCGAATTCACAGCTGAAACAATTCGTCTTGGCAACTGTTGAAGAGTAGCAGGCATCGGTGGTAAGTTACATACATACAAGTTATAAAAATCTCGGAGGTAAGAATTGGCGATTTGGAAGGCCACAGACTACACAAGATCCTCTTGGCCACCACTTCCAATCCATCGTTCTGGAATTGTTTCAATCTGGTAGTTTTGTACCTCGTAGTGAAAGTGAGGAGATGCATCGTGTTACAGAGAAATAAAATCATTCCCATCTTCTTGAAGCTGGGGAAACTACCAATTCTGAAGCATGTCCAGATAAAAAAAAAAAAAAAATTTCTCCACAAAAAGAAAGAGCCATAAATTTTACTAGCAGTAATCTAAACTGATTCAGCTTCGGTGAGTCCATCATGTTCGATGGCAAAACAAGGATTCTCAGAACTCCAAATTCTGACATGATTGCGATTAGTTCATCAGACAGATGAAACGTCGCTTTATCTGAAAAACCGTCTTTCAGAAAATGTGTTGTTTCCCAAATCCTGCAGAATTGCAATGCAAACTTCTAACGTTTTTTCACGACCTCCAGGACGCAGTGCATGAAGTAACTGCAGCTTATACGTTTCTTTATAACATGGCAAACCGTTGTCTGCGGAATTCATAGTTCACTGCTTGCCCGAGGGCTCCGTGCTAAAGCGCTTCGGATACGACCAAAATTTTCATTTGACATTAGATAAGACTATTGCTTTTCGCTCTTCATATGCAGCCATCGTCTACAAATTTCTTATACCAATCGTAAATCTATTTATGACGAGGTGGCACTTTATTGAACTTACGACGAAATGCACGCCGCACATCGACAATGGATTTACTTTTTGCATACTGTAGCACACGAAACGTCTTCTATGGCGTAAACCAATTCCACGTAAACAAACTTCAGCGCCGTTGGCGGCAGCGAATGGAACTAATAGGCGAGTCTAGAAACTTCGAACCTTCCTCTATCCAGTGACGTGTGGCATTTATCCGTATCTTTTATAGTTTGAGGAATAAAAATGCAAAATCTGCTTCTTATTTTTGAATAAGCTTGTATTTGATGCTTCTAGACCTTGGCAAATCGCTTCTTGCGGCTCTCATCCGCCTCTTCTCTCGCTTGTCTGCTTCCCTCTTTGTCTCGTCTTACATAACCGTCGTTCCTCCTGAAGCCTCGCCTGGATATACGATTTTTACTTTATTCTTTTCTTTATACAGACACGTCTTTCAGTACCTCGATTTTTCTTCCCGAACCCTTCCTTTTTTATAATTTCGTTGTCACCAAAACAAATCTGTGAACTAGCATAAAGTAAATTCCCATAGCAGCTTATGTTCAATGTATTTACGTTACTGCATTTTTTTGCGACAGAGATATTCCTTGAACAATGGAAGCACAGATTGTGCAGTCGAGTTTTCAGTTTAATTTTGTCTGCCCACAGGAACATTTGAACAATTCCAGGGTATTTAAAGATGGAAAAAAATTAACCTCATAATTATTATTAAAATTCTTCTATGATAGGTGTTTTAAATCGGTATTAGTTTAATTATTCTGGCTGAAGACAAACCTTGGCAGAGAAAAGACGTTACACCATTGTGTGTAGGTTGTGAAATGTTAATATGTATGAGTGTATATACTGCGCTGTTACTGGTTTCTTGGCTTGTAGCCTTGGTGATCATAAGTGAACGGAAAAAGACAAACAGTTCTAAATGCTTTTTTTTGTTTTGTTTTTTTTTTTTCAGATGACAATTGTATTCTATCAGGTTTCGGTGCTGTGTTCAGCAATGCTTTGCGTAATGCTTGTCAGCTGCTTCTCGCGGGTTATTAACAAAAACCTAAAAAAAAAAAAAAAAAAAAAAAAAAAAAAAAAAAAACTCAAAGTTGGACGAAGCCAAAGCTTTCTTTTTCTCAAAAACCTTAGCTTCTGAAGTATTCAAGAATAAACAGAAACTATCGTAGTGTTAATTTAACGTAGATGTTTCGCGATTTGAATAATTTGCTTGTGATGATAGAAGTTACGATTGTCAAAATAAGTAAAACGATGTCTGAAATTACGCCTAGTAGAACTCCCCTAAATGATTGTGGAAGTTTCCGCGAGTTAGCAACTTATACTTGAATGAAAATAAGTTTGCATCCGGTTTTCTATTCCCCCCCCCCCCCCCCCCGAGTCTTTTTGTCAGTTGACGAATGAGTAATTTTCTAACCTTACACAGTTCCTCGAGTATGGCTGTTTAGTATCTGTCTGAAGTGTGGTAGCTGCATCAGACACAGCAGATAAGAGTTGTTTTCACGCTCCTGCTATAACGAGTGGCTGGAGCAGCTCTCGTCTCAGCTTTGCGAAAGTCTTCGTCTGAGTCACTGTCGTGAGGCTGTGATTCAGCCAGCCGGAGGGGCGGCACCAGTCTTACAAGTACCTTCATTCAACTAACTAGTCTTTTTGCTACATAAAAATTTAGAGACTCGAATTTTGGAGAAAATTAATATGTATACTGTGCTTCTATAAATCTGTATCTTCATCAAGATAGAGACGGTAAAGAAAAAAAATGCATTAGGTCGGCCTTTTTGCTACGGCATAGAAATCATGTTATAGCTTCAAAGTAGTTTCTAAAATATAGACATATTAGTTCTTGAGCAATTAACGATGGAATGCCTTATTCTTTCGAACACACATCACGTTGTTAAGGAAATTCCGCGATCAGGAATTGGCAAGACCAAGGTCTGAAATAGATGCAAGAGCAGAAAGAAATAAGCTCACAAGAAACAAGATAAAAATTATTAATCTTAAAAGCTAGGAGGAAAATAGAGATGAGATTCAGCAGATGCTTCAGATAGTTTCATGGAACCAGTGAAGACCTAGCAGCAATGTTAGTCACGATTGCGCAATGAGTAGGCAGATTCTGTCATAACAATCAACAGCAAATTCAATGAGAAAAGAAGAGACCCATTAAAAAGGAGAGAAGTGAATATTCTATCCGATTAAGACATGATAGAACATTCTGAACTTTGAAAAACCTTGAGAAAAGAAATGAAGGCTGACATATAAAAGAGAATGAGGACGTCGTAAGAGACAGGTATGAAATTGTGTTTAGAGAGCGAAGAGAAAGCTCATAATAGGTAAGAAGCTGACAACAACAATTTATGGAAACAGTATCAGAATTACTGACAGAAGAAGATCTAAGTTTCATCAGAAAATTCTGTAGTAACCTATATGACAATGCAGAGGAAACTACGATGTTTTCCTACCTCTCTAATGTATCCAATGTGTCAGACACTGAAGTTTCACGAATTCACACTAAACTGTTTCTTTACGGTAAATACAGCATAGAGAAAAGTTGGTATCGAAAACTTTTATAGATGGAATGACGAATGGCACATGCAGTTTGTTAAAATAAGAAACCAGTCAGTTCTCCTTACTCTAAAAATTCAGTGGGAAGTACATATGAATAACAACCAAAAGAAAATTTGGTGACCAAGAACAGTTGTTGGTTCTAAAGGATATTGAATCGTGCATTTATAAGTAAAAATATTATTGAAAATCCGTTTCTGAAACGCTAGCATCGATTCAGTTCAGTAAAACGTGTTGGTTTTCTTTTAAAATATCGTAAGCGCTGCTTTTCACAAAACATGCAAAAAAAGTAGTTTGTTACCGATTAAAGATAAGTATTCTATTTTTATTTCTGTTGAAAATTTTCTTACTGAAATCTAAAGCAATGTAGAAATATCCAATCACGACAAATTTTTCACTTTTGTGTGTTTGCTATTACTTGATATATTTCAGTTTGCATCGATACTTTAAAATGTGAAATCTGTTTTTCGAAAATTCGCTTAAGTTAACGTATTTTGCTTTCTCCATCGTGGAGACAAAATCCCTCAAGCCGTTAGAGACAGAAATCTACCTAGAGATTAATTTCATTGCACTTTCTGCTTACCTATATGCAACTTTTGCTGTGACTGCGTTTAGGGTAGCTGTGTAATCTTTTTTCAAATACGTGTTGTTAATGTATCTTAATACGTTCTAATGTGTCAGTTTAAAAAGTTCGAGTATGCCAGAGTGTGGCGGAGGCGAACCGTTTGTTTGCCCGACACTGTTTGCATTCGAGCTGGTCGTTGGACAGCGTGGAGATAAATCCGGGAAGAGACTCAGATAGCTCCTCTGCTAGACGACGAACTTTCTACATAGCTCATGCATTGCGCCATTGCACACCGTTACGTACGTCTGCGCTGACTCAAGTTGTTTACCGTACACGTGCACTAAGGCCAACTGAAGATGCAGAAATCTTGGCAGTGGGAGCAGCTAAATTCTCAAACGTTTCCCTTGAAACGTATTGCAGGGCTGGATGCGGCACTATAAGAAAACAAAAGTATGAACTATTAAGAACAATACAAATGACCAGCAGCGTTGATTTCGAGGTTAGTCGATGTTTATTTCAACTTGTGATTGGTGGTTTTGTCAGTGATGACCCTGATTATCAGCGCACGTAAATATAAGTGAATTAATAAATTCTGTGACCATTGAAGATGAAGGGTAATAAATATTGACCTTGAAAAAAAAAGTTTCTAAATGAAAACTTATTAAAACAATTGCTAACGTAGAGCTTTGTAAACTTTCAAGGCGTGACGACTGAACACAAAGTACCAAAAATAGAGGAATTAAATGAACTAAGTTTTCTCTTAATTGTATATTGATAGATTCTTTACATGTTTACATGCGGTATTTAAATGACTGTACACTCCTTCATCTTCTGGCGAAATATGAATAAGCCGGAAAAACCTGAAGTTTGAACTTTTGCAAGCTATAAACTTGATCGTTTTCCACCTGGAAACCACAATTGTCGAAGTGTTGTGTATAAATATGTTTACTCTATTTCCCTAGAATTTATTAATAGAGGAACTGTTAAAATAACTTAGAAATCAAGATTATAGAGCAATGGCATTAAATCACTTAACATATTTTATATAAAACTAATTATTATTTAGTAAAAACGCCAATACAACTGTTGTCTGATATTCTTTATTTTTCGGACGCGTTTCGCCTCTCGTCGAGGTATCCTCAGCGTACAATGTTTATTTACATTTTGAGGTGTGGTAGTTGGTCTTCTGTGACCTCAACCAGCATGCTGTTTCCACTATTGTGTTTAGCTATATAGTTTGATATACTTATGCCTCCACTGGTAATCAACTTTGAAGTACAGTTTAATGCACGTCAAAACCGGGAAGGTTGATAATGACGTGCATTAAACTGTACTTCAAAGTTGATTACCAGTGGAGGCATAAGAGCCACAGTATATCAAACTATATAGCTAAACACAATAGTGGAAACAGCATGCTGGTTGAGGTCACAGAAGACCAACTACCACACCTCAAAATGTAAATAAACATTGTACGCTGAGGATACCTCGACGAGAGGCGAAACGCGTCCGAAAAATAAAGAATATCAGACAACAGTTGTATTGGCGTTTTTACTAAATAATAATTAGTTTAACAAGCAACTGTGGAAGAAAATGGCCTGCAATAATCAAATATTTTATATACTTTATAATACCTTCGTTTCCGAAATCACCAGAAGAAAGTCTTTATTCTTTCTCCGCATTACCGAAGCATTCAGTTTCTCCTGCCTTATATGTCGCATTTTTAAATCTGTTTCAATCATTTTTTTAAAATTTAATTAATAAAATGTTCTCGAGTTACTAGCCAAATGAACAAGGTGTTTACACACGATATTTAGACAGTCAAACCAGTTTATCAATTTTTTTTATAAAGGTGAATAACACGCCAATGCAATTGAATTTTTGTTTTATTTTGGTGTCGTACGCGTTTCGCTCTATTTCAAGAGCATCATCAGCGACATCTGTTAGATATTTATTCATTTGGTTAGCTACATTTGGTTTAAAGAACAATAAAAAAGTAGGGGTGGAATTAAATTTACTTATATGTTACTTTTTACATTTTACTCATCATCAGGGTTAGCTTCTCTTTGTAGGTTTTGTAGAAAACATCTGAATGTATAAATCACTACACTGCACCTTTATTAACTGAAATCGAGGAAATGGCCCACAATATCCAGTTATTAAACCAGTTTATGATTTGAAGTTTTCTCCAGTCGTAGTTATTACAGTAACCAGAGTTTTTGATTTTACTAGGCATTTTCCGTGCTGTCTCGAGAATATGTAATCGGTGAATCATGTATCCCAAGTTTGTGACTGACAACAAAATTGAACTTTGTCTGGATTGTGATATTTAGAAACACAAACTGTTTCAAGGATAACTTGGATGCGAGCTGCGCTTTCTGAATTAAGGTATCGATCTTTACAGGGTTTTTGATGCTGGGTGTCTATCAGGGTCCTTTCGGTGGAGAATATTTACAAACCCTCACTAGAACTATCACTATTTAACACGGAGTCTAGAGCTTAGAGGTCGCAGGTATCGGAATGGGGGCCGTGGAGCGTGCCTGCCCAGCTCCATATCTTGTGTAAACTGCCGTTGTCAGAGGTCACACGCGCTGCTGTTAAGTCCAGTTTGTTTGGCTGTTAGTCTGTTTGGTTGATGTAATTTCCTGTCCCTTGCCGCGACGGTCTTTTCCTGTCACTGTTCACACCCAATTAGGAAACCTAGGCGACAATGGAAGGGACCACTGCCAAGGAGCCTATTGAAGTTGTTACTGAGCATTAACATTCTCTTGTTTAAAGCAAGTGCCATCTGCTTTTCAATTAAAAGAGGCACATGACAGGAAGAAGGCATCCAGCTCCATTATCCCAATAAACAAATTCCTTTCTCCAGAGAACAGCGACAGAACTTACTCAAAAAAGTTACACGACTCGGATCTGAAGTTTTAGTAGTAAGTTTCCTGATGTATGTAACAAATGTATTTCATAAGTTAAGCTGACGGGTTAGTGTGGTTGACGGCTTACTCTCTTGTAGACGAATGAAACTTTGAAGTCTGAGTATTCCATTAACTGGTGTTCTGCTACTAGTTCTACTCTTTTCAGGTGAAATAGAGTTTAAGAAAAACAGATAATTCAAAAATTTTTACCTTCCGTCTTCTGTTGGTTATCGAATGTCATTCTAAATGGAGAATAAGAAGCTTTCACCAGCATATCTGTGTATGATAACAGGTACTATGATAAGAATCGTTGATCGTTATCCATTTGTTACCATAAGACTTCTTATCGGTCAACGGACTTCATCTTTAAGTATTAGTGATTAATTTAAGATTTGAAAAACTAACCTAGCAGACGACTGGTTTTATTTCGGCCTTTATATTCGGGAGAACATAGTTTCGATCGAGCAATCCTGATTTGAGTTTACATTGTTTCCCGAAATCACTCCAGGCTAATGCCGCCGTGGTGATGATGGTAAGTGGTGACGAGAATTTGAGTTTTGCTGGCTTCCGAAGAACGCCACTTCTGTATACCCATCTAAAGATCACATGTGAAAGTTTGTCTACATCCCGTTTAGGCAGATGAATGAGGCGTGTCACGGATCTAAATTAATACCGGACTTTCCTCGAGTAGCTCAGTATTCCGGACTCGTTTTTCTGGGGCTGGCACGCTGTTCCACATACCGACCGCTCTTCATTCAGATTCTTCGTCCGCCGCACTTTTTGCTTCCAAACTAAATACGGACCTGGAATAGCAGCTTTAAACGTTGTTTTAATTTTTCAACTCCTTTTGCGCGTTTTTTAAATTTACTAGCATACCATTGCTTGCTCTAAACTGAAAGAAAAGACGATTACGGAAAACTAAGTTCTGTACGTGATAAAACAGCGTTAAACTAATATGCACTGAAATGTATTACAATAGCGTCTGTATTTTAATTGGTACTGAAACTTAAAATACGTCTTGTCTAATTAAAAAAAGTTTCAGACACTTTAGTGAAAAGAATTAAGTCAAAGTTCAGTAGTATCCCAGAGTGAACTTAGTTCAGCCATCAACAGATGGCATCGAACTGCCAACGCATACAAATCCACCCCAGTTGCAGTGCTCAAATGCAAGGCCAATACTGTGAATGAAGCTGTTCTATCAGTTACAGCCATTTCACAGTGATCACTATCACCTGTAAACAGCATTCACTATCGATACTTTATTTGTAAAATTATAAAAAATAATAATTGTTTATTAACTGAAGTTGGTAGCTGTTGATCTTATTTTAAATTCAAGTCTTTGCTTGAAAAAATTGGATGCCTATTTATCAATGTCCAGAATTCCAAAGAGTTTAAAGGCCGTACAGGATATGTGCGCCGCATAATATGGGGAGGGGCAGCACGGCTATGTGATATACGGCATTCCTGTTATGTTATATAAAGGGTATTACGTGAGGAGACCAATAACATTGTTCCATTTATAAGAAGTTTCGTAGTAATACGTCACATTGACATGTCAACAAAAGGGACATTGAACGAACGTAAGCTTTCTCGGAGAGTCAGTTGCGTAAAATCTTCTAGGTCTTTCCACCGAGGTAACGCGTCAGTGCAGTGCCACGTTTCGAAGCCTGCCTCAGGCACCATCTTCCGGCGAAGTTCGGAAGATGGAGCCTGAGACAGGCTTCAAAACGTCGCCCTACATTGACGCGCTACCTCTTTAGAAAGCCCTAGAAGATTTTACGGAAAAGGGACATTGTGTCTTCTAAGAACAACATTGCTAAACAACTAGAATCACATGTAAAAATATTCTGTGTCTGAATGTAACCGGTTATTGCAAGTGCATCTTTGAAGCACTTAATGGTCTACCTGTCTTGTCGCATCGTTTGCCTCTGTATTGCGACTCCATTGGTATAGATGGGCTCTTTTTTTTTTTTTTTTTTTTACAAGCTGAGCAAAAGAAAACTGAATTTAACGAAGGAAATCAACTGCATAGATGAATGCAATTTAAAGTAGAGTTGTCTGTAGACGCATATCGTAAGTGAATAACACAAAGAATTACATTGGTTTAATCTCGCAAAGAAGTGTTCAGCTTAATTGTGAATAAATGCGAGTCATTGTATTTGCCTTATTGTATGTACACGTGGAATAGCTGAGACAATGCGAAGTTCCCAGTTTATCTGAAATTGATGTGATCTTACTTAGCTATCAGTCATTGACATCAGTTTGCCATTGATGGCAATTGATATACCGGCACTCAAATTGATAGTTCGATAGAGTTGTATACCGACAATGTCCCTTAAGATTATAACAGGCGATATAAATTTTTGATGTGCAACACATCACGATACCAAAACTTGTTACACAATCGGGGATTTGCTGGCAGAATATTTGTAAGTTTTGTAGCCAACGTGCTAAGTCTATTTGTATGGATTTCGGGGTGTTTACGCAAGACAAAACTTTGCGTTTGACATCTCCGTGTACGTCTACTTTACAGGGTACTTGATCATTTCTGCAGTGTCTAAAGTTATATTCCAGCATAATAAACAATCTTCTTATTTTTGTCTACAACCGTTATGTTGGCGATTAATTTTTCTAGGAATAATTAAAATTAGGTGGTTGATTGTGATATCTGTGTGTTCATTGTACCTTAATGACACAATCTACATTTACACAAACTACTGGCAATTATTTTGTGCATACCTTAGAAAGCGTCCATAAACCACGTAACCCCATTTTGGCCTCTTGTGAAACCTTCCTCCTCCACCCTCCACCCCCGCGTAGCACGTAGATTTTTCCCCTATTAATTCCAGAAGAAATTTTGTACTGTTTTCTCTTGTCATATTACCATAAATTACATACGGAGATAATTAAATGACGGAAATATTTACATGCTGGTGAGTGTTCTGTACCTCATTTTAACTATTACAAATAATATGAATGAAAAGCTACGTGGCCTGGCTCGGATACCCCCCTCCCCCTAGACCGAGCCACGTAGTTTACGGACACTCCCGAAAAATAATTCTTCGATGGATTAAAAATTCTTTTATTTTTTCCAGAATTTAATCTTATCATTTACTAGACATATAAGGGGATGTACAGTCGGGGACAGAATTCGCGAGACCCTTCGCCTTTCGATTATTCTTCGTTCTAGACACGAATACCGCATGGGACAGCATAACTGGTAGGTGGTACACTAAATTCATGATAAAATAGACCTCTCATACCCAGCACTTTACTCAAGACTAAAAAACTGAGCCCGCGCGGCAAGATACTCGCAGACGCTCAGAGGCAAAGTTCGGAGTTCTACAGTAAAAATAATCACGAATATCACCATTTTAGTCATAATAATTATTGAAATAACCAACTCGATTGATCATAGAGAGATGATAACACTTTTTTTCGTAATTTTGATAACCATTGTGTATTTTTTCCCCCTCGAATAAACAGTTAACAATTCGTTAGCAAACGCAATTATATGGCGAATACCGAAAAATCGCTAAATCACGAACGGAAAACCAATAAGAGAGTTTGAATGGACTTAGTTACACTTTCTAGAGCTGCAGCGTTATAGAACTGTGTGTGACAAATACACACAAAGGTTAAGGGTTAGTAGAAAGAGCATGTACGAAAGAACGCTAATGGTAAACTATGTCACGAAATATAAATAAACTATTTCTAGATGATTAAATGATGCGGAATATTAACACCTGAATTTTGTTTGCATCATACCATATTTAGAAGGTAAGCTAAATTTGAACGCAGTAGCAACAGTTTTAGTAGTCATAATAATAATTAAGAACAACAAATAAATCCGCCTGCAATGTGAATTAGCGGATCCACATTTTAAATCTGGAAGATGGAAGTAGGAAAACTTTCATATCTCTCTTTGTTTCTAACTTACACTGATGATTCTATAAATTTTCTGTCAAGCTTTACTTCCTGCCTTCCAAGTCCGATGGGTTATAACTTATAGGTAACACTGTTGCCTGGCATTCGGGAGGACGCGAATTAAAATCCCGTTGGGCATCCAATTTCAGTATTCCATGATTTTCGTAAATCTCTCCAGCTGAACTCCAGAAAAGTTCCTAAATTCTTACCCGATCCTAGTTTCCAACACCATCAGCATTCATATCACAATTGCGTCGAAGATATGACGAAGACGGAAAGAAAAGAACGTGTAGGTATGTGGTATCACTCTAATCCGGCTTGGGTTCGAAACCGCATCTACCTATCCAGGTAAGCGTTTTAGATGGTTTCCCCAAATCACTCCAGGCGAATGCCGGGATTGTTCCTTCAAAAGGCCATGGCCGAGTTCCTCTCCATTACTTGGCCCCAGACCTCAATTAGATGTGAAGCTAGAAGCTAAACAATAATTTCTCAAATAAAAATAATTACATCTCTGTGGTGTGTTTTGGAGCTTTTCCTTGTTGGATTTATCTTATTCAACGGCCGAGCATGGTAGCGAAGGGACTAGAGGCTATTTCCATATGTGGAGAGTCTCTAGTTCGGTGGTTGTTTTAGGCTGGTCGACGTCGAAATCAGTATAAGGGGAAAAAGGACTGGGGGCATATTTCTGAAGGAATTCAGCCATGGCCATACCAGAGAATCATCCCAGCACTCTCGTAGTGATTTCGAATAATCATGCAATAACTAAATACGGATTTCAACCCCTGTTCTTCCGAATGCGATGGCTTGAGCGTTACCGGGACTCTCGGTCACTGGTGCGATTATGGCCAGGGGCATGGGTGTTAAAGTAGGTGTTGTTGTATGTCTTGTGTCGTCTTTCAATTGTATGTGCAAAAAGCATTTGGAAATACATCAGTACACAGGATAAAACACACAAAACGGCTTAGCTGGATGAATGGTTATCGGGAGGAATGCTATTAAAAATTTAAAGACAATTTTTTTGAACCAAAAGGCACTTTTTCCGCCTTCAAAAATATCTCACAGGTCCACCTCATCTCACAGAAATATTCTTTGTTTCGTGCCAAGTAGTAACATAGCTAAATTCTCAAAAACATATTAGGATAAAAAATTTGGAAAAAGGAGTACTGTACTGAAGCTCTTTAGTGCACACGGGAGGGGTATTTAATTTCAGTTGAGTGTATAGGATTTAATCTCTTTAACATTATGTGTGGTTATTTCGTAAGGAGAAAATCTTCCTGCTGGCTCAGTTCAGACGCAAGGAGGAAGTAACCGTCCGACAAACGTTTCGAGGAATGTTTATTTACCAGTGGCTCTGAGGAAGTGAAGAACACTTGTTCAGTAGAATTTGCTCTTATACGGTTTGTGATCATGACCATCCATCCGTACTCGAAATGTGCACATTTTCGAATCACGAGCACCTACAAATACAGTGACAGCCATTTGCCGAAAGTTACAGAAACCACCTCATATAACATATTATTAAAGTTACTTGATCATAGTTAGAAGACCGATGAAAATGTTGAAAAAACATTGAACTAATATGTATTAGTCATTAAAAATTTCTGAGAATTGCTTCTCGAGGATTTTGACTTCAGCATACCCTCATTGAATCTTGCAATGTTCTACTTGCACTATTTGATTACGAAATGAATTGATCAATATTAATAAAAAAAAAAAAAACACCTGGAAGTGCACGTTATTGAAAATTGATCATTGCCTCCATCTGCTGATCTAAATATTTTATGACCTTCGGTGCCTTTGAACATTTAACCAGCTGACTATTGTGTCAGCCTTTGTTGAGGTAAGGTGGCATTGTATTGTGAAATCAACACAAGGCGAACACTACACTCATTCAAAAGCAGCCATATGCGAGGAAGAACTCGAATCCGTGGCCTTTATTATTATTATTACTCCGCGATTCACTAAAAGTGTGTGGCGGAGGGTGCATTGCACCTATCCGAAAGGGTAATGGTTTGGAAGGGATATGGCAGAAGGCCTTTACAATGCGATGTCAGTGTTCTAGCCCCTACATTGCTAGCGCCAGCTTAAGTATCTTGGTCGGGACTCTAGCGAAGGATTTTGTGAATGTGTCTGCTGTCGTGGTTTGCTAACACGGAAGACAATTCCGTAGGCCCACACAACAAGGAAATTATCAGACATTTCAGGCATGCGATTTTCCTCTTCCTCGTTCAACTAACTTGCTTATGTTGCTACCTGAGGATGTTGTCTCACACAGTTAACAGACGAAAGAATTATACAGGAGTAGAACCGTATATCCTCGAGGAACCAGGGCTTTCTGAACTTTTTTAAATTTGTTTCCAGCTTGACTTCTCGACTTCGAGGTCATGGGAGACGGGAATATGGGCTTTTTGATGGAACTATCCCGACGTTCGCTTGCAGTGATATGGGAAAACCGTAGAAAATCTAAATCTGGATGGCCAGAAGGGGATTTGAAACCGCATCCTCTCGAATGCGAGGCCAGAACATTATCGCTCGTCAACTACGCTCAGTTTTTTTAATTGACCGTAACATATAGATATATAGGAACAATAATTACAAACTGACTCGGCCATGAATCTTTTTGTAATATATATATTTTTTGCAGCCTAGTCGTAGACGCACAAATATTTGATCAAGTAAAGATGTCATATCTTAATCACATCGTTTCTCATGAACCCGGAAACAACCATAATACACCCACTTTTATAACCACATATGTAACCTTTCAATTAGTTTTTCGAAGATAACATCATTTTCCTTTTACAAATCCAGCTTATTCCAGTTTGACTAGCAATCATCCATTTCCTTCAGAATGCAGGCATAAGAATTTAAAAAGCTCGACTGCATATGAAATTAGCCAACGTCATTAACTGTAAGACTGACAGCGGTCTTTTTCCAAGACCATTCTTGCTTGCAGAAAATGCCATGGTGTCTCCCGAAGTGAGAAGAATTATTGAGCCGGTTCAAATTCCAGTCGCTATAAGATTTCGTTTTTCCATGTTTTCTTCAAAACGTTTGCAGATTAATGCAGGATGATTCCACTGGTAGGCGTTGATCAACATGTTTTGTAATCTTTGTTCACAGTTCTTTCCAATAATTTATTTACCTCTATCAGTAACTGAGGCATTTAGACCTATATATATTAAAAATGGTTAATGTATAAAAAAGAAGAACTGATGTGCAGTTTGCAGAGGTGAAAATTAAATTCCAAAATACTGTAAAATATTAATTTGAGATATACAGAAATTATTATTATTGTTATTATTATTATTTGTATTGACAGGTATTTGACGAATAAATGAAAAGCATGTTTTTCAATCGTCGTTCATAAAACAGAGATCAGTATGTTATTATCACAGCGAAATGTGAAAACTTATTTAGGATATTTTTAAAAATATTATTGTTTAATAGGCGGGATTAGGGGTAATAAACGATTCTTGTTTAATTTTTCTGCAGCACGTCACAGTGCCTAGTATTTAAAAGTTATTCACACATCGAAACGGGATAATTACTTGCAGTTATCAATTTGTAAAAGAATCTAATCCAGCAGTATTCTTGTTAAACTTTTACAATTATAAAATTTTATTTTGTTACTCCTTTGTCTAGCCTCTAATGAAGGAAAATGTTTGATCTGGATGGCAGATAATTCCGAAGTCACAGTAGAAGGAAATACGGATAGTTTCCTGCCTGAAGACTTCCTCATCGAATGTGCGACTAATATTCAAACATTAGTTTGCTTCACTGTCAATCGCTACACCAGCCACATCTAGCAGCTTGCGTGTTCCGTCTACTGACTGTTAAATCTTCCTTTTTGGAATAATATTTATAGTCCGTCCAGAAGCTTTGAGAGGGGGAGGGGATGCAAAGTAGATGTGGAAAACGATAAGGAGATAAATACGGGATTGAGATGCGCAGGTCATTAGAGGCGGGATGGGACTGGGGACAAGAAACGGGAAGGAATTCGGCCATGGCCTTTTTGAAGGAAGCATCCCGCATTCGCCTGGAGTGATTTGGGGAAACCATGGAAAACCCAAATCTGGATGCCGGACGGGGATTCGAACCACCGTCCTCCCGAATGCGAGGCCAGAACGCTAACCGTTCACCCACCACGCTCGGTCGGCCCATACACTTTCTACTGAGTTCATGTCAACGTTTTTGATGGGATAATCAGTTTCCTGCGTCTTTGGCTGCTCGAGCAAACATCTAAAATAGGCGGGTCAGGTGGACGAAATATTTGTGCTGCTGGGACATGATATGGGCGACGTAAATCACAGCCTTATAGATGGTAACATCGTGTTATACGGAACAGATACACAATTTTCATAAAGTAAGTTGGTCACAGATGGACTGTCTCGCAATACCCCACTTTACAAATGACAATATTTGAACCTCATCGCTGAATTATTCGCGACGCCTCGTAGACGAATATTCTATTGGAAACAAACAATCCTTAATGTATCTTTAAACTGTAATCTATATATATAAAGAATGAATGTATGTTTGTTTGTGTTTGTCTGTTAGTTTGTTTGTTATTAATAAAAAATCACTAGTTTTCATCCGATCTCCATGAAACTTTGCACACACGTATCTTTTGAAACGAGGAGAAAAAAATACTGTCTACATTTGATTGAAAAAGTTGCTGTATAAATAACACATGTTGTCTCATAATTTTGAAAATATTACTGAATGGTGATAGGACAGACGCCGTAGGATGTGTAGGTCCTTTGTACTACTTTTTCCTTATAGCGGTCTAGGTAGCTCCAGTGGATAAAGCGCTTGCTTACTGCTATTTGGTTCACATCTCCGTGGAGGCAAAGATTTTTTAAAAATTGTTTTGATCGTAAGAGTCACTTTTCTGGACCGTCAGTTGTTCGGATTGAATGTTAAACTGTAGATATAACAAATTTAGGAGTGCAATGCGAGGCAAATCGTAGGTAGTCTCGCAATGCTGTAGGGATACACTTGTTTACGTTATATACGTTAATTGATCCCTCAGGGTTGTTCGCAGTCAGTGTGTGTGTGTAATCTGCAGTAACAATACTATAAATGCGGAAGCAAGTCTCTGTCTTTTTGTTACGTTTTGACGACTAAATGGCTAAACCGATATTGATGGAATTTCTAAAGCAAATATTTGTATCTGCAGGAAGGGCACAGGACATTTTTTTCGGTATGATTAACAGTTGTAGTCACGAAATTTTGAGAACTTACCGTATGGTGACAGAGAGACGGATGTGTGTGTTAGTCTGTTATGTTACGTCCCTTGCTCAAGCTGTACTTCTCGCACATTATGTTAGTGTATAATTTGTTAATAATTTTCGTTTAGAGAAAAAACGTATTATTCTGTATAGATGTCGATTTTCTCTGTCCTATTACTTTGTATCTGCTTAAATGTTTCTGGCACCAGCTTATTTTGCCTTCATTTTTTTTGCGGGCGTAAACTGGCCTAAGGTGTAGCTCTAGCAGAGCACGAGCAGCTGAAGTTATTAGAACCCAAGAATCGGTGCTCATGCTGAAGAAAGAAGGAAAGCCAAGCTGAAATAAAGCTGCTGTGGTTAACACCCCCCCCCTCCCACCCAGCCTCTTCGTTTGTTTTTCTGTTTTTAAATATGTTGGAAACTGATTCTCTTCAAGAGACAGGTTCGACGTAGTAGAATGATATAGTGATGGCTTTCCTGTCATATTATGCCGACTCGGTGTTGTTTCGGACCGATCCTTCGTTACCAACAACTTTCTATATTCAATTCTGGCAAAGAAATTCTTAATCCACGGTACGAAGTCGCGGGTATCAGCTAGTGTTCTATAAAAAGAAAGCTGCTGCCAGGCCTATTCTCGCCAGATGTTGTTTTGCGTGTGTGTTTGTATGGGACTGTTCAATGACATTTATTTCCTTTGGAAACCCAAATAAACAGCATAGCACCGTTTATTTGTTTATATTCATGATTCTAGTAAGAAAACCGTTTGATAATTGCCGCCCTCTCAAATCACTCAAATTACTCGATGTGGCTGGTGTAGCGATGGATACTGAAGCGAACTAATGTTTGAATATTAGTCGCACATTCGATGAGGAAGTCTTCAGGAAGGAAACTATCCGTATTTCCTTCTACTGTGACTTCGGAATTATCTGCCATCCAGATCAAACAACATTTTCCTTCATTAGAGGCTAGACAAAGGAGTAACAAAATAAAATTTTATAATTGTAAAAGTTTAACAAGAATACTGCTGGATAAGATTCTTTTACAAATTGATAACTGCAAGTAATTATCCCGTTTCGATGTGTGAATAACTTTTAAATACTAGGCACTGTGACGTGCTGCAGAAAAATTAAACAAGAATCGTTTATTACCCCTAATCCCGCCTATTAAACAATATTTTTCTTAAAATATCCTAAATAAGTTTTCACATTTCGCTGTGATAATAACATACTGATCTCTTGTTTTATGAACGACGATTGAAAAACATGCTTTTCATTTATTCGTCAAATACCTGTCAATACAAATAATAATAATAACAATAATAATAATTTCTGTATATCACAAATTAATATTACAGTATTTTGGAATTTAATTTTCACCTCTGCAAACTGCACATCAGTTTTCTTTTTATACATTAACCATTTTTAATATATATAGGTCTAAATGCCTCGTTACTGTAGAGGTAAATAAATATTGGAAAGAACTGTGAACAAAGATTACAAAACATGTTGACCAACGCCTACCAGTGGAATCATCCTGGCATTAATCTGCAAACGTTTTGAGAAAAATGGAAAATGAAATCTATAGCCGACTAGAATTTGAACCGGCTCAATAATTCTTCTCACTTTGGGAGACACCATGGCATTTCTGCAAGAAGAATGGTCTTGGAAAAAGACCGCTGTCGGTCTTACAGTTAATGACGTTGGCTAATTTCATATGCAGTCGAGCTTTTTAAATTCTTATGCCTGCATTCTGAAGGAAATGGATGATTGCTAGTCAAACTGGAATAGCTGGATTTGTAAAAGGAAAATGATGTTATCTTCGAAAAACTAATGAAAGGTTACATATGTGGTTATAAAGTGGGTGTATTAGGTTTTTTTTGGGTTCATGAGAAACGATGTGATTAAGATATGAATCTTTACTTGATCAAATATTTGTGCGTCTACGACTAGGCTGCAAAAAATGTATATATTACAAAAAGATTCATGGCCGAGTCAGTTTGTAATTATTGTTCCTATATATCCATACTAGACGACCCGTGCGAAAATTTCGCGAATAACATAGTGAGGTTGAATATAATTTCACCAAGTTCAGTCATTACTCTTCATACTCCTACTTCATTTATCGATTTTGGTTAGAAATCCAGGGAGATAAATGGCTCGAAACACAAAAAATGTATTTTAGAAATATTGACATTTTTGCGCTTTATGGGTCGAATTACTAAAATTCCTTTCTGAGAATATAATGTTACCACGGCGGAAAACTTTAATCTTTAATACGATATTTCATTTATCTATATCGATTAGATATCAAGGGAAATATAAGGCTCGTGACACAAAATACGTTGTAGAACAATTTATACTTTTTCCATTTAATAGTTGAATTCCAAACACTTCTTTCTTAAAATATGATGTCAGCAAAGCTGAGACATTATTCCTCACAATCGTACTTGATTTATCGATTTGGATAGATTTCAAGGGAGATAAGTGGCTCAAGATACAAAAAAACGCATTTTAGAAAAATTGACATTTTTGCCTTTTATGGGTCGAATTACGAAAAATTCCTTTCTTAAATATAATTTTTACCACGGCGGAGACCTTTTTCTTTAATATGATACCTCGTTTATCTATATCGGTTAGATATCAAGGGAGATAAATCGCTCGTGACACAAAAATCGGTTATAGAAAAATTTATAGTTTTTTCCTTTAACGGTTGAATTTCAAAAACATTCTTTCTTATAATATGATTTCACAAAGCTGATACATTACTCCTTATATTCCTACTTCATTTATCGATTTTGGTTAGATATCCAGGGAGATAAATGGCTCGAGATACAAAAAACGCATTTTAGAAAAATTGACATTTTTTGCCTTTTAAGGGTCGAATTACGAAAAATTCCTTTGTTAAAATATAATATTACCACGGCGGAGACCTTATTCTTTAATATGATACCTCATTTATCTATATCGATTAGATATCAAGGGAGATAAATCGCCCGTGACACAAAAATGCGTTATAGAAAAATTTATACTTTTTCCTTTAAGGGTTGAATTTCAAAAACATTCTTTCTTAAAATATGATGTCACAAAACTGAGACATTACTCCTCATAATCCTACTCATTTATCGATTTTGGTTAGTATCCAGGGAGATAAATGGCTTGAGATACAAAAAAACGCATTTTAGAAAAAGTGACATTTTGCCCTATAAGGGTCGAATTACGAAAAAATTCCTTTGTTAAAATATAATGTTAACATGTTGGAGACATTATTCTTTAATATGATACCTCATTTATCTATATCGGTTAGATATTAAGGGAGATAAATCGCTCGTGACACAAAAATGCGTTATAGAAAAATTTATACTTTTTCCCTTTAAGGGTTGAATTCCAAACACATTCTTTCTTAAAATATGATGTCACAAAGCTGAGACACATTACTCCTCATAATCCTACCTCATTTATCGATTTTGGTTAGATATCCAGGGAGATAAATGGCTCGAGTACAAAAAACGCATTTAGAAAAAGTGACATTTTTGCCCTATAAGGGTCGAATTACGAAAAATTCCTTTGTTAAAATATAATGTTACCATGTTGGAGACCTTATTCTTTAATATGATACCTCATTATCTATATCGGTTAGATTTTAAGGGAGATAAATCGCTCGTGACACAAAAATGCGTTATAGAAAAATTTATACTTTTTCCCTTTAAGGGTTGAATTCCAAACACATTCTTTCTTAAAATATTGATGTCACAAAGCTGAGACATTACTCCTCATAATCCTACCTCATTTATCGATTTTGGTTAGATATCCAGGGAGATAAATGGCTCGAGATACAAAAAACGCATTTAGAAAAAGTGACATTTTGTCCTATAAGGATCGAATTACGAAAAAATTCCTTTCTTAAAATATAATGTTACCATGTCGGCGACCTTATTCTTTAATATGATACCTCATTTATCTATATCGTTAGATATTAAGGGAGATAAATCGCTCGTGACACAAAAACGCATTGCAAAAATATTGATACTTTTGCCCTTTAAGGGTCGAATTCCGAAAACTTTCTGGCTAAATATATGACGTCACTAAAGCGGAGATCTTAATCTTTAAAATGATACTCATATTAAACGACTTCCGATAGGAATACAGGAAGATAACTGACTCATAACACAGAAAACAGCATTTTAGAAAAATTTACATTTGCCCTTTAAGGGTCGAATCCGAAACCTTTCTTGCTTAAAATACGATTTAACCAAAGTGGAGACCATAAGCTTTAAAATGACACCTCATTCATTGATTTCGGTTCAGTATGAAGGAAGATATAGGCTTGTGAAAAAAATACCTTATAGAAATAATATATATGAGTTACGGTCAATTAAAAAAACTGAGCGTAGTTGACGAGCGATAATGTTCTGGCCTCGCATTCGAGAGGATGCGGTTTCAAATCCCCTTCTGGCCATCCGATTTAGATTTTCTACGGTTTTCCCCATATCACTGCAAGCGAACGTCGGGATAGTTCCATCAAAAAGCCCATATTCCCGTCTCCCAGACCTCGAAGTCGAGAAGTCAAGCTGGAAAC
>JARYHS010013630.1:88434145-88518781 GCA_031002005.1 Vandiemenella viatica
GCGATAATTGGAGTGTGGCGCAGCTGTGCACATTCAATTACGGACCCGCATCCTGCAGCTGCGTGGGGAGCGATAATTGATGGCTTCCGGAGGGGAGCGATAATTGATGGCTTCCGGGGTGTGGCGCAGCTGTGCACATTCAATTACGAACCCGCATCATGCAGCTGCGAGGGGAGCGATAATTCGAGTGTGGTGCAGCTGTGCGCATTCAATTAGGGCTCCCCTTACTTAATTCAATTAGTTACCGGCACGTGCGCGGCGGGCTGTCCGCTGATCCCCCTCCATAAGAAATACACGGGGGAAAAAAAACTGTCCGCTGACCCCCCTCCATAAGAAATACACGGGGGAAAAAAACTGTCCGCTGACCCCCCTCCATAAGAAATACACGGGGAAAAAAACTGTCCGCTGATCCCCCTCCATAAGAAATACACGGGGGAAAAAAACTGTCCGCTGATCCCCCTCCATAAGAAATACACGGGGAAAAAAAAACGTCCGCTGATCCCCCTCCATAAGAAATACACGGGGAAAAAAAAAAACTGTCCGCTGATCCCCCTCCATAAGAAATACATGGGGAACACTAGCGCCACCACACCCTAGCGGCGGTTAGTGGAACTATTTGCCTCCCCCTTTTAACACTACTTCTCCTACATACAGAGAAGCATATTGGGTATCCAAGTCATCGTCTCTGTAATATAAAAATATCTATGAAAACTGTATATAAAACATAAACAGAGATATATGGGCTCAAAATTGGAACCGCGAAGTGACCAGGATAGATGAAACAAAATTAACAAAAACGACGATCAAGCGACCCAAGAGGAAACCCCCATCCGTCAAGTGGTCTGATATTCCGATACCAACTATTGGATGAAAATTGACCAAGAGGGGAAAGGAGATGGTGAGGTCCTATTCAATTGGAACAATAAACAGACTCAATATTCGACCTATGCGCTCGAAAGTCCAGAATTTATTTTCTAAATCTTCGATTTCCATGATGGAAGAAGGTTATTACATTCTGTAACACTTCTGCATTTAAAATTGCTTTTAACATTTCCATCCAGTCCTTCTCCAAATGCAGCATTCGAATCATGCGTAACCATCTTCTATATATTAACGTTTCAGTTTCGAAAATATTTACCACATTTAATAATCTTTGTCTTGTAGAGATTATACGTGTATTGTTGTAATTATTTCAGGTTTAAAAAAGCATGACACTAAATTCGTGATAGCAAATCGCTCGTCTGTTTTTACTAAAGTATAACAACCAATTCTGTATCTACGTTGGCAGCTTGTGACTTAGTGATTTTTAGCTCCCAAGAACAGAAAACTTGTCCCGAATTTCACCTCACTAATTTCATCATCCAAGTCAAACTGAATTATTGAATGTATATGCATTATTTTAGCTTTTTGTTCTACGCTGCGACCTGTAAAATCTTCTTGCCTATTCTCACGACTTTTACTGAGAACATCATATACGAAAATCTGTTTAGGAAAACTTTACCCCCCGCAGGGGCCTGGTACGCAAGTGCCAGGTACGGGTTTGGCGAACCCGCGGTGCCCGAGCTGGAAACTTGTGAGCGCCGCAAGTTTCCCACACCGTAAACTCCTACCATGCTTCAACGACCACCGCAGGGCGTGGCGGTGGAACGTTGTGTGCCTAGGAGAACGGGGATCTTGGCTTCATCGCCCGGATCGCGAGGACGGTAAAAACCTCTATTAAAAACCCCTCAACCTCAAGGTCGGATACGTGCCGAGGAGGTGCATGGGTGAGAGGCAGATCACTCGCTAACGTACAACCTCAGGGGCACCTGCGCACCCCTGTTGTATAAGCACTTCTTTTTTAAATTGGTTATACTCGTGGGACCAATATGAAGCCTACATTAACCAAAAAACCCTGCGGTTCGGGTGTGCCGCAGTATAATAAAAATACACCCACTTCAAAGAAACGGGCAAGGGCTGACAGCCCCCCTTCTGAAGTGGAACAGTGTAACGGGAAGGGTTATCTAATTGATAACGCCTTTGTAATAATGACAAGAACGGAGGGATCCTTTGAAAAGGTCTCTCCGTTCTATATACAGAAAGGCTTAGAGGGAATAGCTGGAACCCTCAAAAGCGTGAAAAAGCTGAGGAACGGGACACTGCTGTTAGAGACATCTAATAACAAGCAGGCTGTCCTACTTCTTAAGTGTGAGAAGCTCGGGGAGTTCGCAGTGAAATGCGAACTCCATAAAACGCTCAATTCTAGCAAGGGAGTGATCACATGCCGTGATCTGATTGATATAGCGTCCGAGGAACTCCTTAAGGAGTGGAAATCAGAAAATGTGGTCGAGGTTCGTCAGATCTCGCGAAGGGTTAACGGCAGTCTTGAGAAGACTACCACCTTCGTCCTGACGTTCGACACTCCAACGTTGCCGAAGTCCATAAAAGCCGGATATCTTAACCTAAACATCCGTCCGTATGTCCCGGACCCGATGCGCTGCTTTAAGTGCCAGAGGTTCGGGCATACGACGTTGAATTGCAAAGGCAACCCCACCTGTGGGAAATGCGGAAAATCGGCACACGAGCAGGGTGTAAGCTGCACCCTCCCACAGGTGTGCGTCAACTGCTCCGGGCCACATCCAGCCTGGAGCAGGGAGTGTCGAGTGTACCTTGAAGAAAAGAAGGTACAGGAGTTGAAAGCGAAGGAACGATTATCCTATGGCGAGGCGAAGAAACGGTATAAGGCGCTTGCGCCACCGGTCTTCGCCACAAGTTTTGCCAAAACGCTGTCAACTCCCGTCAGGAAGGAGAGCGTTGCTACGCAGACGACCGTTGTAGACACAGGCACGAGCACGACATGCTCGTGCCAGTGCAAGTGTGGTGCGCAGCCCACTAAGGTCCTAACACCAAGGACCGCGGTCGTCGGTAGTAGCGCTTCTGCTATCTCGACCACTAGAGCAGCAGGTCCATCAAGTCCACCAGCCAAAGCACGGCCATCCGCTCCAGTAGCTGCAGCCGTGGGTGCCTCTGCAACAGCAGAAGCAGCACCCATGGCAAAAGCCGAATCTGTAGCAGTAGAAGCAGCTGAAACGCCATCTGTCGGAAGCGGATGGCAGGTAGTGCAGAAAGTTCGGGGTCCGAAGTTCAAACTAACGGACCCCACCATGTTCTTGAAGTCCCCCTCTACTTCTCCCCCCAGTTCCCCAACTGGCGTGGGGAGGAGGGGGTCAGGGCCTCGGCGGAAGAAAGTTCCGCAAGACGCCGAGGCCTTAGAACAAAAGTCATCTTCGGACCCCGAAGATGAGGTTATGCTGGTGGACGAAGGACCTGGTCCCGTTCCTCAGCGGTCACCATCGGAGGACCCACCCGACCCGGGGCGGGTGGTTTTAAATAGGTAGAATGGCTCCCATACTTCAGTGGAACGTAAACGGTTTTCAGGCTCACAAAGAGGAAGTCCAACTCTTAGCACGGTCTAATCCATTGTGTCTCTGTATCCAGGAGACACACTTTAGACCACAACATCAGCCAGTGCTAAGAGGTTATGACATATTCCGAAAAGACGATACCGAGGGTGATCGGGCGAAGGGCGGAGTGGCCGTGTTTGTTCGGAACACGGTCCACTCCGAACCCGTTGCTCTCACCTCTCACCTACAAGCAGTAGCGGTGAAAATACACGGTCCAATACAACTGACCGTATGCTCTATCTATCTGCCACCCAGTTTGTCCGTCGACTACGACGACCTGGTTGGCATTACACGACAACTTACTCGGCCCTTTCTCCTTTTGGGAGATTTCAACGCCCACAGTGCGTTGTGGGGTTCCACCACCGATTGCCCCCGGGGCCGAGTGGTTGGTAGACTGATAGAGCAGGAGGAAATTTGTATCCTGAATACAGGGCAAATGACTCATTTCACTACTGCTACCGGTACGTCTTCTGCCATTGACCTTTCGTTGTGCTCCCCCTCCATCGCGGACTCCGTGCATTGGGAGGTGGATCGCGACCTACATGGAAGTGACCACTTCCCCGTTTGGATGCACGTTGAGTGCGAGCGGGGAGGAGGTAATAACCGGCGTAAATGGAACGTCAGTGGTGCAGATTGGCAGCTCTTCTGCCGTTCTGTACTGCTGCAACCCTGTGGCAGTATACAGGAGAAGGTGAATCACTTCACAGAAGTGATTCACCGTGCAGCTGACGTCTCCATGCCGAAAGGCTCCGGAACGCTGCGAAGGACGCCCGTCCCCTGGTGGAACGACGATTGTCGTTCCGCCATCCAGGGTCGTAGACGGGCGCTACGTCGTTTTAGGTTGTGCCCTACAACTGACAACCTAGCAGCGTTTCGTATTGCTAGAGCTAAGGCGCGTCGAGTTATTAAAGACTGCAAGAAAAGGTCATGGCAGAACTTTGTGAGCACTATTAATCGTTCCACTCCTTCGTCAAAAGTATGGGAGTCCATCCGCCGTATATCCGGAAGGTACTCTCGCCCACCAGTATCTGGATTACTGGATCATGGACGTATTATTAACGACGAACGAAGCATAGCGCAGCTGATGGCGGAGAACTTCGCCGTCGTCACTTCATCGGCTAACTTTGAACCTCGGTTCCAGCGACAAAGAGTTGCTGCCGAGAGGCGCGCGCTGTGCTTTGATTCGTCGAATACAGAGGCATACAATCGCCCATTTACATTTTGGGAACTGGAGTCAGCGTTGAATAGCGCTAACGACACTGCTCCAGGGCCTGATCTGATCCAGTACCAGATGCTGAGGCATCTTAGTAAAGATGCTAAAGAGTACCTTCTGGATACTTTTAATGACATATGGACCGGAGGACACTTCCCCGACTCGTGGAAAGAAGCAACACTAATTCCAATTTTAAAACCTGGCAAAGACAAATTGTTGCCAGGTAGGTATCGTAGTATCGCTCTTACAAGCTGCGTGGGTAAGACACTGGAGAGGATGTTTAATCGCCGCCTCGTCTGGTGTCTAGAATCCCAAAACCTTCTGAGCCGCTTTCAGTGTGGATTCAGGAAGTTCCGTTCCACCTTGGACAACCTGATCCTCCTGGAGGCGGCAATACAGGATGCGTTCATTCGCAGCCAACGTCTTGTGGGCGTCTGTTTCGATCTCGAGAAGGCCTACGATACTACCTGGCGGCATGTTATTTTAAAGCAGTTGCACGAATGGGGTTTTAAGGGTAACCTGCCCCGTTTTTTAAAATCATTTTTATCTGGTCGTTGCTTCCGGTACCGAGTCGGTGGTGAAGTGTCTGATCTTTTTATTCAGGAAAACGGTGTTCCTCAGGGTTCAGTTTTAAGCGTGACTCTTTTCGCTATTGCGATAAATAGCATTTTAAGTGTTATAAGGAGTCCAATAGGGTACTCCTTGTATGTAGACGATTTTTTAATTTTTATTGCATCATCCAGCCTGAGAAGCGCTGAGCGGCAGTTGCAACTCACGCTGAACAGGCTGGATGAATGGTCAGTGCACACCGGTTTCCGTTTCTCTGCCGAGAAAACCCGGTGTGTACTTTTTACTCGTAGCAGAAGCCTTTTATCAGAGCCCCATCTTACCTTGAGGAATACCGTTTTATGTTTTACTGAAACAGTTCGGTTTCTGGGCCTAATTTTAGACAACAGATTAACCTGGCTGCCACATCTCAAAGATGTGAAAGCCAGAGTGTCAAGAGCTCTCAATGTTTTAAAATGTCTGTGTGGCAGGTCATGGGGCGCTGACCGCTCCTGCCTGCTACAATTTTACAGAGCCTTTGTACGGTCGCGGCTGGAATACGGTTGTATCGTGTATGGTTCGGCACGGGACAGTTATCTCCGTATACTTGATAGTGTCCACCATGCAGGAATTCGGCTCGCCACGGGTGCATATCGCACCAGCCCTATTGTCAGCATTTGTGCTGACTCGGGCGAGCCGCCGCTTACCATCCGCCGGCGACTCCTCATGGTGCGACACTACCTGCACGTTGCCATTACACCTGGCAGTCCCGTGTACGACGTAGTTCTACACCCCAACTACGAGCGGCTTTATACCAACCGGCATAGAGCCACTAAACCGTTCAGCTACCGTACAAAGGCCATTTTAGAACAATACGGTTTTGAGCTTCCTTCCTTTTATCACCAGGGTTGGAGTAAATCTCCTCCCTGGCTTTTAAAGAGGCCCAGAATGATTTTAGATCTATCGCGGCACAACAAGCTGTGTACCGCGGATTGTATTTTTATTAGTATTTTTAGAGATGTCTTAAACCAGCATCATAATTCTACCCCGGTATTTACGGATGGGTCTAAGCAGGCTAACGGAGTTGGCTGCTCCGTCGTGTTCCCTCGAGCGACTTACACATATAAACTTGACGGCAGGTGCAGCGTTTTTACTGCCGAGTGCTACGCCGTGCTAAAGTCGCTCCAGCATATGAAAGTAAATCGCGATAAGTGTTTCATCATATGCTGTGATTCCCTCAGCTGCATTCAGGCGATAGGAAATATGTATCCAGCAGATCGTCTAGTCCAGGACATCCAGGACGCCCTCCTTTCCCTCCAATCTCGTGGAAAGGAGGTATTATTCTGCTGGGTACCGGGCCATGTGGGAATCAGGGGGAACGAGGCAGCTGATGTAGCTGCCAAGTTAGCCTGCGACAAGGTCAGAATCGACTTTGAACCGGTCCCAAAGTCAGACCTTGCCTCGGCGGCGAAGAGATTTGTTTTTGATGTTTGGCAGAGGCAGTGGCTGGAAGTTGAGCATAACAAGCTCCGGCTGGTCAAACCGACCGTTCAGCCGTGGAGCAGCTCCTTCCAGCGGGCGAGGAGGGATGAGGTTCTCCTCACTCGCCTCCGTATAGGGCACTGTCCTCTGACGCACAGCTTTCTTCTCCGCCGGGAGGACCCACCGGACTGTGATGCTTGTGGCGTACCTTTGACGGTACGCCACATTTTAAGTGATTGTATTTTATTTTTAGACTTAAGGGCAGACGTTGGCTTAGCCAACGATCTGTCCCTTATTTTAAACAATGACAGTGACAATGTGGCCAAGGTTTTAAAGTTTTGTAGCATGGCCGGTCTTGTCCCAAAAATTTTGGGCAGACCGGCCTAGGTTTTAGATTGGATTGGTGGCCTTTTACAGCCACCAATCCAAGTACTGTTTTTAGTTATGACCCTGTTTACCTGGCTGGCCCCTTTACAGACAGCCAGGTAATTCTTCGTTTCAAACTGGTTGGCCCGTTTACAGCCAACCAGTCAATGTATGTAGTTTTAGTCTGTGTGTCCTTTGTACTAACGTATTATTATTATTATTATGTTTTATTTTTTCCGTCTGTGGGGCTGACCTCTCTACAGTCAATCATACAGACGGAATACCAGTCAGTATTTTAGTATTTTATTGTGCTGTCTCTGTGGCCGACCTTTTTACAGTCGGCCACTTAGACGGCAATTTTGTCACATTGTCACGTCTTGTATTTGTTAGGGCGCTAATAACCCCGATGTTGACGCGCCCTAAAGCACAAACAACAACAACAACAACAAAACTTTACCTCCGAAATGGAGGATGAAGCACTCTTAACTTAATTTAAGATGGTCACATCCAAATAGCGTTTAAATTTATAATGCAGTGTTTTACCACTATTCCTTGAAACCACATTTAGCTGATTATTTTCGAAAACCTAACCGATTATGGCGTCATCGGCTCCTACTCTCTTTCGCTGAGTTATTAACTGGTTGTAAGCAGCAGATTACTCCTTATCCCATGAGCCTTCTGTCTTCTTTGGCGAAAAGTACCACTAAATGACTGAAAGTGATTGTTTCTATAATACCGAAAACCATCTGTCACGAAACTCATTTCCATCTTAAAGGGGTGAAGCGAGTCAACTAGGACTGGGTAAGAAGTATCTGAAATTCAGATGATTTTATGCCCAGATTTCACCTTCACTTCCATAGAGTTCCTTTGCCTGTCACCACTACCTGCTGGGCTCGCCTCGCATTCTGGAGGACGCGGGTTCGAATCTCGGTCCGGCCATACAGATTTCGGTTTTCCATGGTCTCTCCAAATCACCCCAGGCGAATTCCGTGACGGTTCAAAAAGGCCATGGCTAAATTCCTTCCTGTTTCTTGCCCCCAGTGCTTCCTAAGTCGTAGGGGGCGTCCATAAATTACGTGAGGTGAGATAGGGGGGTCCGATGAAATCTCACCAAGGGGGACGGGGGGTCGGGGGTCTACGGAAATCTCACCTGAGGTTTTGGAGAAAAATTGTTGGACTGTAGAGCTTAAAAAAATCTACAAATTGCGTGAAAGTCTATTTTGGGGGGGGGTATTTTGTCGAAAAGTGGGGGTGTAACCGGATTTTGGAAGGAAGAGACCTAAAAAAAAAAAGTCTCATAAAGTTGCGAGGGCGATTTCTAGGGGGTGTTCTCACGGACCAGATCACACCAGAGGGGGGGGGGGGGGTCCGGAAATCCGGGAAAACACCTCACGTAATTTATGGATGCCCCCTAATGACTCGACGTCGACGAGGCATAAAGCCATAAACAAAAAATACTTGTTGGGCTTTGTGATTTATAGTTCTCAAAGCCTTTCTCATCAGACGAAGTGATGCTAGGTTCGACGTATGGGGTATCGTAGTTATATAGCAGAGTCGTATAAGCAGAAAGACGTTTAAACTGAGAGGATCAACACCGTATGTGTCTAGCAACACGGAATCTTGAAAATGTCTACTCCAATCATTACTGGAAATTCGAAATGGATTTCAAAAGCGAAAACTATATAAATTACTATGGACTTCGTGACCTTATTTAATCCTGATATAATTACTCGTTATACGTTGCGTTTACATACTTAACATCGTAAAGAAGCCTGGTATAACATTAACAGTATTTTCTTAAATGAAAACTTTTTCTAAAAGTTTGATAAGTTTAACGGTGTTGGACATACTTTATGCAGTGGCATTTTGATCTGTTATTACCAGGTAGCCTTCTTGAATCTGTTTTCTCATTCCTCCTCTGCCTAGATTTTTGCGATGTCTTATCTTCTCGTTTTTGCACGTGGTATTTTACCTTCGAAACATTCTTCCAGTCTTTAAGTTCCCTACCACCAATCTTCTCCAACTTATTGTGACAACTGTCTCAGAAAAATTGTATAACCCTTAGATTTATATTTTCCTTCCCGCTCCACCATCCTTCTTAAATATACCACTCACCTGTCTCAGAATCAAAATGGGAAATATTAATTTATTCTCATTCCTTCTTGTAAAAGTCCATCATTTGATACTATCTGTCGTATTATCGTGTTATCTTCAACATTTTCCATGTTGTAAGCTTTTATCTATTGCTGCCTTCGTCCTTGGAATAATCTCTGTTTTAAATATGTTGACATCTTTCCACAGTCCTCCCCCAGCTAGTTAAAATCTCCTATGTCACCAAAAGGTACGTCATCTATGTATATCAATAGTACACTGCACATCAGAATACAAAAAGCCAGCGATAATCACAATCATATATTCCTCTTTTGTATTCCGATGGCTAGTTACCAACATTTCTATGTTATAAACCATTTCTATTGTATGTCTGACAACTATGTTTTGTTTCTTTTCAGCAATTCTTATGCACTTCTTCTTCCTCGCGGCGTTCTTTTGGTTGAACACCATGTGTATCAACATCTGGTGGACTTTCAGGTGAGTAATAAATATAATTGAGATAACTACTTCTTTAGGCCTGGTGGCCTGTTACGGTCTCAATCCATCTTCTTGGTGGTCTTCCTACATCTCTCTTACCTCTGGGATGGTATTTGAGAATTTTGTCGTGGGATCCTGTCCGTCTTCATCCTTAGTACATGGTCTGTCCAAGATGTTCTGTAGGTTTGCACAGTTTGGAGAACTGGTTTGACTTTGAGTTCTTTAAGGATTTCATCAGATCTCTTTGTCTTGTAATGTGCAGGCAGATGTTCTCCCCTAATGAAGATAGCTCTTTCAAAAATTAGATTATGTTAACAACCAATAAAGCATCAAACGAGTTAATAATTTAATTTAATTTAATTGCAATGGAGCACAGGCTTCGGTGGCAATATCCCTACACCCCCTTCTTCCCCCTATCCTGCACCCACCTACATTTGCCATCTACAAATTTTATCTTTAAATTCCTTCAAAGTTTTCGGTAAATTATTCATCATTTCTCTTGGTAACTCATTCCAATCCCTGACACCCTTACCTAAAAAAGAGAATCTTCCCACACCCTTGTGCCTGAAATCGAGTGCCAGCTTGTGGTCATGGTCATCTTTTCCCTTCCATGCACTATTTTTCATACCTATTGCAATATCTTTCCATGCCCTGTACACTCCCATGACCCTCCTCATCCTCCTCCTGTCTTGCAATGAATCCCATTCCAGCTCCTTTATCATATCCGTCACTGATTGCATTCTGCGATAATTTCCAGAAACAAATCTAGCAGCCCTCTCCAACTTGATACGTAAAATGAGGGTCCCATACTACCTCACATTTTTAAACTGATTTGACACTTGTATTGTCGGCTCCTTATTATCCCACCGTCCTGAAGCAAAAGCCTGATCCGGTACTTTTCTTATCACCCTCCTCAGGACTTCCTTACCATCTCCGCTATGTATCCTGTCAAGCCAAATTTGTATTTAGAATGGTGTGTCGAGATACTTATATATTCTGGCTTCAAGCAATTCCCTTTCCACAGCATAGTAGTATAAAACCCCGACCTTCCTGAGTTATTAAATAAAATAGCTCTTTCTCGTATTTATATTAATTCCATGTTCACCCAGCTAGATATATTCAGATCCAGCGTAGCTGTTCAGTCATTTCTAGCTTAGATTCAAATGTATTATCATTTGCGAATAATGTAGGTCAACACAGTTCGGCAACTGAGGATGTTTCCAGTCTGCACTTGTAAATTATGTTCAGTTTCATAGTAGTGTCTTTTTTTGCGCAAGAAGCATGTACCCTTCTTCCAAATCGCTTCAAATATAACTGTAGTGCTGATACGCAGTGCATTTAATCGAAGTTTTAGTGTAATCACAGGGTGCATAATTTTTTAATCGCCCTTATCTTTGATTTAAATTGATTTTATTCTCTGAGAACCATCAAAGTCGGACTGAGTGTGTCCGAAAAATTTAGACGTACGCACAAGCAACACTAAAATCAAAGGAACATCAACCTAAGGAAAGTTGATATTTCTTGTGTTGCTAAATATAATAATAATTACAGCAGAATAATGAAAGCGTCGAATACCAAAAATAAACGGCGCTTTAGAAACGTAACACCCAAAACTATTCAGAACATTAAAAAAACTGTTTTCACAATGAAAAGCGATTGGTTTAAATTGAAATATGTCTTGGGGCGACAGGAAGCAAAGAGCCAAGTTAGAAAATGTTGTATCAATTCTCATAATCTGTAAGCTCTTCGAGAATAATATAGTAAACAGAGCCGTGCGTTAAATTTCTCACAGCAAAACTAAAACATTTTTAATAAGAGAATATGAAAGCTTGTTGGCTGATCGATAAAGTGTGTAAGAAAGCAAAGAAATCACGTTGAAAAAAGTTTTTTTTTAAAAAAAATATGGTAGATTAAACTGAATTCCAGTCAGTGTGCGGTTTTTTAAAATTTTTATTATTATTATGTAGTTAATCTATGATTTCTGTGTCGGTAGAAATTTCCTATTTTTTGTTTTTTTTTGTTTGTTTAAGATATTAAATAACCTATCAAGAACAGCATGTATACCTTCCAGCGCTAACAATTGTTCAAATTTGAAGGGAACATTTTATCTTTACTACAAATATCAAAAGTGTTTTTGAAATCTTAAGGTTTACACCGTCCTGTGTTTATGAGAAGAAACTGAAACTTAGACTATTTCTTCTGATGTTGCGTTGAAGTTGAAGGATGTAGGCGAGTATTCTATCCTCGATGATTGCATGTATTCTCCCCAGCTACTATCTCTTCTCCACACCACAACCTTTGCTCTATGGTACCAGTAACAGTCTCAAAGGCGCCCTAAAAGTAAGCTCAATTAGGGCAATTGAATGTCGCTTAAAGGAGCATTCATTTGATTCACCGCTGCCTGGAGGACCCTTCTGAATGCCATCGTTGGCCGCGGACAAAGAACCCCGGGAGACGTGTAGCCCGCATCTCCGAGATGGTCCGTCATCCATCACCGTCGGTGAGTGACTTGTCTTGGCCACAGGACACAAGTGCGTGAACATTCCATTCTTTGTCTATGTTGCCGTTTGCTACCATTGACCCACATCAGACAAAATTTTATGTATATAGACTCCGGTAGTTAGTCCGTACAAAGTTTGCGGGAACCTGTAAACCCATGGAAAATGAGGAAATCGTGAATCTACTTTTCTGTTAGTTCAGAGACCCTTTCTCTTGAGAAGTTAGCAAGATAAAAGCTACCGGCTTCAATCAACTATGTGGGCTTATGCACTAGACGAATGGTATCTTTCGGTGGTATCGCTAACGGTATTTAGAAATAATCATTCAAGATACGCTACCAAAAACTGCGCTTGCAAGAGAAAACGTGCACATTACCTCTGAATTATATTTTGAATTCGAACCTCGAAGCAGCTTTCTAATTCCATGTTTGAATAATTGTACATAGGTTCACTTACTTCTTCATTCAGTCTAAACTTCGTTTTAGATAGCCTCTCTGATAAGAGTAATGATGATGAAACTTGCTTGGTCATAGATCAGAGTCTTATTTATGTGTGGCTCAACAGTCTAAAAGGAGTCTTCGAGAGATGTGGCATTGCACTGATAAGGAAACAAATGGCAGTCACAGGGCCGCCCCTAGGCTATATCTGTGGTCCGGGCATATATATATGTGTTTGTGTGTGTATTGATTATTTATTATTAAATTAATAAACCTTTTAATGCAAAATGTTGAATAATTTAATATTATTAAAAATATACGAGGATAATTTCATGAGTAATCGTAAGTTCGAAACGTGCTTTATCGTTTTCGATACTGAAGTGAACGAAGTTAGCAAGTGATGCTCGCACGTTCAATTTTTCGACTGATCGATAGATAAGGTGCTGCCTATTGTAGTTGTGTTGTTGCAACCAAATACCTCTAAGCAAAAGCCCGCGGAATTACAAGCTCAAAAGTTTTAATAACAATATGAAAGAGTAGGCCTGCATATTAAGATAAAACAAACGATTAAAGATCACGAAAGTATGCAATAGAGAAAGATTAAAAACACAATATTGATTAATTAATCACACAGGCAAGTCGACAGGAAGATAGCGACTAAACTGTTTTTGGACAGCGCTCCACTAATCAAAGCCTTCCCACGCCACACCAAGCGATCGAGATTCCTTAATGCCGAAATAAACTTTTAAAAGAAATAAATAGTGAATTAAAATAACAAATTAAATAAAAACTAATTAAATAATACAATTAATATTGAATTCTAAATAAACCTATTTCAATTATTAACGAATGTAATTTTTTATAAATATATATTTTTCAAAAAAAAAAATTAAAACTTGGACCTCCCACAGCTACTCGCTGTTTACACCGTATACAAAATTAATTTATCTTACCTAACCTGACGTGAAGACTTCGGAACTTTAGTTCGTATTGAAACTGTCCGACAGTGATTTCAATCTACATTAATACGCCCCGACCACAGTACACTTCAACCTTATATTACAAGGTCCTCGTCGTTGAGCCGCAAAGTTGTTACTTTTCGGTATAGGTGCACTGAAATGTTATGTTACAGTACATCCGCACTTCAAAGGATTGAACTGAACATGCGTGAACATTTTTTTCGGTTTTCAGGAACATTTCAGGACTTTCGGTGTTAAAACCGTTTCGGAAATAGTTACTTTCGTTACACATGTTTAAGAATAATAATAAAGAATGAAAGCCTATTGGAACAATAAGAACAACTCGAAGAAAACTTGATTCGGTCATTTGCATACCGTATTCCATTTATTGGGAGAATTCGCCCATGATAATAATAATAATAAATATATTATTATAATATACTGTATTATTATTATTATTGCATGTGGTGCGGGCCCCTTGGGCCTAGGTAGCCTGTGCCTAAATGTGGTCCTGGCTAGTCATGCCTACCCGTTTGAAAATATACCTCGCTTATCCCTGTTACAAACCAGGTCTAATAAATTCAGTTACTCTCGGAGAGCTGATGTAAACTGCATTCAATAACTTCCTTGCACAATTATATTCCGAGTATATCGTATGTTGTCTTACTTGCTCCACTAAATTCGCGCTTCGTCTCTGATTCCAGGCATCGTTGGTATCCTCGCCACAGATACTGTTCACGTCGCAAAAGAATTTAATAGCATTCTTTTTTATTAATCATGGCATTCGGTCCATCGACCATACGGCCAGCTTTAATAATTACATTAGTGTTTACATTTGCTGTTTGAACTTTTAAATGAATGTAATCGAGCCTTATTTCACATGGTTTATAAAATTAATCAGTAATACAATATTAGTACAATGAGATGACAATTACAATTCCATAACTTTTCTTACCCAATTTAATTTGTAAATCCTATAGAATAACTTTCTGGTTGAAGTACGAGTTGTACTTGGTGTGCACCGTAACACTTGGCTTTTATGATAATTTCTTAACAGCTAATGTACAGTATCCATGGTTACATTTAGTACAATTATAAGTAAATTGAAAATAATAATAATAAATATATATATATATGCATACACACATACATACGTACATACATACACACATATACCCATACATATACATACACACATACATATATATACACATACACATCATAGCATTCTATTTTGTACATGAACAGTTGAGACCATCCTGATACAAATTCTTCGCGTTTTACTCCGTTGACTGAAGAAATCTCGTACGTCCTATCATGGTACGATTAAATAGCATACCGTTGATTATAAACTAAATACATTATATCATAACTCTTAGTAACCCGCTTTTTTACACCATAATATTTCTGAGTTTGAATTGGTATCGGACCGTGTTCGAGTAGTATGTTTGTTTAGGTGTAATTTGGTTGTTAGATCACAAAAAAATCTCTCTATCGGGGTAGCTAAAATACAACGGTAACTCTTACTTGTTCAAATTTAAATCATTCTGATTGAGTTTACTAGTTTCCTTTGTATGTATTAATGTTGGAAAACAAAAAACACGCGTTTCAGGTTATTGTAAAAGCTATCATCTGCTGGTGCCCACATGTGGCCGCTAAGCGCTGAGCAACATGATTTAATCACAAGGATCAAACCGTGGCCAGTTTGTGCTTCCTAGTGTTGCAAACTGAAAAAAAAGTTTTTTTTTTCAACTTTGTGAAAAAAAAAACATGGAAAAAAAACCTGGCACCCTGGTTTTTTTTCTAAATTTGTTTTTTTTTTCAAAATTTCTTATTTTTTCAGATACACTAAATTTGATAAATTATAGTTTTATTTACGGAACGTACATTTTACATGTGTGTTTTTTATCTAACTGAATCCTATAATGTCTTACATAATGATTCATAAATGGATATATAGAGGTAACATAATTTTATTCATACTCTATGTCAGTACCACATTCACTTGTATCAGCACCACCAATAGTAGTTCGGTCGCTGTCGGAATTTTCTATTTCATCTTCTGGCTCCTTTAGATCCTTAACTTCAGATATAGTTACATTTTCTTTTATGGTTGTTCTTGTATTGTACGCAAAAGATTTTGAGATTGCAATTTTAAATTGTGAGCAAAATACACACTGTGCATAAAGACTGCGCTGATAATTCTCTTATTACGGTCTTTTAAGTTTGAATTTATTATCATACAAAATAGGGGCTTTATTTCTTTTTCAATCGTTGGTTTATGCCAACGGTTGCAAGGAAACGATTCATAATTACTGACAATTTAATGACTCAGTATCACTATACGCTGAGAGACTAACAAGTATACAAATATAAGGAAAGCGCAATAAGTAATAAAGAGAGAAAAAAAAAAACCTTAGATAAATTTAAAATTCCAAATTTTCTGAAAAGTTCCGTAAGTCTACAGATAAATTCGTAGGGTTGGCAGCACCAGTTCAAATAACGAGTATCAATCCAAACAACGGGGAACAGGGATTCCTTCTCGCGCAACCAAGCCTCTTCGGGAAGTCCCCGTTCGTAAAAGAAAACTTCAATGTTGCCAATATTTTCGTAATTTTCTTTTCTGCTGAACCAGAAAAGTATATTAGATTTAAAAATTAAGATAAGTACCTAGCATAAACTCTAAAACAGTCATATTAAACGATAAATGCCTTACAAATTTGAGATTTAGTAGTTATGAAAAAAACCTGTCCCAGAAAAAAAACGTTTTTTTTCATAGTTTTTTTCATGTTTTTTTTTCCAAGTCAGAAAAAAACCGTTTTTTTACAACACTAGTGCTTCCCCATACGTTTCACTCACGAACGTAAAATTTTACTTACTGCTTTTCCAACCCAGTTGTAATTCTGCTGTAACTAAATATTGTATTCATTCAGTTGTAGGGTGGAATCGATTATGTAAAGCTAAAAGTGCAAGGAAAAGCAGCAATCGTGATCTTTTAATTAATATTAGATCGGTCTACGAAGTAAAAGATAATTTATTGTTGATGAGAACTTCTAAATTTCCTTCAATAGTGATGTTACCTTAATTTCTTTAATTGGGAATAATATTGTACAGAACAATAAGATATCCAACACATCTTTGTGTGTGTGTGGGGGGGGGGGGAAATCTGGAAGAACAGCTTAGACTGAACACACAACTTCATAGCAGTGCAAATTGACTTCGAGGAAGGAAAGGATGGCGGAAACATACCATGTGTCTATAGAAATGTTAAAAAAATATACACGATTAAGTTCGTAAAGAAATCGGTGTATAGTTGGTGGTGAAGAAATAAGTTCATGTCAAAACCTCTGAACAACAATATGGGATGTTATATTACATTTTGAAATGTAACAGATTGTTTAATTTGTCAAAAGAGATATATGTAATGAACGAAATTGCAAAAAGATCATAATCATTAGGTTATATGAAGTCTGTAACGTTAAGATGTGGTTTGTAACTGATAGCGAAAACTAAGAGATTACCTGAAGGTAGCGAAAATTATAGAAATATGTCGAACAAGTCGAAAAACTGTTCACAGAAAAATAATCTGACCTTCTTGGTTTTTTTACGACATAGGAATAACTTTTTCAGCACTAATATTTATTAATACAGAAAATAAACGAATCATTATAAAACACAATTAATCAAAAACGAATAGTTATATTAACACCTGGATATTGTGAGCTATTTCCTCAATTGCGGTAGGATCAATTTTTTATGAATAATTTTCACGCCAATGAAATTGAATATACAACATATTCAATTGCATTGGCGTGAAAATTATTCATAAAAAAATGATCGAATAGTTATATATTATATTTCATCATAATAAGAATGACTGGTTTCGCATTAATTCCTATATTAAGATTTATAATTTAAGCTCGTAAGTTAAATAAGTTATACAATTGTTGAGATAGGTGTCTGTGAGGTTTTACTCCTACGAAAGAGATGGCGTTTAGTGACCAGCAGTCTTAGTGATGTACACGCGTTCTGCCCTGAGCAGCTGCCCCTACAGCCGGAGTAGGCATGCCCGATCACGAACAGCTATGACCCGTTTTTTCTCTCTTGTTGGAGCCCCTACAGCTGCAGCTGGTGACGGTGAAAGAACATCCTGGTGCAGGTAGAGCCAAGCGCGACTCATTATATATTTTTTTTACCTCCCGTTAACATCCAGGTAAGCGTATCCTGTTCATGTGAGACGCCGACAAGGTTTCAATTAGTACTAACCATTAAGAACTGTTTCCGTGGAGCGCTACGGGATACATGTACGGGACATACCTTTTTACTACTCGAAATTAGCAGAGACGAAAATGCATCGCTCATGCGTGATGTCAGAGTGCATGTTTTCCGAAGTCAATCACAATTCATTGGTTCGTAATTTTAATACCTTCGCGTTTCAAATAGTGCTTTGTTTCTTAACCTGGTATCTTCAAATATTTTTTAGTGATAAAGTGTAAATTATGTCTTAACAAAGTATTAAACATTTTTCGTTTAGTAGAATTATTAGCCGCATATTTTGACGGCTGAAATAAAATTTCCTGGTCTTGAAAGCACAGAAATAAAAGTTGACATATTATTTCTGATAGCTGTTTTGTTATCTCTTCATTTGCAGATGCCCTGTTATCCTTTTCGTATAATTTAAAACAAAGTTTTGAGAATAGAAAGTCGGCCTGCTTGATCTGCCAGGCTAAACTAGATTTTTAAATGCATAGTATTTTCATGGAGTCAAGACATAACATTCTTCTGGAGAATCGAGTAAGAAAATATCACGAATTGTGATGGAGCGTGTTAATTTCCCTACACATCTGTTTTTGTATGCAATTGCATTACAGTTGTTTATTCGAGGGTCACGATCAATTTTCACGAAAATTTGCATGTTGGCGTAGAAAGTAGTCACTGAGAACTTCACCAACCACCCTTGTGCGTCTTCAATATTTCCCTATAAACAATTTATATATATTTTTTAATCACAAATTCTTTGAGTGCCCACCCACTTCCTATCTTCCAGTCATTCCTTATCCAGCTTCTACATCATATCAGTAATTGTGTTCTGCGGTAATTTCCGCAAAGAAATGTAGCCAAGTGCAGAAGCATGTGGTTGGTAGGTGAGGCAGAGTTGTTAGGGAGCTGAGCATGCAGTAGAGGAAAGATAGCACTAATTTTATCAAATTTTTCTGCCGTAAATGTTGTAAGCACCAATCGCCTTTTTCCTTTCCGAAGGTCCTTAGTGGTCTGTTAGGATCTTCCTCCATATTTTACTTGGCATTCGTTTTCCTCTATAAATTCAATGTAGTGCTTGTTGAGGTATTCTGCCCCCCCCCCCCCAGAGTTATTTTATTTATTTGCGATGGAACGCTCTAGTTGATATTTCCCCGCACACCAATATTTCCTCTTTCCTGAACCCGCCTACCTTTTCCTTCTACGACTTCAATTTTAAATCCTTTTATCGTTTCATAATTTCTTTTGGTAATTTATTATAATCCCTGACTCCCTTACCTACGAAAGGGAATTTTTCCCACGCCCTAGTGCCTGTGATCGAATGCCAGCTTGTGGTCTTGGTCATCTCTTCCCTTCCATCTACCTCTCTTAATTAACCGACTTCAAAAAAAGGAGGAGGTTCTCAATTTGTCCGTTTTTTATGAATGTTCAGCTATATCTTCGCCAATTTTGAACCGATTTAAATGAAATTTTTTTTTAGTGGGTAGGGTATACCTCCAAAGTGTCCCATATGAATTTCATTGAGAAATCACCCCTTCTATCCCTTTACGCCTCTTAACTTTTATACAAACCTACATTTTTTATCCGATTTCCACCCCCTCTCCCCATTTCACCGCTTAATTTTTTATACAAACTCACAGTTTTTATCCGGTTTAGATAGAACTTAGCACACTTTTACTATAAAACAAAGAGAGAAATAATGTCAACTTTTGACTTGCAAAAACTGAACCCCTCTCCCCGTTTCTACCCCCTTTATTTTTGTCAATTTTCTTCTAAAAAAGCTACAATCGACACCATTTGACCGATCTTTATGAAAGTTGGCACATATATATATATTTTATGGAGAAGATTTCTGACCAAAAAATCAAAACAATACTTTAGCTCCCCTTTTACAACCCTTTAATTTTTGTATAAACCCACATTTTAATCCGATTTCGGTGGAACTTCGCATGCGCATACATTAAAACAAAGAGAACAAGAAAAATACTGTCCGTATTAATTTTTTTTTAAAAAAAACCCAAACCTTATCCCTCTTTCTACCCCTTTAACTGTCAATGTGCTACAGTTTTATCTGATTTTGAAGGAAGTGCTATGCACATGTATACTTCAAAACAAACAGAAAAATACTGTGTATATTTGGTTTAGAGATGCCAAACCCCTCTCCCCCTTTGCATCCACTTAATCTACACAAAGCACAGTTTCTATCAGATTCTCAAGGAAATTTGCACACGTATACTTTAAAACATACAGAACAATTGTGTTTAAATTTGGTTGCTTAAACCCAACCCCTCTTGCCTTCTACCCCCAACCCTCCTAATTTCCAATGTTCTTTATAGATACCCACAGTTTTTATCATATTTCGATGGAACACTGCACATGTATACTTAAAAAAAAAAAAGAGAAAAATACTGTCCACACCAGCTTTACAAAAACCAAATTCCTCTTCGCTTCTAAATCACTTAATTGCTTTTTTATAAATAGCTACAGTTTCCATCTGATATCAATAGATATTTACACACGTATACTTTAAATCAAACAGAAAAGATAGTCTACATTTGGCATGCAAATGCCCAATCCCTCTTCCCCTTTACCCCCACCCCTTTTAATTTCCAATGTTCTTTACAAAAATCCTACGTTTTAAATCCCGTCAAAATCAATTAAACTATTTTTAAATCATGGCAGAATATTCATAATATAAATGTGTCCTAATGTCTTAACAAGTACCTCAGATTTCAACTTTGACCCCAAGCTTTCACGTTGTGAAAAGCTATTAAAAATCTATATTTTCTGTGTGATGCCGGAACAAACAAATATATTCCAGAGACAGATTTGTGTATGTGATATGTATTAATGCCCAGAAGTTACATGTTTCGATTATCGGGCGGCAGCTTTTAACAGATGTTGTGATTAGGTCGAAACACAGCCTGGACCAAAATGTAAACTGACATTCCTTAACACAGCATCCCATTCATCCCGTTCTGGAAGTTGAGTTATATAAAGCCAGAATTTGTTTGAAAGCAAGCGCTTTAACCACTGATTTACCAGGAAGTTCGCAAAAATGAGATCTGCTGCGGCATATTTAAAATACAAAACAGGTACCACTAAAAATTTAATAATAAAATAATTGTTTTAAAAAACATTAAAACCACCTTAAAAGCACACTAAAAATTTTAAAATAACTTTTACCTTGCTTAGAAGAAAGTAAATCTAAATGGACAATATTATACATTACTGTTATTAAAATTTTTACATTCATTAGTTATTTATGTAGTCTGTGCCAGCCAAAGCAAGAAAAACAAAAGGATAAAAAAATGAATAACAATATACATAAAAAATCGTGTTACTACTTACATACAATCAATGCTAAAAACATGTTTCAACAAAACTGAAACATACAGATGATATTCTGTATCAGGGATGGCCAACCCGCGGCCCGCGGACCACTTGCGCCCGCCGTTGGTCAACATGTGGCCCGCGGAGCTGGATCATTATATATACACTGAAGATCCAAGGAAACTGGTACACCTGCCTAATATCGTGTAGAGGAGCATCCATAAATTACGTCAGGTGTTTTTCCGGATTTTCGGACCTCCCCCCCCCCCTCTGGTGAGATCTGGTCCCGAGAGTAAGCCCCCCCCCCACCTAGAGATCGCCATCGCAACTTTTTGAGACCTTTTTTTTTAGGTGTCACCCTCGCAAAGCTAGTTACACGCACACTTTTCGACGAAACGAAATACCCCCCTAGACCGTTTTTTTATTTTTTTTTTTTTTTTTTTAGCTCTACAGTCCAACAAAAATTTACAAAATCTTGCGTGATATTTCCGTTGACCCCCTCCCCCTTGGTGCGATTTAGCTGGACCCCCCAAATTTAACCTCACGTTGTTTATGGACGCCCCCTATGGTCCCTGCCAGCACCCAGAAATGGCGCAACGCGATTGCATGGACTCGACTAATGTCTGAAGTAGCGCTGGAAGGAATTGACATCATGCATGCTGCAGGGTTGTCCATAAATCCGTAAGAGTACGAGGGGCTAGAGATCTCTTCTGAACGGCACGTTACTAGGCATCCAGATATGATCAATAATGTTCATGTCTGGGGAGTTTGGGTCGCCACCGGAGGTATTTAAACTCAGAAGAGTGTTCCTGGAGCCACTCTGTAGCAATTCTAGAGGTGTGGGGCGTCGCATTTTCCTGCTGGAATTGAATTGCCAAAGTCCGTCGGAATGCACAATGGACATGAATGGATGCAGGTGATCAGCCAGGATGCGTGCGTACGAGTCACCTGTTAGAGTCGTATCTAGATATATCAAAGGTCTCATGTCACTCCAACTGCATACGCCCCACACCATTACAGAGCCTCCACTAGCTTGGACAGTCCCCTGCTGACATGCAGGGCCCATGAATTCATGAGTGTATCTGCATACGATACACGTCCATCTGTTCGATACAATTGGAAACGAGACTCGTCAGACCAGGCAACACGTTTCCAATCATCAACAGTCCAGTGTCGGTATTCCCAGGCGAGGCGTATAGCTTTGTGTTGTGTACTCAGTAAGGGTAAACGAGTGGGCCTTCGGATCCGAAAGCCCATATCGATGATGTTTCGCTGAATGGTTCGCACGCTGACACTTGTTGATCGTCCAGCATAGAAATCCGCAGCAATTTGCGGAAGGGTTGCACGTCTGTCACGTTGAACGATTCTCTTCAGTCGTGGTTGATCCCGTTCTTGCAGGATCTTTTTTCCGGCCGCAGTGATGTCGGAGATTGGATGTTTTACCACATTCCCCATATTCACGGTGCACTCGTGAAATAGTCGTACGAGAAAATCTCATCGCTACCTTGTAGATGATGTGTCCCATCTCTCATGCGCCGACTATAACACTCACTTAAATCGAGATAACCGGCCATTGTACCAGCAGAAACCGATCTAACGCCTGTGTTAGACACCTGATGTCTTATATAGGCGTTGCCGACCGCAGCGCCGTACTCTGATGTTTACATATCACTGTGTTTGCTTACGCATGCCTATACCAGTTTCTTTGGCTCCTAAGTGTATAGAATTTAACTTTTAACGGTGAAATCAGACATTACAACACTCAGCACTACACCTTTTGACTTAAACACATTAAAATAACATTATTTTTAATACTTCATTAAATATGTTTGTTTCTTTTTTAATTATTTATTTCCTCCATAATAATATTCAAGTATTTTTTTCGAGAAAGTAGCATGTGCGGCCCGTTTGAAAAATCTATTTCTAAAATTTGGCCCGGCTGCTGAAAAGGTTGGCCACCATTGCTCTATATCATACTAACTGTAAAGCGTTTACTGCATGATGCAGCCTACCAACTGACACTGTAGCGCCAGTGTTTTGCCTGGACGACCAACCTGGTCGAGCCGCAGATTAATATACTGTCTAATTTGTTTCCCTATACTGCCTTCTACGATAACAATACCAATACGGACAATAACAATATCTGCCTCACTAGGGGACATCCATTAATTACGTGAGGTAAAATAGGGGGAGGGGGTCTGGCGAAATCTCACCAGGGGGGAGGGGGGGGGGTCTACGGAAATCTGCGCCAAAGTCGATTTTAGGAGGGTATTTCGTCAAAAAAAGGTCTGCAAAAGTTTCCAGGGCGATTTCTAGGGGGGGTTCTCACTGACCAGATCTCACCAGAGGGGGGGGGGGGGGTCAGAAATCCGGAAAAACACCTCACGTAATTTGTGGATGCCCCCCTACATGCTGCAAAATATTCGGATTTTTTGTTCGTACTCTCCGTGTCGCCGTTCGAACACAGCTGGCACAGACTCCAAAAATAACTGATTAATGTAAAAATTTCAGTAACGGTAATGTAAAATATTGTCCATTTAGATTTACTTTCTTCTAAGCAAGGTATAAAGTTATTTTAAAATTTTTTGTGTTGTTTTTTTAAGGCGGTTTTTATGGTTAAAAAAAAAATAATTATTTTGTTCTTCCACCAATATCTTTCCATACTTCATCAGCAATATACGCCTCTCTTCATCCTCTTCTTGTTTTCCAATGAATCCCATTCCAGCTCCTTTCTCATATCTGTTACTGATTGTGTTCTTCGGTAATTTCCAGAGAAAAATCTATTAGTTCTCATCTGCACCCCCTCCAACTTCTTTCTCCACTTGATACGCAAAATTTGGATCTCATTCTGCACTACCATATTCAAGCAAAGGTCTGACCATACAACCAACTATCAGTGTTACAGTTAATTTGTGTTTTTTTTTTTTTTTTAATAATTTTTGACACGATTAGTACACAGTGGATATGTAGTGAAAATGTTGCTCAAGTGATGTCAGTTTCCGACTCCCCTGCCCTCGCCCTCTTGTTTTGTCAGTGCCCTGACGACAGCAGATGCCCAGGCGACACGCACACATGTTACCCTGCTTCCTGTCTCCCCGAGTCTTCAGCGTCGAGTTTTCGGTTTCAAATTCTGTTGCTTTGAAAACGAACGAGATAAAGCGTTAATATTGTCAAACAGTGTGTTGTGAACCAACATCATTGCATTAAAGTTCAATGCCGGAATAGCTTTCAAAAGGCCAAAGCTGAATTTCTTTTCCCCCCAGTCCTATCTCGCCTTTAATGACATCGACGTCCGTGAGGCGTGAAGCCAGAAACAATAATAATAATAAAAATAATGTTTTCTAACATTATCTAATATTATCTACTTTACTAGCTCAGATCGTTGCTACATAGTCAGATGAGGGAGTCTACTGTGTGAAAGACAAATGAAACCAGTATCACACAAGCAAAAAACATCCTTGCCAAATTTAATATTTTATCTTAAAGATAAATTGTTTCCTCACCTAACCAGAATTTAATTTTCATGTGTTCGCTGCCGGATGGTGATGTTGAAAGACGATATTTCGACGGCGTTCTCTACCGCCATCTTCAGATCCCGCGTGCGTGCTGCGACTAACAGAACTGCAGTTCATTTTTTAGTGTTTTTGTAGATCAGATGTAGACTGAAAATTTATTCCCGCATATTACTGGTCGCAGAAATAACGTAAAAACAACGTTAACTTTGCCACTTAAGCCAGGATTAACGTTGTTTCTGCAGTCAAGGGGACCAAAGACAATGGATATTACGGTGGGTGTCCTATCTTGTGACACAAGGTTTAAAATCCTTGCAACGAGTTGATATATGTAACATATATTTAAACTGATTTATGTAAATGTATTTCTTATAAACTGTGTAAGAATCAAATGACTATAATAAAAGTTGAGAAACATGAGAAATATGCATCTGTTAAAAAGGATGTGAGACAAGGTTGTAGTATATCCCCATTAATATTCAACTTGTATGTAGAACAAGCAATAAAGGAATCAAAAGAAAAAATTTTCACGTGGCATAAGTGTTCAGGGAGAAAAAAAAATCGGTGCTACGATTTCCCGATGGCTTTGTCTTGTTAACAGAACAGGCTGAGGATATTGAGAAGTTACTGAATGGCATGAACAAAATACTGAAGGAAGATTTTGGACTGAATATAAAGCAAAGCAAGACAAAAGTGAAGAAATGTAGCAGAAATGATACCAATCACAGTAGGTTAAATATAAAAATAGGATCGGTTGCAATAGGAGAAGTGAATTCTGCTATTTGGGAAGCAAAATTACAACCGATGTTAAAAGCGGACTAGCACTAGCAAGAAGAGCCCTCATGAAAAAGAGAAATCTTTTAGTTTCAAACACTGACCTAGGAATTAGAAAACTATTTGTGTGGAGCACACCACTTTATGGTAGCGAAGCACGGACTTTAGGAATACCAAAAGAAAGAAAATTGAAGCATTTTAAATGTGGTACCACAGAAATTGCTGAAAATTAAGTGGACAAAGTACGAAATGAACGAGTTTTGGAAATTGTGGGTGAGGAAAGAAGTTTGTGGAAGAAGCTCACAGACAGGCTGGTAGGCCATATTTTGAGACATGCTGGATTGGTTAATTTGTAAGTGGAGGGAACAGTCGAATGTAAGAACTGAAGAGGAAGACAGAGATTAGAATATATGAAGCAGATAATTGAGGACGTGGGTTGTAAGGGATATGTTGAGATGAATAGGTTAGCACAAGATAGGAAGAGATGGATGATTGTTGACAGCAAAAAAAAAAGAGGGAGGGTATCTACATACACCAGATGTTGCGGTTTCAGCTACCAAAGTGGATTATTTTTCATAAATCAGACTCGAAATATTGACTTCTTCCTTTATAGTACTCTTTGCTCTTAACATACAGTTACATCGATCACCGAAGATTTTACAAGTTAAAACCAACTGTATTAGACTACTTAACATCGCCGGAAGATGTCTCGAGGCTGTAGCAACTCTGCTTTAAATTTTACTACACACAGAGTTATGTCCAGCTATGTCCAGCACGCGGAGAAGTCATCACTAAAGACAGCCAAATACACTTCACAATTTCATAGAAACATCGGTAACATTATCGTATCGGTACAACACTGCCAGTAAGATTAAAATGAATTTAGTAATTGTTGTGTTGCTTAGTCTCTTTCTGAAATGCTCGTTTTTGTGTGCGACATTCAGAATAATAATCATACACAGACGGAAAAAAAAATCCCAACACCAAGAAAAAATTATTGTAGAGTAATGAAATTTGGACAATGCATTTGTCAAGTTAACATGTTTAATTGATTAAATTTTCAAGATCACAGGTTAATTTAAGCTCAAGAAAATGCATTTCAAATGTGAAATACTGTTAAATTAATAGCCGGTGTAACCTCCAGAATTTTGAATGCAAGCCTGCAAACGTGAATGCATTGTGTCATACAGGTTTCGAATGTCACTTTGTGGTATGGAGTTCCATGCTTGTTGTACTTGTGCTGTCAATACTGGGACGGTCAGTGCTGGCTGTGGATGATGCTGGAGTTGTCGTCCAATGATATCCCATACGTGTTCAATTGGAGACAGATCTGGTGATCTCGCAGGCCAAGGTAACATGTCGACACTCTGTAGAGCACGTTGCGAGACAACAGCGGTATGAGGGCGAGCGTTATCCTGTTGAAAAACTCCCCCTTGAATGCTGTTCATGAATGGCAGCACTACAGGTTGAATTACCAGACTGACGAACAAATTTGCAGTCAGTGTGTTTGGTATAACCACAAGAGTGCTCCTGCTGTCATAGGAAATTGCTCCCCAGACCATGACTCCAGGTGTAGGTCCAGTGTGTCTAGGCCGCAGACAGTTTGGTTGCAGGCGTTCCCCTGGCCTCCTTCTGACCAACACTCGGCCATCACTGGCACCAAGGCAGAACCTGCTTTCATCAGAAAACACAACAGATCTCCACTCCGTCCTCCAATGAGCTCTGGCTTGACACCACTGGAGTCGCAAACGGCGATGGCTTGTAGTCAGTGGAATGCACGCTACAGGGCTGGAGTCATGGTCTGGGGAGCAATTTCCTATGACAGCAGGAGCACTCTTGTGGTTATACCAAACACACTGACTGCAAATTTGTACGTCAGTCTGGTAATTCAACCTGTAGTGCTGCCATTCATGAACAGCATTCAAGGGGGAGTTTTTCAACAGGATAACGCTCGCCCTCATACCGCTGTTGTCTCGCAACGTGCTCTACAGAGTGTCGACATGTTACCTTGGCCTGCGAGATCACCAGATCTGTCTCCAATTGAACACGTATGGGATATCATTGGACGACAACTCCAGCATCATCCACAGCCAGCACTGACCGTCCCAGTATTGACAGCACAAGTACAACAAGCATGGAACTCCATACCACAAAGTGACATTCGAAACCTGTATGACACAATGCATTCACGTTTGCAGGCTTGCATTCAAAATTCTGGAGGTTACACCGGCTATTAATTTAACAGTATTTCACATTTGAAATGCATTTTCTTGAGCTTAAATTAACCTGTGATCTTGAAAATTTAATCAATTAAACATGTTAACTTGACAAATGCATTGTCCAAATTTCATTACTCTACAATAATTTTTTCTTGGTGTTGGGATTTTTTTTTCCGTCTGTGTATTTTTATGGAAGAATGTAGTTAAGTTGATTGCTATGAACCTGTGCTTCTAGTTCTTCAAACAATTTTCAAACTAGGGAAGGAGGGCGGGCCAGCAAGGCATTCGGTGTGCCAACGCTCATGGCTGTTCATCTTTACACGAAGTGAATTGTGTATTTGTTCAATTTCGGTAAAATTGAGACACATGGTCAGACGAGGCGTCCCCTTAATGTGAGTGCAGGTTAGTCTGTTGGTAGCAGGTGCACAGCTCACGTCTCTAGTGCTGTACATGGAACCACCAGCTGCTGACATGCTCATACATATGTGACGGCATGCGTACTGCACACTTCGCTTGCTTAAAAGTTAGATACCATTCGATACTTCGTAACAGATTAATACTACCCACACAATTTTTATTCCTTTACGAATCAAAATAAAGCACAAATTGTGACTGTTGTCTTGAACCAACAGTTTCTTCAGTGATTATCCCGATTTTCTCAAATATTTGTATATTAGTTGTTAACCACGATTTCGAACGCGTAGTCTTGGGATTTTGCTACTGGAAAGGATATATAAAGATATAAGTTGCGTAAAAAAGTACGGAATCGGGATAATAAGTATAACGAAGGCATCACCATACAATTCTACCATTGAACGTGTCACATGAAAAGAACCAATTTGCAACGTGTTTAAAAATAGCAACAAACTAAAAAAAGGGGGGGGGGAGTTACTGTGGAAGACTATCACAGTTCATCCAGCAGATTTTTGTTTGTGGATTAAAATTGTGACGTTCTGGGGACACCTTACGTCAATACTGTTTTGTACACCACGTTTTTTGGTTTTATCCATTGGGGGTTGGAAACCGGTGAACTAGCTACGTATAGATACAAATCCACATCTGTACTACAGAAAAAACCCATTATGAACAGATTAGACACAAAATGACTTTGAGAGAAACATAGCCTGATCGACCGTTATGACATCCTTCTGTCTCGTTGGGTTAGTTTTTAAAATTTAATTTATCCCGAAAAAGTATCCTATATCCTTCCTAATAATAATACATTTCCATGTCAAATATTATCAAGTAAAAGATTATTCGGTTTAATTCCAGTTCAGTTCTCTTGTCTTTATCATTTACTGTTGGAAGACATTAACCGCAATGTCTCATTTAAAAAAAAAAAAAAATTATAATGATTAGTTGTTTGAAGTGCTGTGGTTTTTCCAAAGATTGTCGTCATTTGTCACCTAGGGTACAATATTTAAACACCAAAATACTTAAATTGTCGAATACTTTGGAAGTGTAGTGTATCCTCATAGCATAACAGCCAGTTGTGCCAGGGCGACGGTAACACATTTTTTGATATGTTAGGAGTAGCGTAGGAAATTTCACTGGACGTGCGTTACCTGGTAGAAGATATAATGAATTACCAGTGTTATTTTGATATAAGTATAAATTGTATGGCTATCAAAATATTTTATCCGAATTCTGAGCCCTGTTTCTTCAGTTCGGGCGTGTCAAACAAAAATCAGGTTCTTGAAGTTTGACCTCAAGTGACAAATTAATTTGATACTGTTCATTTCTCTTTTTTTTTTCCTAGGAAAAAAACTTACCGCTTCTGAATTTTTGAAACTTAAGTATAATACATGAATTATGAGGATATTTCGATCAGAGAATTTGATGCGAGTTGTGTGGGAAGACTGGGCAGGCGATGCCCCATTATGTTAGATAACGTTTGTGTTCTAAATATGTTGAGCACCAAGATAATGTTAAGGGTTTCCAGGCACACAATTAATGACCAACCCATACATTCCGAAGTGGCTTCAGACCCTGTTTACAGCTGTTATCTACTTGGTAGGCGCCTCTAGCGTGTCTATCAGCTTGGTGGACGCGTTTTTGTGCCTCGGTCGACATCTGCTGCAGGTATAGCCTGCTCTACACAGACAGAGCAATGCTTTTAACGTTCCACAGCAGGTAGGGCCCCCATGGGGATGGATTCCACAACACACTTTCTCCCTCGATGGCCTGTTCCGTTGACAGTCTACGATTTGCATTTGGGTCTGAATGCTTAAAAGGTAGCAGCATATATATATATATATATATATATATATATATATATATATATTTCCGGTAGCCTGTTACCACTTACCATAACTTCTACAAACATCGAATTTTTTAATGTTTAACAGAAATTACTAGATGCACGCTAAGTACAGGTGTACAATATAGTTGAAAAGCAAAATTTAAACAAATGAATATTACCACATAGCCTTTTACAATCTAGCAGTTTAGAAAATTATTTCTTTGCTTTATACTAAGGTTTTACTAAATTTAGTTGGAGTCCAGTCCTGCACTCTGACATATATTATGGCAACAGCGTGATGTACACAGATGTCATTTGTTAGTACTGTGGCTGATAAACAGGAAAGGTTTATTTCTCTTTTGATTAAGTAAGTGGATAAAAGTTGTGAAACGCAGAGGAAGTATTACCCAGTAGGAAACATGTCAATGTCGTAGCTCCTATGTTCGGAAAAAAACTTATTTCTTCGTTAATACTTTAGGGAATAATGCACATTTGTTGCACAATTCTAAGGTTGATTGGATTCTTCCTCACGAACTGTGAATGACAACGTTCAGAACATGGGTATAGTGTGTTGGTATGTGTGGAGGTGAAGGACAATATGGAAACCCCATGTCGGAACTTAGACCGGTTCTTAATCTAGCCATAGTATTATTATTCTTGATTAATTGCGAATGAGCATACTTCCCGGTCGCAATTTTCATATACACCTGCTTCTGTATTTTATCATGTATCCGAATTACGGATACAGTGAGAAGTTTAGAATTTAAGCTTACCTACGGTAGAAAATTTAGATGATCAGCGATTGAGTATTTCTACCTCGTATAAATCGTGATATTTCTGCAGTTAGTATAATGCTTAGTAATTGTACAACATTACATTTAGATATAATTTTGTGGAAGAAGTTAAAAAAGGACCCAGACCAGGTATAATTCCTATTTTGCTTAGAGAGATAACATTTGATGAAGCGCAGACCACTTTTAAATAAAATGTCATTAATCCGAAAGCAAGAAGTGTTCCCACCTGTGTAATGGGCTCGACCGCGCCAAGGTCTCTCCAGGGACTGTTCCCTGATTTATACCTCGCCATTTCCTCTTACCTGAGGCGCGCTTTATTTGCCGAGGGCAGACAACAGGTCTACTGAATCACGTTCCTGCCGTTAACTCAGAGTGGGGCGGAGGAGAAAATAAAATCCATCGGCGAAAATAATTGGAAGAGTTATTAACGTCGTCCCAATACATGTGTAGGGCAAAGATTACAACAGTTTATTCATAGTAGCTTCAAATTTTGCATTTGCCTTGTATATTTTCTGTATCTTTGAACTACTATTGTGACAATCGATAAGCAATTGATCTTCAGCCCAACGAATTACTGGTCAGCTTTGATAAACTGCATAAAATACTACCTAAATTACATGCTAAAACGAAATACTGGAACGATTGTCTTTCTTTATTAAAACTATATTTCGTTCTTCATTTTCTCTTGAGAAATGGCGCTTTTGTTACGGTTGTATGGTTAAATACTGCAGTCCATCATAAGCCGGGGCGGATCCAGGATTTTGGTTTGGGAGAGGCTTGAGCGGACTTTGGTTTGCGGGGAGGGGGACTTTTCTTGAGTGGATGGATACATTGTCGGAGATGGACCTAGCCCCCCCCCCTCCCCTGGATCCGCCTATGTTTTAAATTACTTGAATTTGAGCTTGGTAGAAAGTGCTGCATGTTTGAATTTTCTACTCAGCGTCTATTCTTGATATCAACAAAGCAAACCTTTCCGTATGCTACAACATAACATATATTTTTCTAATAGGGTCTAGTACTTGATGACCCATGCGAAAATTTCGCCAATACAATAAATAGTAAAGTGGGGGTTTGTAATAATCTAAAAGTAGAACCGTCTCATTTGTTTCAATTGTTTATTTGTTTAGTGTAATAGGTACGTAACAAAAGTCGACGCATCTCTGTTATATGTGCTACTGCTATCTAACGGCTTGGCTCTGAACTGTCTCATACGCGCGACATTCACTGTTTTTACTTTTGCCCTTTAAGGGTCAAAGTCTGAAAAATTTATGCTTCGACCAAAGCAGAAACCTGAATCCTTAATATGATAGCTAATTTATCTTCGGTTAGATATCAAAGGAGATAAATAGCTCGTGTTACAAAAACGCGCTGTAGAAATATTAATATTTTTGACCTGTAAGGGCAGAATTCCAAAAAAATCCTTTCTTAAAATATGATTTGACCAATGCAGAAACCTTAATCTATTAAATAAAATAAGTTATGTAAATAACGGTAATTTTGGCCTGTAAGGGTGTGATATGACCATTGCGAAGATCTTAATCTTTAAAATGAAACCTCATTTATCTACAGTATATCGGTTAGATTTCATTGGAGATAAATGGCTCGTGACACAAAAACGCGTTGCAGATATATTGATATTTTTGCACTTTAAGGGTCGAATTTCGAAAAAATTCCTGTCTTAATATATAATATCCCCAAAGCGAAGATCTTAATCTTTGAAATGGTTCTTCATTTAACGATTTCAGTTAGGTATCCAGGGAGATAAATGGCTGGTGACACAAAAAAACAGCATTTTAGAAATAAACATTTTTGCCCTTTAAGGGTCGAATTCCGAAAAATTCCTTTATTAAAATATGATATGACCAAAGTGGAGACCATAGGCTTTAAAATGACACCTCACTCATAGATTTCGTTTTAGTATGAAGGGGGATAATGGTTTGTGACCAAAAAAAAAAACCCTTATAGAAATAATATATACGGTATATGATTCTAAAAACTCTCCCTCAACTCCTAATTTGACAAAAGTTCATTCACTGTTTTATTAATGTAGTTAATATTCAGAATCATGGCATCACATTTTAACATCCATAATTCACTTAATTCAGCTTTAGAATGTTCTTTCCGAGAAAACCAGCAGTTAATTGATGCGCTGACCCTTGTTTCTTGAATCATTACTTCACACCAAAATTTTCCTTTCACCTACGTATTGTTAAATTCAATTACATAATCGGCTACAAACTTTTTAAATGCTGCTTGTGTCTTTTATAATCTTTTATTTTTTTTTACAGCTACTTGATTCTAAGAGAATTAGTTACTTTCAGTATATCTTGATAATTTAACTTCTTTAAAGGAATAATAGTAAAACATTTTGTCCTATTTACAATTGACAAAATCTTCATTCAAAATCCGGATCCATTGTTTAGTATCTTATATTTTTATTATTTTTTTTTATTTTTATTTATTTATTTATTTTATATTATATCTTTAAACGAGCAAATCTTGTATATATACATTTCGGATCTCGGAAACGGCTATGACGATTTGGATGAAATTTGATATTTAGGTAAGGTTTTGACTTTTGAGATTACCTAAGTAGTTGTCTTCCCTGCAAAAAAGCGAGTTTACAAAATACGAACAATTTTGTCACTCGGTTTCTCGAAAACTGCACTAGCGCCATCTCGTAGTCAATTCAGGTACCAGAAAGCGTACAAATAGATTTTCTTTGATTTCAAAGAATATTTAAACGAACAGTTCTTGTATACTGGCTGACCCGTGGAAATATTAAGGAAGATAATTAAAAATTTATCAATGGCTTTATCAGAGGTGATACTTTACAGAAACTTCTTTGAAAATAATATTACCGGTACCAGTTATAAAGTAATTATCGTTTACTTTTTGACCGTAAAAAGTGGTTGTTAGTTAGTCATTAAATACTACCACCTTAATTATAAAACATCTTTCGATTTCTGTTCAATATACAAGATTTCGAGTAAAGTTTGATAATAAAATGAATAATTAAATATTAATACATCTACAAATTCCTGAAAAAGCCGCGTACGATTGCACATACGAAAAAACGGGTTCTGATAAATAGAATCTTGCCTTTTGAAGCGTCTGACCTTGTGCTTTATTAATGTTTATAACGAAGGTTACTTCTTATGGGAATTGTTTTATCATCATTTTGAAATGCTGATCAGAAGATGCGAGATTACTGCGAGGTATGAGCATAGTTTTATCGGAGTGAATGAATTTATCACAGATGTTCTATCATTACTGTGACGTCACAATCTGATGATGAATTCTTATAGATCTCGACGAAACATATCGAAAATAAAGAATAAATGTACTTGGTTTTCGAGATATAGCATGTAAAAAATCAGTTATAGGTATAATTCCTTGTGCTTTTGGCGACGTTTCCTCTGGTCCAGGCCGTATTTCAGCCTAACAACAACCACTAGGAACAAAATAAAACATTGAAACTACATTTCCACCGTATAGACATAGTGGCTTCGGTGGATTTTTTTTCTGGTCCAGGCCGGATCTAATCCTAACCTCTTCACTTTTGAGATGTAATATCTCGAGAAATAAGCGAGATATCAGAAAATAAATTCCTTATTTTCGATTTGTCTCGACGAGTTTCATACGAATTCATCATCAAACTTGGCTGTGGCGAAATTTATCTTCTGGTCCAGGTCGCATTTAAACCAACCACGTCAATTTTGAGATACTATATCTCGAGAACTAAGCGAGATGTAAAAAAAAAAAAAAAAAAAAAAAATATATATATATATATATATATATATTTTACTTTCAATTTTTCTCGTCGAGTTACATAAGAATCCATCATCAAATGTTATTGTAGAATCCTGTCAATTACCACAAATCCCTGACTGGCATTAAGATTTCTAATTAACACAATAATAGCATTTTTTTTTTTTTTTAAGCAATTTGTGAGGTGGTCTCGCAAATGGATCTAGCGATTTGGATGAAATTTCATATGTAGATAACGTTTTGCTTTTTTTTTAAATAGGAGCAATTTTTGTATTTGGTTTCTCAAAAACTGCTCTAACCTCATTACGTAGAAGGTTCAGGTACCAGTAAGCCTACTGATGTTAGTTAAGCTTCTCTTTGGTTAACTGTATACCTAAAAACGCCTAAGAAGCCTTCAAGCCTTTTACTTTAATCAAACTTTACTCGAAATCTTGGATACTGAAAATAAATCGAAAGATACCGAGCAATAAATAAAATAAATCGGTCACCCAGGTACTTTTTATAAACAGAGCTGTAGTTACATAATATAATAATGTTCTCGGGTAACTAGCCGAGTTATCCTATAGGAGTGTTATAATTACACAATATTTCGGCGCCGAAATATTGTGTAATTATAACCCTCCTAAACTCGGCTATTTACCCGAGAACATTATTTATATAGAGCTGTAGTTTCTAAAAAAATACGTTTGAATTGAAAAAAAAATTGATTTAATTATATAGATTATAAAATGTTCCATCTTAAAAAAGGTTTATTGATGTTGATCATACAATTCGTAGTGAAACTGTGAGCCTTAAGTAGGTAAGAATAAATATCTCCAGCTAATAAAAATTGTTACACACTGTTAATATAATGGTTTCAACTTTAGATTTCTATTATTATGATAGGTATCCGTTATTTATTGTTAAATATAACATTTTAGAATTTTTACACTGCTTTACATTGTTTTATTTATTGTATCACACAGCAGCTTGTTTGTATTTTTTCGATGGTCTCAACGACCACGTTTAATTCCAGCCCCGCTGATAGGGGACCGTGCACAAACTATGTGGTTCGGTCCAGGGAGGGGGGGGGGTTGGCTGAAAGGCTACGCTGGGCTACGTGTGTGTATGTGTGTGGGGGGGGGGGGGGGCGTTCTGAGCCAGGCCACTTAGCTTTCCTTTCATAACATTTTTCACAGTTAAAATGAGGAACAGATCTCACAACAGCATGTGAATATTTATTTCCCTCAGTTAATTATCTCCGTATGTAATTCACAATAGTCTGACAAGAGAAACCCGTGCAAAATGTCTTCTGGAATCAAAAGGGAAAAAAGCTACGTGCTACATGAGGGGGGTAGAGGCAAAAGCCAATTAGGGCTACGTGGGGGGGGGGGGGAGGGGTCACAGCTGGCCAAAATGGAGCTACGTGGTTTATGCAAGCTCCCTCAGTAAAGTTGGTTTTGTGCTCGCATTTTTGTTCGCTTTTGAACACTTCTAAGGATAAACCTTATGGAACAAAAACCATGTGTTCCTTTTGTAATTTATATTTATTGGTAATTTGTTTTGTTGGTGCTTAGCAGAACTTTATATAGGTGCCGTGGTTGTGGTTTAATTGCCTTTTTTTTCCCCTGCCACCTGCCCAATGTGCTCTGAGCAGTTGAGTTTATTATCAAACGTTATGCCAAGATATTTAATTTAATTTAATTGCAATGGAGCACAGGCTCCGGTGGCAATTTCCCTACACACCCATCTTCCCCCTATCATGCACTATCTTACACTTAAAGCCTTCATAAACAACCCTGTAAAAGCTGACTCTTCTTGGCATTTATAACAGGTTCTGTAATCTGGTGTCACTATTTCGGAATGTAGCCTATTCATTTATCTTTTCAGGTAGGCTCAATATCTGAATATTTCTTGACTAATAGTGTTGATATTTGCCGTCTGGTGAAAGTAGTTTATTGGGGTATGCTGGCATTTGTTTTTGAAAAACTAATATGACAGATACGCTGCCGCTAAAAAGATAGGCTGAATCGTTATCTGCTGACTTGGTTACCTTCGGAACGGCATCAGGTAGACGTAACCCACTGAAAATTCTGGCGGAGAGAATGAGTGGTATAAAGGGACCCGGAAGAAGGCTTGAGCGAGCTATTCCGAGCAAGCACAACCTCTTGCGCTTTCCTTCCACACACGTTTGGAAAATACAAAATTATGCTAGTGAAGGATTTCCGCTTTGGATTCATAATGGAGAATAATTTACCTCAAGCTTAGTGATATCCGATTTCGGAACCCAAACAGTTAAAGTTCACCCGTTCCCATTCGAAAAAGTAACGTAGCTTCTTTATCTTTATATATAAAGATGAATGTATGTTTGTTAGTTTGTTTGTTTGTTCTTCATACAAATCCACAGTTTTCATCCGATCTCGATGAAACTTTGCACACTTATCCTTTCAAACAAGGAGAAAAATACTGTCTACATTTGGTTGAAAAATTATCTGTATAAATAACACATGTTGTCTCATAACTTCAAAATACGGCGATAGACAGACACGTTGGATATGCACGTCTCCGTACCGTGTTTCCGTGTAGTGGACTGGCAGCTCAGTGTTCAAAGCGCTTGCTTACGAACGTCGTGGTTTCCAGTTCAGATCTCCGTTAGGCTAAGATTTTAAAAAATTGTTTTTCATCGTAAGAGTCAGGCCTGGGCCGTAGGTTATTCGGATTGAATGTTAAACTGTAGATATTAGAAAGTTAGGGGTGCAATGCGAGGCAAATCGTAGGTAGTCTTGCAATGTTGTAGGTGTACACTTTTTCACTTTTTTACGTTATAATGATCCCTCTGGTGTTGCTCGCAGTCAGTGTGTGAGTGTGAACCACAGTAATATTATTATAAATACGGAAGTAAGTCTCCGTCTTTTTGTTTCTTTTTCACGACTAAATGGCTATATCGTTGTGATGGAACTTTATAAGGAAATCTGTATCATATTTTTTCCAGTATGATTAACAGTTGTAGTCACGAAATTTTGAGACCTTATTGAATGGTGACAGAAATATGTTGGAAATTGGTTCTCTTCAAGAGACAGGTTAGACGGTACAGTGATATATTGTTAGCTTTCCTGTCATATTATTCCGACTCGATATTGTTTGGGACCAATCCTTCGTTACCAACAACTTTCTATATTTAATTCTGGCAAAAAAATTCTTAATCCACGCGTACGAAGTCGCGGGTACGAGCTAGTAGATATATATGAAGCTGGAGGAGAAATATATATATTTACAGTGTCAATGAAAAGTAGAACCTGGTGGAGAAATTATTTTAAAATTTTATGATGCAAGGCTTAAGATGTAAAATGGTAAATGCTTTAAGTAAGCTATTCATTGGAAAGATCGTTTACATGCCACTTGAATTACCTGAACATAGGAATTTGCTAGTAGTAAAAACAAAACATAGGTATAGTAAACACTATTATCAGAAGATTCCATACGCAAGGCCATTCGAAAGCTTAACACAGTGTAATCCTTAAAAGTATGTAACAGGTGCCACTTGATGATTTCTAATCGCAAATGAAAGAAATTTTTCAACGCGTTAATTCAAGTTAGTTGACAATCATCATATATATTATTTCTATAAGGTATTTTTTTGTCACAAGCCTATATCTTCCTCCATACTTAACCGAAATCAATGAATGAGGTGTCATTTTAAAGCTTATGGTCTCCACTTTGGTTAAATCGTATTTTAAGCAAGAAAGTTTTCGGAATTCAACCCTTAAAGGGCAAAAATGTAAATTTTTCTAGAATGCTGTTTTCTGTGTTACGAGTCAGTTATCTCCCTGGATACCTATCTGAAAACGTTTTATGAAGTATCGTTTTAAAGATTAAGATCTCCGCTTTAGTGACGTCATATATTAAGCCAGAAAGATTTCGGAATTCGACCCTTAAAGGGCAAAAGTATCAATATTTTTGCAATGAGTTTTTGTGTGACGAGCGATTTATCTCCCTTATTATCTAGCCGATATAGATAAACGAGGTATCATATTAAAGAATAAGGTCTCCGCCGTGGTAACATTATATTAAAGAAAGGAATTTTTCGTAATTCGACCCTTAAAAGGCAAAAATGTCAATTTTTCTAAAATGCGTTTTTTGTGTCTCGAGCCACTTATCTCCCTGGATATCTAACCAAAATCGATAAATGAAGTAGGAATATAAGGAGTAATGTATCAGCTTTGTGAAATCATATTTTAAGAAAGAATGTTTTTGGAATTCAACCCTTAAAGGAAAAAAGTATAAATTTTTCTATAACCGATTTTTGTGTCACGAGCGATTTATCTCCCTTGATATCTAACCGATTTAGATAAATGAGTTATCATATTAAAGAATAAGGTCTCCGCCATGGTAACATTATATTTTAAGAAAGGAATTTTTCGTAATTCGACCCATAAAAGGCAAAAAAGTCAATTTTTCTAAAATGCGTTTTATGTGTCTCGAGCCACTTATCTCCCTTGATATCTATCCAAAATCGATAAATCACGTACGATTGTGAGGAATAATGTCTCAGCTTTGCTGAGATCATATTTTAAGAAAGAAGTGTTTGGAATTCAACTATTAAAGGGAAAAAGTATTAATTGTTCTACAACGTATTTTTGTGTCACGAGCCTTATATTTCCCTTGATATCTAATCGATATAGATAAATGACATATCGTATTAAAGACTAAGGTTTCCGCCGTGGTAACATTATATTCTATGAAAGGAATTTTTTGTAATTCGACCCATAAAGCGCAAAAATGTCAATATTTCTAAAATACGTTTTTTTGTGTTTCGAGCCATTTATCTCCCTGGATTTCTAACCAAAATCGATAAATGAAGTAGGAGTATGAAGAGTAATGACTGAACTTGGTGACATTATATTCAACCTCACTATTCATTGCATTTTATTCGCGAAATTTTCGCACGGGTCGTCTAGTTTAAATATATTGGTGCAAGACCTGAACGACTATACCTGAAGAAAAATCAAAGACAAGCAATCTCTGCATTTTGAAACGCTCTCCTTTCTGCTAGAACAGCTTTTTCGGTTTTCTTATAATAAATGATTACGTACCATTGTAGTGATGCCAAAAGGGAAAAAAAGCAACTCAAACCACCGAGCATGGTGACTGGAGTGATAACGTTCCATCCTCGCATTCGGGAGGATGCGGGCTCGAATCCCCGTCCGGACATCGAGATATCGTTTTTCCTTGGTTCACCCAAATCACTATAGGCGAATACCGGGATGGTTGCTTCAAAAGGCCAAGACAAAATTCCTTCCCGAACTTTGATCACATTTCTTTCTCACCTCTAATGACCTTGACGCTGACGAGGCGTAAAACCATAAAAAAATAGAAACAAGCCAATTAACAATTTTTAGTGGATTAAATACATCACAAAAAACAAGAATGATATATTGCAATATTTGCAAAGAAATACTTATTCTTTATGGTTTTTCCTTGTTTCTTGGTCGGTGTTCGTAACTACTCCGAGCGGGATTAGTAGATTTTTAGATTAAGACTAGTAGAAATTTCAGCTGCTTCGCTTGGCTGTCTGAGTGTTGTTGGATGTTGAAATGTAAAGAAATAGGGAGTTTCGTCATTTACCATTATGATAATTTAACATTTATATATTTATTTAAGGGTAATCCTTATTTGCTCGAAAGGTTTTATAAATTGATTGATTTAACTGGGATTATAAATTTGTTTATGAAATTAATAACGAATGGTTTCTTAATTTAAATGATGTAAATTCTTAACTAATCAGCCATGTTGAAGTGAATTTAGAAAAACATAAGACCCGGTGTTCATTGACAGAGGTTTTGAGGGTGAACATTCATATATTGACGAGTTTTACTGCATTGCTGGAGGGGAGTACTGTCGTAGTGTGTTGTGCTACGGCAACTAGCAGTTGTCCCAGATTGTGTTAAGGACAACCAGCCAGCGGGGGTGGGGAGGGGTTGGATGCCGGGCAAAGCTTCGCGATTAATCGGCCACTTCCTCGAGTCAGTGCGCAGTTTGTCACCTCTCTCACTGGAGCCCGACATTTTCTTGTACTGCCATGTACTGTACTGAGACGTAGTAATGACTCTGAATCCCCTCAGTAAACCTCCAGCTTGCTATCCTGTTCGATGATGGGGTAGAACTTAACTAGCTGCGTGCTCGCTCGGTAAAAGTGGCTTCTTCAATTGACTGTAACAGGAAACAAGACTTTGTTACCGCGGCAGGTATTAAGTTTGCGATCGGTGTAGACAATTCAACAATCCTGCTTAGAGAAAATCGCGTTTTCAAAAGAATATGTTTTAAGAAACATTTTCCAAATAAAATGTTTTAAGAAACTTTCTAGCCTTACGCTCATAAAAAACACTGCTAATTTTATCACACTGAAAGTTTCCATGGCCTTGGCTCTGTCCCCTGACACTCTTAGTCAGCTCTTTCTAAAGGCCGCCACACACGTACGGGAAACCCTCGAGATTTGGACGGAATGGTCCCGGTCTTGAGCCATCCCGGAACGTGTGTGGGCACTTCCTTGAGGCCGTGGCCGCACCCCGGTAGCCCGCCCGTGCGACCAAATCCTCACCGAAAAACAATTCTTATTTCCTCGAAGGCCGGAACGGAGGGTGAGAACCTCAGAGTGTGTGTCCTCCGTTGAGTCGGCCTTCGAGGATTTCTCGTGAATGCCTGTGTGTGCAGCGATTTTGTTTCTCTGTTTTGTTTGTACTGTTCGGTTTCGTTATGTTACTTGTACAGGGAGAATTTATAAAAATGTATGTAAGTGAGCCCTGTCTATGGGAAGAGAAGTGCAAGGAATTCCACGAGAGAAACAAACGAGTATCTATCTGCCGACGCCAAGCTGGTAAAAATTATTATTGAAAACTTGAGGTCTTCATAGCTTCTTCCCGTAACCAAAAACCGCAGCGTAGCGGTAAGTCTTTCATGGGGAGAAATTGCTTCCTGCTTAACGGTATATTTCTTTGTAATAAATGGAGTGACTAACTATTTACATCTGTTATCACATATGTAAATAGTTTCTTCGTCCATTCTCAAACAATTATGAAAATCTTTGGGAAAACACTTCAATTCCGAAAGAAGATTAGTGTGAGAATATTTTCTTCTCTTCAGTTGCCACTCTTTGCACCATAAGCTGCCCATACACACATACATACATTTGCGTGCGGGTAAGCTCGCCTAACATTTACGCACGGATATTCTCGCGACGAGCCTGTACTTGTCAGAGCCCATACACAGGAACATCAGTTCCACACATTTGTCGTTCATTTGGCTCGCCGAGCTCAAATTGTTGTGTTTATGGTAGTCGTCTACAGATTTATCCGCTATGATTTCCTGGCTCGCGGCTCACTGGGAATTCCAAAACATAGTGAGCCAAGTGTAGTGAGGTTACGTTACAAGCGACGTGACAGTATTGAAATTAATCATATTTTTAAGTTCTACACAAAAGAAATGTATTTATTCGTGCAGCAGCCTATATTAGAGCTGTAAAAAATAAACGGACAGTATGACAAAAAAAAAGTAGTTGCAGGAAGATTATAAACATGATCATATACCTACTGCTAATTGTACTATTTCAAAAGTATTTTCTTCGATTTCTTCAGTATTACATAAATGCACAGATACATCTTCCCCTTCATAATTTGTGCTTCCTATATTGCTTACACTGTCCATTGGTTCGTGTTGATCTCTCATAAACAGTAGTAACTCGTATTAATATCGTAAATTAGTTTTGTAGATTTAGTCTTCGCCTATTCCACTTCTTGTCGAATTTTCATTTTTTTTAATATATATATTCGTACTCCGCAAAGAGTGGATTTTCTTTTTTTTATTAATGCACTATCAACTTTTATATTATATTTCTCACAAACCTCAATCAATGCACTATATCCTAATTTTTATAAACTTCTATTCGCGTACTCTTTTGGTTTCACCTTTCACAATGCAGTATGTTGCTGATATGTCACAATTAAATGAGCTACGAATTCTCTACTCATCTTACTTAACTTGTTGGACACCAAGCAAGTCTTATCTGCCGCGAGTAAATTGTTAAGCGTGATATCTGTGTGCATGGTTACCGTCGCGCATGCTCGCCACGTTCAAATATGCAACGATTGTTATTGGCTTGTGATGCGGCTCGTAGTTAGACAATTAACACACACATTTTATCGTGTATATGGATCGCCACGGAATTACTGGCGCATAAATGTGTATATGTATGCGCCTAGCTATACACTTCCTCTGATATGCTGTTTTGCGCGAGTTTTAGCGCGCTATTTTGACGGAGACCCCCCTCCCCCCCGCAACTAATCGACCTCGCAACATTTGTAGAACTTTTTTTTTTTTAAGGTCTCATGTTTCCAAGCTTCCAAGGACGGTTATACCCCTCCCCCGTAAGGTCGGTTTTTTGGACCAAGTACCCCCCTAAAGTCGAATTCACATCATTTGCAGATTTTTTTGCTCTACCATGCTGCAAAAATTTCAATACCTCACGTGAGATTTCCGTTGACCCCTTCTCCCCCCCCCCCCCTTGGTGAGGTTTCGTGAGATTTCGCCGGACTCACCCCCCCCCCCCCTCTATTTCACCTCACGTCATTAATGGACGCTCCCTAAGAGCACCCAATGCGTGATCACCATCGGTTGTTGCCATCGCAAAGTCAACTCTGAGAAAGCCTTGAGGATTTCATGTCCCGTGTGTGATCAGGGCGACACCGATGAAATCCCTGAGGTCTGGTCCGCAGGCTCTTTCCTTGAGACCCGGCCTCCACTGGTATGGCTACCTTAACGTACTTCTTAGGGGGCATCCATAAATTACGTGAGGTGAAATGGGGGTGGGGGGTCCGAGGAAATCTACCCAAGGGGGGCGGGGGTTCTACGGAAATCTCAAGTGAGGTTTTGTAAAAAAAAAAATTTAAACTGGAGAGTTTAAAAAAAAAGGTCTACAAATTACCTGAAAGTCAATTTTAGGGAGGGTATTTCGTTGACAAGTGGGAGTGTAACCGGATTTTGCAGGGTGAGACCTAAAAAAAAGTCTCTATGGCGATTTCTAGGGGGAGGGGGGGCGGGTCCGGCCATATCTCACCAGAGGGGGGGGGGGGGGGAGTGCGGAAAAAACACCATGTAATTTATGGATGCCCCCTTACCTGGTTTTATTATTTTGCGACAGGTCCAGGAGACACGCCGAAGACTGCTTTGTCATCGCCCTCAAAGACCCCTTGGTGTCTGTTGTTTGTCTAATCGGATGTCTGACAATTGTCCCTGTGAGGAGTATGTTTTTTGTATAAGGAGATAATATAAGAAGATGGAAGCGTTTTCATTTCGTTAAGCATCCGGAAAATTTGTTTCTCGTGTTTCCTAAATCGACTAAATCATTTTAGCGTATGGTATTCTGACTTACAAGTGCCAGCGCTTCTGTATTGTCATTGAGTCTGTTTCCAATTTAGCCATTACGGACGATCCGCTTCGTATCACGTCTGATTTCTCTATTCAAAAGCGGTGAAATGAATATCATATTGTTTCTAATAAGCTACCTTGAACCATCTCGCCGAACCGTCATATATAACATTAGTCCGTTGGTATTGTAAAGCTCAGTTAACTATTAAAAAAAAAGAGTGCTAATACGACGAATGTCATTGCCGGGCTGACGAACGCGAGACATTAAGCGAAAGACCAACAGTAAAGGCGCTTAAACATAATAAATTGTTACACCTATATAGGTGTCTTTAATTTAGTTTTTTTTTAAAATACGATTATTATTTCTTTTATTTTAGAGGTTCTTCCATCAATTTAAAGGCTTATTTTGTTTTGTGTGTTCATAAATGATACCAACTGTAAAGTTTGTATGTAAAACAAAACTGACTACTCTCTATTATCACAGTTTTCACATTTGAACTACGGTCAGACATAGAATCCAAAATTTAAAACCAAAATGTTAAAAAAAGGAATTCGATGTTTGTTTTTGACCAGGCTGAGTGATATATTAGATCTTCGTATATATGGATGAATTTGAATCGAATGCTTGTTGTATTGTTGTGCAGGGACCTGCGGCCGACCAACATGGACAAGCGACAGGAGACGATGCGATTGCGGCTGTTCCAGATCTACGCGTGGGGCAGTCCTGTGCTGATCAGCTCCGGCGGCTATAGTCGACAGCCTACCAGATGATGTGGCTGTGCTGAGACCTCGCTTCGGACACAGTCGCTGCTGGTTCTACGGTCAGTATACAGTAGCTCACCAAGGATATCGATATAACTTGACCTTGTGCTACGCTGGTATCCGAGCTGATTTATGTAGTTTTTTATTTATTTCATTTGGCACAGTCAAAACAGGTACAAAATACACATGTGGATACTTATTTTCGTATTTTAGATATGCTTTAGGTTATACTCGCCTTGCAGTGCGTGCACGTGACTTCAGGTCATATTTCTTTGGCGAGATAGGGCCATCGCGTTTGAACTGACCGACACGCGCCTGCCCGGTATTATGTATTAAAACATTACACAAGCAGTAACTAGAATCAAATTCGATTGCAGATATCGTACAGGATCTCCCCCCGTCAGTAACCGTTTGTATTGTTTTATTGTTAACAATTGTTTTGACTCGAAACGAGGGCGTTTGACATCACAGTTCGTTAAAAAAAAAAAATCCTAATTTTGTTCTTTGATTTTAGTAATCGCTGTAGGTCTAAAGTGTGATTGTGATATGAAATGGCACTGCATATTAAATGGAAATATTTTTTTCAGCGAGTTTTCATTATCCAAAATGGTGTTAATGAGCTTCTCCCCCCTCTTTGAATTCCTGATCTTCATTCACTTTATATTTCTGAGTTTATACTCTGATGTAATACATGATTCCCAGTTTTTCCTTTTGGTTGTGTGATCTTATATATGACTCAAGTATTTTTCACCTTTTTTTTCAGCAACTTACCAGCTGAAAGCCATTTGTTCTTCTACTGCTTCCATATCTCTCACCTCACCAAATTCCGCTCTTACATCCTGTTCCTTTAGTCCTGCCTCTCTTTGAACAAGCAACTTAATATTGGCTTAGCCATCAAACTGTCTGTTTCTGACTGCCACAGTGCCATCCACTATTCCATCTATCACTCCCCCTCCTCCATGCCTTTCGTTTAACGCAATCCCACACCAAAATTGTTCTATTTCCATAAAACCCAGCAACACTCGACATGACTCCACAGTCATGTGATGAGTCACATTGTGTACAAATTTGAACCCCTTGCTGTATGTCATCATTTTATATGAATAAGGTTTCATTCTGAAATATTATAGAATGTGGTTTTTGTATGTCTGTCACTACCTTCTTGCTTTTGTCTATTTTTTAAAAATATTTATAATATTTTGTTTTCTACTTTGAAACATTTTTTTTCTGTGTATTTATTTTGACATGACTTTCATATTGTTGTTCCTAGTTTGAATCCCCCCACCTAAATTCCCTGCCTTAATAGTCCACCTGCCTTTGACCAATGATTGGTTGGTTGGTCTCCTACTCTCACCCAGTTTGCTCCATGGTCTATTGGTGAATGGTTTAACACTTGAAATTTCTATGCTCATTGTTTTACTGTATTTACTTTATAACAGAAGAAACAGTAAAAATATGAACATATGACATAGAAATTTTCAGGGTTAACCCCTTAAACAGTAGAACACAGAGGAGAGTCAGAGACCAAATAACTAAAAATTGGTCAATAAGTACGTGCGACTTTTTTCCCCAAAGTATTTGGACAAATTGTTTAAACTTTAAATGTAAAGTATTTTCTACAAAATGATACATACAAAATTTACTAACTTATACCTTACATTAAAAACTCAAAGCACATTTATTTTTAATTATCATACTTTCACCTCAGCATCTGAATGATTTTTTTCCTGATAATGTCAATGGTTTCTCATAATTTTATTTTCGTACGCAGGTGACACAGAAATATTTTATTACTTTTATGGACCTGTGGGTATATTGCTGCTCATAAATCTGATGCTATTTGGAGCAACAGCTCATGAACTTACATGTGGTTTGTGGAAACGGGAAGTAGTGAAATCCACCACTGAAAGGTAAATAATATTAACAAATTGTTTAATTTAAAAATTTGTCAGTGTCACTGATCCATGAAATAAATATATACTTAATACTTAAAAAACATTAAAGACAATGTTTATTTAACTAGATCAACTGAAATACCTGATAAATGTGATACATAAATACATTTTCAGTGCTGAACACAGATCAGAACAATTGTGGGACATAAGTTCCATCAAAAATTAATTTAGAAAAATTCCACAATTATGATGATAATTAGAAGAAAAATTTTTGGCGATATTATAAGGACAGATGGGGAAACTAAAACTATCTCTTAATACAGGTGAAGGCAGGAGTTAACTAACAACACTCAAAAGACAAATAAAATTTACAGTATATTTAAGTTATGCTTAAGAAATGGTTTTGTCATTAATTGTAGCCTGCCTTCACATTTCTTAGACAGTGGGTTTGCTTTCCTTGACCTTCTTTAAGAACTTTTTTTGAAGTGAAAACTTAGGCAATGTTTGGATGGGGTAAATCTAAGAGTTCGCAACTTCCTGTCATCAACATTGTTATAATATGCACATTGGACAGTTTTTGGATGGCTAAAACCTTAAGAGTTCACTTCAGATTTTGATGGAAGTTTGCATATGTATATTTAAAGCAAATAGAAAAATACTGTTTGTTTGATTTACAAAAATTAAACCCTCCTTTCCCTCCCTCATCTTAATTTCTGTCAAGATTGCTCAAATGAATCCACAATTTTATCTTATTTTGATAGTACTTAGCACACACATACTTCAAAACAAGGTAGTCTGGTAGCTCAGTGGTTAAGGTGCTTACTTCCGAAAGTTTCTCTCTCCGGTCGCAGGTTCAAATCGTGCGGTGAGCAGTTTTTAGGAGTTGTATTTGATTATATGAGCTACGCCGCGATGATCTGTGGTTCTGATTCCATGTTAAACTGTAGGCCTCTTAAGAATGCCTCCGACACAATAGCTTGGTACATCTCCTTCAGGAAGATTTGGCCAACCCTCAGGTTGTGTACTAAGTTAGATTTTTAGTTTTTGAAGTGAAAACTTCTCTAGGCGTGTTGGGCAATTTTTGGATGGATAAAAACCTTAAGAGTTTGCATAACCGACATGCTAATGTTTACAGTATATCTTTAGTGGTCTGGTGGCTCAATGGTTAAGGCGTCTGACTGGGGAACGAAAGGTCTCTGGTTCAAATCCCTGTTTCAGAGGGGATTTTCATAGACCCTTAACTGACCTTCACCTCTGGCACAGCTTGCTGTGTAATGGAACGTTCACCAGAACACTTCTGTGGTTCAGATTCCATGTTAAAATGTAAGTCCCCTGTACCTGATAGCACTACTGGGTTAGGTTAAGGTGGTTAAGACTGGCAGAATGCGCAGTCAATAGAAACCCTGTCACCGGGTCATTATGACCTCAGGGAATTATTATTATCTAATATCTGTAGCTATAAGTGTGACATTCATAAGTTTAGGTTTTCACTTCTATCTGCAGTCCCCAATTGTTTTGCTACTACATTTCTATAGATATAAGTTAATTTTTTGTTGCACCCTAGCTAACAAATAATCTTGAGAATAAGCATTAGAAACAGAACTTTTATTTCTTGAGAGAAGTGTTGTTATGTATTATGTCACAAAGCAAAAAAGATTATAAAAATAAACATTCATTTTTACAACTGAGTTTTGCAAAAAGGTATGGAATACAATTAATTGTTTTGTTCAAATTCTTACATGGAGTAGGAGTTACCAATAAGATAATCTCTCAGTTTTTCTTTAAATATATCTTTATTATCTGCAAACTGTTTTATATTCTTGGAAAGTTTATTAAACAGATGTATCCCAGAATAAATAACTCCTTTTGTACTAATGAAAAAGATGTGTTTTGTGCAAGTTATTTCTGTTTCTTGTATTGAAATTGTGTACCAGTCAATTAGATGTAAACAGGTTAAAATGTTATATGACAAAGCACATGGGAGAATATATATACTGAGAAATCATTGTAAGGTAAGAATATTGAGTATTTTAAAGAGTCATCTGCAAGAAGCTCTTGGTTTTACCCTATACAGCATCCTAATAGCTCTTTCCTGTGCTACAAAAACTTTTTTTACTTTGTGAAGTGTTTCCCCCAAAAATTATTCCATATGACATCACTGAATGAATATATGAATAGAACACCTGTTTTGTTAATTCTAGATCTGCAGTTAGAGAAAGTGTTCGTATTGTAAAGGTGGCACTACCTAACTTCTTCAGTAGTGAAGTGATGTTCATGCCAACAGAGTTTCTCATCTATTTTAATGCCAAGGAATGTTTTGTTTCTAAGATTGTGTTATTTTTATAGTTTATATGTAAATCTGGCTGCGCATAACTTTTTTTTTTAAACCTAATGTGTTTTCCAAAATTTAATTTTAATGAATTTGCCTTAAACCAATTTGCTACTTCACTAAGTACCTCCGTTTCTGAGATGGAACCCAGGAACATCCCAACATACTTCACATGAATAAAACAAAGCTTTGTCAAAGGGAATGGTCATGTTTATTAAGATTAAGAATTGCTGAACTTGTCAGGATTCGAATCCATGACATTTCAAGGATTTAATCTTAACCAGTGACCTACCAGACTTCTTGGTGACCAACAGCAGCGGATAAGGGCGGCAATCTGGAGTAATGACTGGGACACATTCCCAATCTTCTCTTCTGCCATACTTGGCAAAACTGCTTGGGTGCTTGAGGCAGTTGAGATTTATAGATATAAAAATAACTCTAACAAAGCAAATTGTTTAAATAAAACTTGAAGTGTACATCATACACAACAAAGATAACATCTTTGGTGCCTTGTGCAATGTCATATCAGTTCGTGCCATTTATTAAAGCCAACTAGCAAGAGATCTGAATATAACACGTCTTGACCTTCTATCTGAAATATCTGCCCCTGTTTGATACATCATCCTTGGCGGCCTGTTGTTGGCTACCTTATCACCTTGAGATACAACTTGAGTAATCCTACCAGAAACTTGATTATTACCTTGTGATAATACGTGAATGGTAGGTCCAAAAATCTCCTGCCATTTAAATGTTTCGTGTGCATAGAAAGCCAAAAAATCTTTCTAATTGGCCATTTCCATCCTTTAGCTATGAAACCTAATTTATATGAGAGAAATGACTATTTTTCTCAAAATATATATACCGTTTCTCAGGTTTATTTTTAACATTGTAATTTCATCAGACCTCATTTTATTTCTTTATTAGGTTTTATTATAATTAAGCAGAATTTAATCATCAAGGGCTAGTCGACCCTTTAAAATCACTTTATACCACAGCTGTATAAGCAGAAATCCATAATCAATTTTCTCACATGTGTAGCTTAACCAAGGATATTTTAAAAGGAGTTTGCAGTTACAAGCTTATGACTGCTAGTGGAAAAACAGTGCACCTGTTACCTTGACTGCATGTTATCCACTGCTTAATCTCATATTTATAGATATGATTTATTGTGGTATAACTGCACAAAAAAATTGTTTTAACTATTTTTCCTGTAGAAGATTGTTTATAGGACAATTATTTTGCCTGCACCCACAAACATCACTGCCTCCCCACCCCGACCCCCCCCCCCCCCCTTTTTTGTTGAAATATTGAGAATACAGTATCAAAATATCAACTTCACCTTGCGTTCCTTTGCATCTTCAGTCTGAATAAAGTGCAGCTATAATGGGTCACTTTCTTGTACTTGAAGATGTTGATAACTTTTAAGTTCATCCTCCAATTATGAGTGTAAGCTGAATGTATATTTGCAATGAAGGAAATCTGGTATGTTATATATTACCAAATTTCTGAATATGTATTTTACCTCACTCTTGACAGCATTACTGCTATATCGTCAACAATTTTAAGTATCTTAGACATATTTAAAGCAATACAATTGTTAAGGTGGTATATGTTTGTTGCAGAGCAACCCTGTGGCGTGTCTGTCTGAAGCTGGTGGTGGTGATGGGCCTGACTTGGGTGGTGGATGTGATATCATGGGCAGTAGGTGGACCAGCATATCTCTGGTATGCTACTGATCTCGTCAATGCACTCCAGGGAGTCCTTATATTTGGTGTTGTGGGTTGCCAGCCACAGGTCTGGTCTGCTATTAATCGCATGTGGTGCTTGCGTGAGAGAAGAGATAGAGCAATAGCTGGCCACCGTCACCTCTCCTGTTATTCCCAAGGTCTGCCCTCACTCGGAGACTCGACTATCAATGCTCCTTCCACCAAGAACACATCACCAGTGGAAACTGTCTGCTGACAACAGATGTAGCACATGAAGAACTGATTATTTTTGTTGAGCCTGCTATAAGTACTGCATCAACAGTGCTAGGTGACATGCTGCAGTACATTTAAGAAAATAACTGTCATTGATAAAGAAGACTGAGAGAGAGAGAGAGAGAGAGAGAGAGAGAGAGAGAGAGAGAGAGAGAGAGAGACTATCAGAACAATACTGTTTGCAAAAAGAATATTTGAAAACAGTAATTGCAAAAGACAAATGTGAGAATGAGTGAAGTGTATACCATTAAGTTCCTAATAAACTTAAGTTTATCCCACCATTACAAATAATGAATGCTCTTAAGTGGATCATGTTTATTGTGTTACTTTTTTTAAATTAATATCTTGCCAGTGTGTGTGTGTGTGTGTGTGTGTGTGTTTAGGGAAATGTGAAAACAATTGCAAATTGTCAGTACTAAAGCAGATTACGAACCAATTAGACATAAATATCAGTAGCATATTAGATATGTAGGTAGATTTATTAACTGATGGTATTTAGATGTTGCAAGTGAATAATTAGCTTGTGGAAGCTACTATTTTAATGACAGAGTTGCTTTAGTTGAAAAGCAACGTTTTGTGATATTCAGTAGCAAAGAATTAAAAACTTTTGACATTCCCAAAACTCGGTATCAGGGAAAGAAGTGTACATACCTCATGTTTCACTTGTATTACATAAATAAACCAAATATATTTAAGCTATGAAGTTACCAAAATTGCCATAATACAGGCAGAACAACTGTTAAAATGCTTATGTAAACCTTTTTTTGATGTTCTTTGTTCTTGGGTTAATGAACACAACTCAAATTCTTTTGCAAACAACTAAAACTGCTGACAAGTTGTTTGCAAGCATCACTTGTTAATTATTACGAGTGTAACTACAGTGCCTTTGTGATGCGTGATGTTTAGGAAATGAGTTCCTTTAGTTTATGAAAAATGTGCATGTAACAACAAAAGACAATAAAATTGCTACTTTTGCACAAGTATCTTCTTTTATTCATTCATTACAATATTCCATGTAAATGTTTTGATGAAGAGAGTTGAAGTTTCAATATTTGATCACTTTTCAACTTGTTCTGGATGTCGCTTCACATAGTTTAGAAGGCGTGCAACTGTTGAAGGAGTTACACCAGGAATACGACTAGCAGCCGCTATCTGCAAAATAATTGCTAATATTACAATTATGAAATTCATTTGAAGGTAACTGAAGCTTAGAGAAAATTTTACTTTGTTCATATTGTATTTTATAATGTTAGTTAAAAAGTTTATACTAACTGAATAGGAAACAGTACTAAAAGCAATATACGTTATATTACTTCCCCAAAGTTAAAATAAGTAGACAGTTCCCCACAGATTTTATAAGTCATAGGAAGACTGCATAAGCAGTACTTTAATAACTTCATCTTTGGAAAGTTATATTTACTTTTACCCAGTTAGCAGAAACTGTTGGTATTAACTAGGAAAAAAAATTGATATAAACTTTGGAGATATAAAATCTGTATTACAAAACATGTTATATAACCAGATTTATAAGCCTTTCCTCTTACCAAAGTTGAAGGCATGAGCACAAACTTAATACACTTTGAAATGGCTGAATCATATGAGAGAATATGAAACTGATGATAAATCCTACCCGTTAGTCCATATGTGCCAGTAAACTTATCTGCCATGTGTGTAATATATTTTTTCTCACATGACTTGGTTCCCCCTCAGAGCCCTCTGCCTTCAACTTTGGTAACCTTTCCACATTCATGTTACTATATTACATTCTTTCTTGTTGTATTATAATATAAAATTAAGTTTAACCTGTTACTATTAAGATTACATTATTAATATCTGCTACATATTGTATTGTACTGTTATCATATAATAAATTTACAAACAAGTTTTGAATTCTTATGGAAACACAGAACATTAATTACATATAGATCACACTCTCAATATTTAGTAACCAAATGAATAATAATGCTAGTGTAGGTTGGCTGCTTCACTATGCCACTGACCTACGTGCATAAAATAAAAGAAACAAGACCTGTACTGGCACCTACTACAAGATCCTCCTCGTCTCTTTGATTCCAACTGGAAACGTATTTGGTTAATAGATAATAATATTGTATCTTCAACATAAATATTTCAGTGACCAGACAAAACTCTGGCTTTTCTGAAGCTTTTCGAAAGTTGGGCTTATAGCTCATACTCAGTTACAGCGTTACACAATACAAATATATCTAAATTTATAATATTCTGTCTGCAGACCACCTAAACCACCACTGCAGGGCAGATCACAAGTTGAGAAATACGGCACTAGACTGTCAAATGGTTTTCAATCCCTAGCTGATACACATATCAGACAGCAGCTGAGTTGTAAATATATATATAAAAACAACTATGGTTAAATTCCCAACAGGGACAAAACATTAAGTCCCACCAGTATCATTGGTATTTGTTTTCCATAACTCAATCCACTGCACACCATGGCAGCAAACAGTGTTTTCAGATTAATCCAGTTCATTGTACCTACCTGTTTGGGATAATAAATATGGAGCATATTGGTGTCAGTAGCAGTGAATCTGACACGTTTCTCTCATAAAAGTTTGTAAATTCTTACACGCTTACCACTTAGACATTTTGCGGACAGATCGCAACACAAACATTCCTCCCCTAGGGTTCAATGTTCCAGGCATAATAAGTAATGTTTTAGCCATAGTGGGGCTATATCAAAATATTAGCTCTAAAATCTCACCACAAATTTATGAACAGTGGTCTGACATAAATGAACATTTTCCATCAAAAAATATTGTTTTGGCACCTAGTACGAAATATCTAAGTGAAGAACCAGCACACAGTATCATCAGTTGGCTTCCTCCACCAGTAAGTGCTTTTAAATTGATATTTCATCTGAATTCATGCCAAATACATCTATTTGTATGATTCAAATTAAAATATATTTTATCCAAGTAAACTATAGGCTTAAAGTACTCAAAACTTGGGAAGTTCATATTTTGCGAAACCTTAGCTATTGAAATGTCAACGCGATTGCATAGCTTTCAAAATTTCCACCATTGCACTTCACAAATTTAAAATAAAAAGGGAAAGATGAAGAGTTTCTGAACTAAATTAGCTGATTTTATGGCAGAAATCAGACTGGTTATGATAGCAGTGGGGGTATTCATCTCTGTCTCTGCACTCTTGAACACTCTTGTGCACTTTATGAAAATCGTCCAGTCCTGTCATTTGTTTCCATTCATACTTCATCATCAATTGAACAACTAAAATTGCCATAGTAGGTCAGCAGGTACAAATGATGAGTGAAAACATCGATCGACAATTTTCGACCTGTGATGAAATGACTGATAGAGCATTACGCAAAAAGAATTTAATTGTATTCAAACTCATTTACTGAGAGGTTAAAAAATCAGTATGATCTGAAGCTGCCATGAGAAGTAAAACCTTGAAAATGTTTTCGATTAGGAAACGTACTGAAAATGATAAGGGACGACTTCGACCGATTGAAGTGGCAATGAATGACCCACAGATTGTTCTGTCTGTTTTGAAAAATGTGATGGCCAATAAAAATTGCCACAGACCCAACAATTAATTAAACAACCATTAATTGAAAATCCTGAATAAAGATAAAGAAATAAAATATGTTAATGGACTATATAAGGTTGTTGATATAATGAAAAACAATAATTACTCATAAAACTTAATTGTTTGAAATGCATGAAATGTGTAGAACTTAAGCAGTTTTTTCCAGGTCAAACGATCTTAGGCGATCCTCTGCCAGTTAATTCCGACAACCCTGCGAGTGTCCTTGTCCCACAGTCTGGTGGTCTTCCTCTCGGTCTGTGGTGGTCTTTCGGGCTCCACTCTAACACTGTTATTATCCATCTCTGGTCTTTTATTCGCGCAGTGTGGCTGGCCCAATGCAACTTCAACGATGCTGTCTTCTCTTAGATGTCAGTGACCTTTGCTCTTTTCTTGTCAGGCCTACCACTGACCTTTCCATAGTTCTTTGGGCAATCCTTAGTTTTAGTTTACCTTTTGTAAATTCACTTAGAGTCCAGGTCTCACAGTGGTTTGTCAGCACAGGAAGAATGCACTGGTCATAAATTATTTGCTTTAGATTTGTGGGCATTCTAGTTTAAATAAGTGTATAAAATTGTATATACCAAGAAAGCAAATCTTTATATCAAAATTCCCAAGATGGTATTCTAAGGAACTCAGAACTATTGTTATTGAGAAAAAGATTGCACATATTTTTTTAAATAAGAAAACAGGACATAATTACTCTCAATTTTCTAATCTCAGAAATAATGCAAAACATTATCCAAAAGAGACTGCAATGCCTTCGGCATAGAAAAAGGGGATTCAAAAACAATAAAAGTAAATCCTCAAAATTTCTAGAAATACGTAAACTCCGACAGATGCAGTAGAGATTTACCAGATGTTATGTATAAGGAATCACAGGCTTTAACTGGAAGAACAAGTATAGTAAATGCATTTGCTGAGTACATTAAAACCTTTTACAAACTCTCTCATAATATTAATTCAGAGGATCCAACTAATTTTACCATAAATTCAATACATATTTCCAGTTCAGAAATTGAAAAACTAGGTGATAACAAAAGTGCAGTTCCAGAAGGTATACCACCAATGCAAATATACAGTTGTTTCAATATTAAAATTACTATTTGAGAGATCACCAAGCGCAGATATAGTCCCGAGGGAGTGGAAATCAGCTATTATCACTCTTGTATAAAAATCAGACCTCAAAATTGAAATTAGAAACTACAGACCTATTTCTAATATAATACAAAAACTGCTGGAATCCAGAATCATAGATGCAAGAAATGACCAAATAAACTTAATGTGTTAATCATAATACATTTTAGCTTCTTTAGACTTCTAGCCCTTAGGGAAATGGAAAATAGATTGGTAATGAAATCCAACATCCTTTCATTGTGTATTCCACAACTTGGATCTTCAGCAACCATCGTAATAAGTGCTACAATTTCTGTTTATTTAATATAAAGTGTGGTAGATAGCTTTTGTTTTATTTGAGTAATAGCAGCGTACAGTAATTGTGATCACCTTCATTTTTTTTTTTTTTTTTTTTTTTTTTTTGTAGGACCGTATATAGAGCTTATTTGATTTTTTATTTATTACTGTGGTTAGTTAAAACATTTTACTTGTCCATCCTATTAATTACTCAGTAGAATATCCGCTGTCTGGTCTAAACTTAATTATCTCCATAGTTAGGTTTTATCTAAGCCATGATTAGTGATTGTTAGTAAGTAGTGAATTTGATCTTTGTTCCTCTAGGTTCGCATGAGCAGACAGCATGTTATTTAGACCTCTGGGTTAGTTCATTCTTTCATTCACTTCTCAGTTTTTGTTCTGAAAGGTAATATGTGTAGGAACTGTGATTGTTGTGTGCAGACGTGGCTGATCTTCACACTCAGTTTGAATTTTTGTTAATGAAAGTTACAGAGCTGGAAGCTGCTGTAAGTGTTTGCAGCAGATGTGGTATGGGTGACCGTGTTGAAGCTAGGCCTCTCACAGGTTCTCTCCTACCAATCATCATACCTGCAGTCCAAGCAGAGATGTTGGAATCTGTGCAGCGGTCACTGACGATGACTGGTGTGTGGTTTCTGGATGTTGACACTGCATGCAGGACCCCAGGAAGGCGAGCTTGTACCACTATCCAGTCAGTTTGACATATTACTGTATTAGGTACTGAAAGATGATTAAAACAGCATACACACTGATCAGCCAGAACAATATGACCACCTTCCTAATACCTTTGGCACGGATAACAGCGGCAAGGAAGTAATGAGGCCTTAGTGGTCACTGTAGGGAGTTTGCACCACATCTGCACACACAAGTAACCCAATTCCCATAAATTCTGGGGAGGGGGATGATGATCTCAGATGCCACGTTCATTCACACCCCAGTTGTGTTCGATTGGGTTCAGATCTGTTGAGTTGTGGGGCCGACACATCAAATGCAACTCGCCACTGTGCTCCTTGAACCACTTCATCACACTCCTGGCCTTGTGACATGGCACATTATCTTGTTGAAAAATGCCATTGCCATTGGGAAACATGGCCATCATGAAGGAGAGGTGTAGGTGTTCTGCAACAATTGTACGATACTTACTGGCCATCATGGTGCCTTGCCCGAGCTCCACTGGACGCATGTATGCCCATGAGAATGTTCACAGGAGCATAATTGAGCTGCCACCAGCTTGTCTACATCCCTCAGTACAGGTCTCAAGAAGCTGTTCCCCTGAAGAATGACGGAGATTCGAACCCTCCCATCACCATGATGAAGAAGGTATTGGGATTTATCAGACCATGCAATGCTCTGCCACTGCACCAACATTCAGTGATGACGGTCATGTGCCCATTTTAGTCATAATTGCTGATGTTGTGGTGTTAACATTGGCACAAGCATGGGTCATTGGCTGCAGAGGCCCATCGTTAAGCGTGTTTGGTGCACAGTGTGTTCAGACACACTTGTACTCTATAAGAATGGAGGTTTTCTCGGCATTGTAAATGAATAAAAAAATTTCGGTTAACTAGCCGATTTAGTCTGTCGATCAAACACGATGTTTCGGTGGTCGCAATCTCTGCCGCCATTATCAAGTGACTGTCACTTGACTTAAGATTGCGACCACTGAAATGTATTTTTTTTAAACTGCTTTACGTCTCTTTTTAACATCGAGGTCTTTTAGAGACGGGAAAGGATGGGGGGCAAGGAATGGGAAGGAATTCGGCCATGGTCTTTTGAAGGAAGCATCCTGGCATTTGCCTGGAGTGATTTGGGGAAACCATGGAAAACCCAAATCTGGATGCCCGGCTGGAGATTCGAACCGCCGTCCTCCCGAATGCGAGGCGAGAACGCTAACCGTTACACCGCCCCGCTCGGTACACTGAAATGTTGTGTTTGATCGACATACTAACTCGGCTGGGAAAATTTTATTCACACTTACACTCTGCCCAGCATTAAAGTCTGATGTTAATTCTGCCGCCTGTACTGTTTGACCGAGTCTACCCAGCCTACAACATCTGACATCTGTAATGAGGGTTGGCCGACAAACCCCTCGACGTTTAGACGTGGTTTCACCTTGGTTTTGCCACTTGTAGAAGACACTCACCACAGCACTTCTTGAACATCTGACAAGTCGTGCGGTTTCCAGAATGCTTGTGCTGAGCCTCCGGGACTTCACAATCTGCCGTCACTCAAACTCAGATAGATTGCGCGCCTTCCCCATTCTAAACACAGAGAGCATGTTCGCTGATACTCAGTGGCCTCAAACCTACCACTTTTTCAGTATTTCTACTGATACGGAGTCTGTCCTACTGAAATGTAACCATGATTTCTGAGAATGAAATTTTCCCAAATATTTTCCTGATTTTACAGTTTTAGGTTGGCAACCCATTTCATTTATGTTTTAAGGGGAATCATTCAATCAATTATATGATAGGTAGTTAGTTATCTTTTGCAAAATGTTCCTTATATCTTTTTGGGGACTACCACTGTGCGTTTGTGCCCTACATTATTGGCGTTTATAGGGTATTCCCAAGCTAGTTCATTTGTCTATATTCTATTGGTAATCATTACCATAAACACATATTGTTAATAAAATGTACATACATATTATTAAAGACAATGTGATGGTCAGTGCAGTAAGAGACAATGCGCCTTATATGGTGAATTATTTTCATTTGATGTGTCTCCAGATATTCCCACAGTCAACAAACTTGTCAGGTCAACCACCCGCAGCTAAGGGAATAAGCCTTCCAAGAGTTAATATCGTTTTGTTAAATTACTTGATAAACAAATTGCAAATTACTAAGTATGTGGTTTTTATTATTTTGATTAAGATTTACTAGTATTGACAAGAAATACATAGTATTGATATTAAACTGTCGTCCAGTTGCGGCAGCAGATTGTCCTCAATTTGCTGCACAGTGTGACGTTAAATTGGTAGCATGTCATGAAGTTCCAAGCCTGGTAAGAAAATTGGTGTCAAACGGATAAGAAATTCTTCGACATCACATCATGCCCGGCAAAATATGGTTATTTGGGAGGTATTTTTTTTTCATATACCGATTTTGGGTACAAATGTACCAATATTAGTGAGCAAATCTACCGATTTCACATTTTGACGTTCGAGACCACTGCTGATACTACATGCACCGTGTGTGTATCTGACTAGCAGTCATTCCTCGTCAGGTAGTCATAATATTCTGGTTGATCAGTGCAAGTTCAGCTGAAATTTTGAAAAATACCATGATCATTTTCTGTAAGGATAGGTTGCATTCCAATGGAGGTGGTATACTTATTTATAGCTGTTAGTAAACATCTGCCGTGTAACGAAATATATATCGATACAATCTGTGAAATCCTATGGATTAGACTCAAAGTAGCTAGGACAAAGCTTGTGATAGGCTCTTTGTATTGGAGACATAACTATTGCCGAGGCCTCAAGGAACAATGTAAATAATATAGCTCATCAATTTCCGGATTATGCAATAATACTAGGAGGCGAGTTCAACTTTCCGTATATCGACTGGACTAATTACGTTCACGTTAATTATGACAGGGATAAAATACCCTATGAAATTATTCCTGACCTTTTCCCAGAGCTTCATCTTGAGCAGCTCATCACAGAACCAATGCAGCGCCTCAACAGTAACGAAAACATTTTAAATATTCTCATAATAAATAGGCCTGAATTATTTATGGACATTTCTACACCTCAGGAATAAGTGATCATAAAGCAGTAATAGCCAGAGCAAAATTAATAACTGAGTGCAAAAAGAAAAAAGAAAGGATCATTTACAGACTCAATAAGGCTTCAAACGGGTGTTTTAGAGTGTACTTGAGGGATAATTACCTTACCTTCAAAGTAAAATGTTGGACCGTTGAAGAGATGTGGCATCGATTTATAAGTGTAGTCAGGGAGGGCATGGATATATATACACCAACACGGATAATCAAGGAAGGGAATGATCCCCCATGGTAAACATTCAAAAATTAAAAGGTTCTTAAAAAGCAAAGGAGAATACATTTAGAAAAGTTAGATGAGGTAAGAGGCTGTTAGAAATGCGATGCGTGAGGCCTTTTAAAGACTTCCGTTGTAATTTGCTTTCCAAGAGCCTCACCGAAAACCCCAAGAAATTTTGGTCTTACATTAAAAAAGTCAGTTGTAGCAGTAACAATATGCCAGTACTAATACAAGATGGTTGTGAAGTAGACAACAGCCACTATAAGGCTACTGTATTTAACAACAAATTTAAAAATTCTTTCACAGACAAAAATATGGAAAACAGACCAATTGCTTGCTGTAGCCCTTATGAAAGCATTACAGAACTGACACAAAGATTGGGCTCGGATTGTCTCGCAGACATATGATGTCAGTTTCATCTGAATTTGTTGGCAAATATGCGAAATTCTTCATTCATTTACGAGTGCACCAACCTATTAAGGTCATGATGACAAGAGAGATAAGATTAGAGAAATAAAATGCCGTACTGATGCTTATAAGTATTCTTTCTTTCCTTGGGCTATTCGAGATTGGAATGCCAAGAGTTAGTTTTGGTGCAAAGCACCCTCTGCAAACCACAATATTTGTGAATTGCAGAGTACAAAGGTAGATGATGTAGACTTCAGTATAGCTTTTGATTCAGCCAATCAAGAACTACTTGTCTTCAAACTTAAATCATTTGGGATTGTGGGATCCCTCCTAAACTGGTTTGAAAATTACTTAACTAACAGAGTACAAATAATTAAACATGAAGTATACACTTGAAATATCAGTTTTAACTGGTGTCCCACAGGTTTCCATTTTGGTCCACTTCTGTTCATCATATTTATAAATCACACACACATGCCTTTCTCCATTCAATTGTGACAGGAGACGAAACATGGGTACACCATTATGACCCGGAGACGAAATGCTAGTCTCTGGAATATCGACACAAGAACTCGCCCCAGAAAAAGAAATTCAAAACACAGCTCTCAGCTGGAAAATCATGGTAACAGTGTTCTGGGACACAGATGGTGTTATCCATGTTGATGTCTTTGAATGTAGGACAATAAATTCAGTGTTACATCACAATGCTGTGAACTTTGAAATGACGGCTAACAAGGGTCTGAAAGGAAAGGGAAATGTTTTCCTACAGCCTGACAATGCCAGACCACACATTTCACGTACCACCACAGCAGAATTTCAGAGACTTAATCTTACCACCGTATGGCATCCTCCATACAGTCCAGATTTGGCACTGTCTGACTTCCCTCTGTTCCCGATAATGAAAGAAGATCTGCGGGGACATCAATATGCCTTTGATGAAGGCGTTGAGAGAACTGTGAGACTGTGGTTGCGGAAACAGAGTGTTGACTTCTTCCACGATGGCTACAGAAAACTGGTTCATCGTTGGCAGAAATGTATCCACTTGTCTTGTGATTATGTGGAAAAGTGAATATTGGTAATTAAAGAAGACATTCTAAAGATTATTTCTGTGTTTGATTTATTAAAATATTCTCATTCAGTCCCGAGTTATGACCTTGGAGGCATTATTTATCATTCAACCCTCTTATAGATGAAAAAGGGTAAGTTCTTTTTTTTGTTTTTTGCCAATGACCTGAAAAATCTTAAAAAGTATAGAATCAATTAATGATATAAGCGATCTTCAGAACTGTTGCACTGCTCTTAGTGACTGGTGTATTGATAATGACTTACAATTAAATCCAATAAAATGCAGACGTATTTCATTTACATGAGCCAGTAGTAAACTTGTGATGTCAAGCGGGGGCTTGACAATGGAAGAAGTGCAAGCTTCCGAAACGTCGCCAGACGGCTCAATTTTGACGCGGCTTGAAACCCGAGAAGTTTTTATAAAGTAAAATTCTATCAAAATATTCAATAAGAGGTAGTGAGTTGGAGGAGGTGTACTCAGTGAATGATCTAGGAGTAATATTTGGTAGTAAAATGAATTTCAATGAACATGTGGATAGAATTGTAACCAAATCATTACAACTAGGTTTTGTCATAAAATCCATTTCACTCAAGCACTTAAATTAATTTATCTATCTATTGTAAGGTCAACATTAGTATATTCATCAATAATGTGGTCACCATACACATTACCACTAACTAAAAGAACAGAAACTGGTCAGCATAAGTCTATTATTATTATTAATTTTAATTGTTGTGGAGTTAATATGTGGTGGCAATTCCCATAGTCATCTAATTAACCCTTTATATATATATTAAACATCTGGTTAGGAGAAAAACCACCACTTACCATAGAAGAGGATTCCTGCGGTATCGATACACGAAAAAAACACGTACACGCATAGAATAAAATTTTCGAGCCTATGGCTCTTCTTCAGTAGTAGCTGCATGTTGGAGGCCGGCAGCCAAGCCTGCCAGGATGGTAGCTCATGATAGGGGGAGGGGGGTGGGAACAACATGCCGGGGAATTAGGGTGGGGGGTAGAGAGGCATAAGCTATAAAATACTAATAAATAGATAATAAACCTGTCCGTAGGTACCCGTCGCAGAAGTGTGGTAGACATCATCTGATGGTCCTAAATTGCCCATTAAGTAATGGATGTATGTGCAAAAAAAACTGAGAAATATGCAAAAACATTTTAAAAAATTGGAAATATAAAATTAAGCTAAATTTGAAGTTGCAAACTACAAAAGGATAAGCTTCTGGTGAGCGATGGTTCTGTGGGAAAAGGAAGGAGGTGAGGGGGATGGGTGGGAGGAAATTGTTGCTATCTTAAATTTAGTCCTGGTGGTTGTCTGGTGCACAGTTGGTACTGATATACCAGTTTCCACCTTCTGAGTTCCGAAATGCTGCTTCTGTCCGAGAGGACTCTGATGGCGCGAACCGCAAAACATATGTTAAGATTGTGGGTGCCATGAGTGGTGGCATGATAAGATACAGGGTGGTCAGGGTTCTGGGTGAAAACCGATTGTCTGTGTCCATTCATTTTGATGGCTAGTGGATTTGTTGTCAGACCAATGTAGGAGGCTGGGCAATGGTTGCAGGTGAGTTGATATATAAGGTGGGAGGATACACACATGGCAAGTCCTATGATGGGGAACTTTCCCCAGTTACAGGGTTGGTAAAGGTGGGTGCATACTGCATAATTTGCAGTGGGATCTGTTGCAAGGAAATGAACCTTGGAGCTGCCTTGCAGGCTGTGGGACCCCATGTTTATGGACCAAGAGTTGGTTGAGGTTTGGAGGTCTGCTGAAGCAGGTTTTGGGTGGGTGAGGGAGGATTTTCGGAGGAGGTTTCCCATCTCGGGGCAGGCTCGAAGGAAGTTGAAACCTTGTTGCAGGACTTGGTTGACAGCTTCCAAACCCGGGAAATATCGGGTGATCAAAATGGGGCAATGATTCGTTTTTGAGCGTTGTGGACTGTTGATAGGTTGAGTGGGTTGTGATGTGGCCTGTGAAACTTGTTTGTGAACTAAATCTGATGGGTAATCATGGGAAATCAGTGCTTCGGAGATGTTACTAGCATACTGTTGGAGGGCCTGTTCATTGGAACATATGTGGCTCCCCCAAATGCCAAGGCTGTGGGGGAGGGAGCATTTGATGTGGTGAGGGTGGCAACTATTGTAATGAAGGTGCTGTTGTAGGTTGGTGGGTTTGATATGGACAGATGAGTTGATGTAGCCATTCGTGATGGATAGGTCAAGATACAGAAAACTGGCATGTGTGTGGGAGTGAGTGCTGGCGGTATTGAGTTTATTGAGGAAACTGAGTAGGTTGTCTTCACCGTGGGTCCAGATTATGAAAATATCATCAATGAATCTGACCCTCAAAAGGGGTTTCAGATGGGATCCTGTTCCAGATGGCCTAAGTGGAGGTTGGCGTATGAGGGAGCCACACAAGTGCCCATGGCAGTGCTGCTGACTTGGTGGTAAATTTTACCCTCGAATGAAAAAAAGTTATTGTTCAGTATTAGCTCGGCCAGGGTGATCAAGAAGGTTCTGATGGGGACGCTGGTCTATAAAATGTTCCATGGCGCAGAGCCCATGCCAGTGGGGAATATTAGTATATAGGGAGGTCACATCCACTGTCATTAGGAAGGAGTCGGGGGAAGAGGTGTGGGTACCGTGGCCAGTTGGGAGAGGAAGTGTCGGGTGTCTTTGATGAGGGAGGGAAGCTGGCTGACAATGGTTTGTAGATGCTGGTCCATCAGGGCAGAGATGCGCTCAGTCAGTGATCCATATGCAGCAAATATGGGACGTCCTGGGTTGCCAGGCTTATGAATTTTAAGAAGGAGGTATAGGGAAAATGTGCGCGGCTTTATGAGTGACAAGTGAAACGGAATGGGGGTGAGGCCTTGGAGTGGTCCACTAAACTGTATGTAATCTTTTATTCTCTCACTGACTGCAGGTGTGGGATCATGGTTGAGGGGGCGATAAGTGTTGGTGTCCGACAGCTGACGCAACGCTTCACTAACGTAGTCACAACGGTTCATGACCACCGTAGATGAGCCCTTGTCTGCTGGTAGAATGATCAAGTCTGGATCAGAGGAGAGTTCCCTGATGGCCCGGGTTTCTGAAAGAGTCAGGTTGGTGCCACAGGGTAGTGATTTTACGAAACTAGGACAAGCCAAACAGGTGGAAACCAGATCTTGAAACAACTGGAGTGGGTGGTTTTGTGGGAGAGGTGGTGGATCAAGAATGGAGGATGGTGGGAACCTTTGAAGACTGGGCTCCAGGTCATTCTAAGTGTCCAGATTGTTGCTCTTCGAGACAAAGTGGTATCTCCAGCGGAGTGTACGGCAGAAAGCTAAGGAGTCACGTACTAGAGTGGTCTGATCAAATTTGGGAGTGGGTGAGAAAGTGAGACCCTTTGAGAGCTGTGTTTCTGAGAGTGGAGAAGAAAACACATTAATGAAAGACAGTTTGGGTTTGGCAGCTTGATTCGGATTGACTGGGTGAGGTGTGGGTTTTAAGGGAGGTGGTAGAGGTATGTTGAAACACATGTACACTGAAAATAATCCATTAATGAGAATGTGCTCCTTTGCTAACTGTCACAATATTGTTAATCTTGGAATAAAAGCATCCATTTAACCAAGAAAAGTTATTCATTTGTATCTCCAGAGCCAGGTTAAAACAACATGGAACTCATAACAAATGTGAAGAAGGGGCCCTCGTTTTTCGCCGTCTGGGACAGTGATAGGCCCATCTGGGCTGATAGGGAAGGATCCAGAGAATCCTAGGTGTGGTGCCCCCCCCCCCCAGCAGGAGTGAGCCCCCCAGAAGGTGCAGGGCTCCCCAGAAGGTGCGAAGTTCCTCAGAAGGCATTGAGCCCCCATTGACCCGTAGCATTTGCTAACTCCTGCTACATGGCTAATCCGGTACTGTGTATCTCAAGATACAAGAATTAACAAATATCAGAAAATCTTTATCAGTATTTTTTTAAATTTAGTATATTGTATTATTAAGTGGTTAATGTTAATCATTCCAGTAATAGTAGATTATCAGTGATTTTTCTTTATTAATTTGTTTAGTAAGATATATAATCAATGTGCACCATTGATTGTTATGATATAAAGTTGTACAAATGGACACCACATGTCTCTATAATAAGTAAGTAAATAAATAAGCAGTGATTCAAAAATCTTTCTCACACATTCAGTTTTTGCAGAACAATGGGCACCAGTGATATATGAAATGTTTATTAATACAGACACCTTCTCATATCATTACTACTACTAGTACAAAGTTAATGTTTTTCATGGATTCAGACTAATCTAAATAAAAATTAACATTTTGATTGGAGAATAGTCACCATTTACGACAGTTGAAAGTAGGACAGCATAAGAACAGGGACAGATACATACACACATTGAGCACTGCAGTTTTTGTATATATGGCCCTTCAAGATCAATAGAATGAGGTAGCAACATTGTGGTGGTTGACTGCTAACAGAGGGCTCATAGACAGTTAGCCGGCATTTCAGAGTGGGGGGAAAATCAAACTGCTACTATATATCTATCTCATTCAATTGTTGATGATTGGTTCTAAACCAGAAAATTTCAATGCTCAATCAGTGAATTACTTTTTGGACTTTTTCCCCTTCAAAGGCAATGGCTAACATGTGACTACCTAGTTCTATGGAGAAGGGCCATAAAACCAAATTTTCAACACTCAATGTGTGTACATGTCTGTTCATGTTTCAAGGCTGTCCTGTTTTAGACAGTGGTAAGCAGTGGTTATTCCGACCCAAATTTTTAATTTGTCTAACTGTTAAACACCTATTGTTTCATAGCAATATGCATAAAAACTTAAAAATATTTATTAGTTACTTTAGTTTTTAATACACAGTTAGGCTGTGTGTATGCCAACATCTCGTAATGTATTACATGTAAGATTCTGTTCCTCATCATTGCCATTGTTAACACAAAACAAGTAAGCCTTAAACTAGTAAAATAAAGAAACTACGCATTGAGATACATGTTAACTGACCCACAGGAACAAACATTGCAAATTAGCAAGTGTAAGCACCTTAGAATTTTGGTAAATTCTAGTTGTCCTAGCTTACAGCATAAGGGAGGGAGTAAGTTTTCCAGTAAACACATAAGGTTTCATTACAAGTACAGGTTATGGGAGAAACGTTTTATATAGAAGCTAATACTGCAATCAATTCATTAAATAAACAGTTTTAGAAACAGTAAAGCCACTCAAGACATAATATAAGCATTAAATAACCTTTGTTTAATAGTAAAGAACCTTTCAACTAACCTGGAATAGGGTAATCCATTATTACCCAACTTGCAAACAATAGGTTTTGGCTAAGTGATAATTCCACCAATTCCTAACACTTTTTGATGCAGTAAAATAATTTTAAAATAATAATAATTTAAAAGAAAGTTAAATTCACTAAAATTCCATAGTTTCAGGTCGTGTAAATAGCTTAAATGAAACTTTAAACACCTCGTGGAGAGCACTTTCACTTCTAACATTTTTTATCATATGCTTTCGATAATTTCTCGAACTAAAAAGTAGATTTTCTAAAAGAACTAAAAATCTAGTATAACATATTTACATTTCAGAACATTTCATGCAATAGAACAGAGCAAATTTAGTGGCAACCTTTAAGCATCTCAGTTGAGAATTCCAGGCAGGTTACATGGTCATTTAAAATTATTAACGTAAAGTCAGAGAACATTTTGCTAATCAAGTGAACTTTCAGTTAAGGTACTAAGCCTATACTCCACCCCAAGTATAGACTTTTCCCTTACACAAGCTCATGCATTACCTTCTGTGGGCTATTAACACAACAGCAGCTATAATGCAATGGTCATATGTAATATGTATTTAGTGATCAATCTTAATTACAAGTATGACAATAAAAATTAAATTAACACAGAAAAATAGATTTAAAAAAAATAAAAACGCATGTACAGTTTTTCATGTGATATCACAGCTCTCCTGCCCTCGATCAATTGAGGTTTTGAATTAGCCTTGTTTGAAGTCTAATTTGTTTCACATAAGGTATATTAAAATAAATAAGTGGAATGCCATTTTCCAAGGATAGAAAGTTACTACTGCAACTTCTCGAGGAGATGTAAATGAGATGGTTTCCTGTTGCCTCTACCAGTATGAAAGTTTGGTATGCATCAATGTATTTGTGAAATACTGTTACAGTGAATGCATTCAGAGTTGTTTGTTGTTAATGTTGTGAATGAGAGATAAAAGAAAGGAAATAGCGCAGCCCAGAGCCAGCCTAATCAGCCCTGCTGTAAAATACCTAGAGCAACATCCTTTTAATGTCCTCATGAATCAGCATTATTGTCTCCCCTCACTCCATACACACTGCAGAGAAGTTTACAGTTTAACCCAGACCACAACCTGGAATTAGCAATCATACAAAACCACCTTACATACCCTGTTAGCAAATATATGAATGCTGAAAATTCCTTCCACCATTGAAGTTTGAAGCAACTAACAATGTGACAAGTGCCAGCCAATGAAGTGAATACATGTTTAAGTACTACAGTGTTAATTATCAGCAGAAACAAAAACTGTTGTTACTTTATTATCTCAACCATGCGACACTACAAACCACTGTAATTTTATTTGATTAATCTCCTTCTTCTCCTCATGTCGATGACAGCATCAAAGCTGAGGTAGATTTTACCCTAATTCGATTTAAAATCTTTCATAACATGGAATACTCAAATTTAATTTTAATGGAGCTGTGTAAAGCAAATGACTAATGTTCTGATACTATTTAAACGAATATCAAAGATGAGTTTACATATAATGAAAGTTTATTTTTAAGAGTTATATAAAAAGTATTACACTTACAGTTAATGGCTGGACTTGGTTCAGCTTGTTTATTTCCTCCCTAGACAGGCACAAAGATTTCCTGTAGAAAAGAATGTGAATCTTCATTTAGTTGTTGACACCTTTAAAAGGAAAATTTACAAGCAACAAGTTTCACTATACAACCAGACACAATATCCACCAGAAATCCTTAAAAACAAATTACACTAACTGTTCAACCAGTATTTTCCTTTTGGTATTATTCTTTCATTTTTTTCCTTAGGCATTACAGTGCACCAACACTGAAGTCTTCTGAGCTGGAAGAGGTTTGGGGGCAAGGACTAGGAAGGAATTTGGTCATGATCTTTTAGAAGGAACCATCCTGGATTTCACCTGCAGTAACTTCAGGAAACCATGGAAAATGTAAATTAGGATGGCTGGGTAAAGATTTGAATCCATATCCTCCTTAATGCCGGGCCAAAGCGTTAATGCTCAGCTTTCAGGCTTCGTTTATATTACTCTCTATCAATTAGAAGTTATTTAGTTTCTTGATGCATAAATCTAGATCAGGCAAGGATTCAGGATTCAATTATTAAATGGGTATTCCTTCCAACAAGATGTTATTAGTATGCCTTGAAGCATAAAAGTGATTCTTCCAGATTTTTTTTGCTGCCATTAGTCTCCCAACTGGTTTCATGCAATCCTCCAAACCTTTCTATCTTGCATCAGCCTCTTCATCTCAACATACCCTTTACAACCCACGTACTTCCAGATATATAAAGTTTAAAAACAAAACATGTTTTTCGGTTAAGTATATACATTATCAAAACAAGCTCATTTTGAAGTACAGAATTTTATTAATTTTCAAGATTACATTTGACACAACAGGATAAAGTACTTTTTCAAACTTTAAACTGATTGTAAAGTTTCTTTTTTTTTTCAAAAAATTAGTCAACTATATACAGTAGAATGTAGATAAACTGAACGTCAATGATTTTAACACTTTTTTAAAATTATTTTTACAAATTTGTTACTGTTTTACAACTTTAAGGTGAGGTGACAAAAGTCAAGGGATAACAATATGCAAATATATAGATGGCAGTAGTGTCGCTTACAAATTGTATAAATGGTCAGTGCCTGGGCAGGACTTTAATTTGTGGTAAAATGCTTCCTGTGAGAAGGTTGATCATGTGATTATGGCCACACGACGAGAATTAACGGACTTCGAATGTGGTATGCTAGTTGGAGCTAGATGCATGGGACATTCCATTTTGGAAATCATTAACGGAATTCAACATTTCGAGATCCACAGTGTCAAGAGTGTGCCCAGAATACCTAAATTCAGGCACAACTTCCCTGTATGGACAACCGCCGGCACTTAACAAGCGCAACCAGTGATGTCTGCGTAGACTTGTCAGTGTGAACAGACAAGCAACACTGCGTGATCTAACAGCAGGAATGAATGTGGGATGTCTGACGGGCATGTCCGTTAGGACAGTCTGGCAAAATCTGGCTTTAATGGGCCATGGCAGCAGAAGACCGACTTGGGTGCCATTACTAACAGCACGATTTCGCGAACAGCAGCGCTCCTGTGCTCGTGACATTATCAGTTGGACCATAGATGACTGGAAAAAAGTGGCTTGGTCAGATGAGTCACGATTTCAACTAGTAAGAGCTGATGGAAGGGTACTAGTGTGGCGCACACTCCATGAAGGCACGGGGTCAACAAGGAACTGTGCAAGCTGGTGGTGGCTCCATAAAAGTGTGGGCTGTGTTTACATGGCATTCAGCTACTGGGAGATCACTTGCAACCATTCATCGACTTCATGTACCCAAACAACGATGGAATTTTCCAGGATGACAATGTGCCCTTTCTCCGGGCCATAACTGTTCGCGATTGGTTTGAAGAACATTCGGGACAATTCCAGCATATGATTTGGCCACCATGATAACCCGACATGAATTCCATCGAACATTTATGGGACATAATCGAGAGATCAGTGCGTGCACAAAATCCTCCATCGGCAACACTTATGGACATCTATAGAGGCTGCTTGGCTCAATATTTCTCTAGAGGACTTCCAATGACTTGTGGAGTCAATGCCACGTCGTGTTGCCACACTTCGCTGGGCAAACAGAGGACCAACACGTTATTAGCAGGGTATCCCATAACTTTTGTCATTTCAGTGTATTTCTACATACAGTACACACTTGCAATTTTTATGTACAGGAATTTCACTGCCAAAGAACTAGGTGAAATGACTTTATTCTTAAAACTGGCTATTGTTATTGTATTATTACCGCATTATCCTTGTGACCAACAGGACATCAGCTTTGATGTTCAATGTCTGTTTGTAACTGTGATGCAACAATAACTACAATATGTAATCGTAGGTTTTCCGGGCAAATCTGATTCTTGAAGATCTCTCGGCCGTGCGGCCAGATCAATTGATTGTGGATGAATGAATTTACTATGGCGTAACGTGCCACAATCTTCAGGTTGTGTCTGCTGGCCGGCGTGAGGAGCGCAGTCCAGGACGTGACTGCTGGGCCAGACAAGCATAATCAGTATTTATACCATTCGACCCATCCCCTCAACTCCTGCCTCGGCACTCCGATAGCAGTGGTGAGGATGGTATGCTCTAACACGTCGAGCAGTGACCATCAGTCTGTAAGCCACCTCCATCGCAAACTTAGCCTTGGCTCTGGTGTTTGCGGAGCTGCTTCAGTGCTGGGTTCCAAGCTTGGCTTAGTTGGAACCTGTTATCTTTGTTTACGAGGTTACTCCATAGCTGGATCTCAAAGGTTTCCTTGTATACATAGTCTCAAAATTGAAATGTGTTCCTCAGAACTTCGGTGTACTCATATTTAATAGTATGCTGTGTCTCAAGACAATGTTCAGCAACTGCTGATTTTGATGGCTGCTGTGGCTCGGTGTGACTTTTATGTTCTCTGCACAGTTCTTCGATCGTGAGAAAGTTTTCTTCTTTTATTTTTTTTTTATTTTTAATTGCTTTACGTCTCTTAACAGCGAGGTCTTTAGAGACGGGAAAGGATGGGGGGGGGGGCAAGGAATGGGAAGGAATTCGGCCATGGCCTTTTGAAGGAAGCATCCCGGCATTTGCCTGGAGTGATTTGGGAAACCATGGAAAACCCAAATCTGGATGCCCGGACGGGAATTCAAACCGCCGTCCTCCCGAATGCGAGGCGAGAACGCTAACCGTTACACCGCCACGCTCGGTTCGTGAGAAAGGTCTGCTCGATGTATGCTTTTCCACACTCGCACAACATGTGATATACACCAGGTTTCCTAAGTCCCAGATCGTCTTTAACCGAACCAAGTAGTGCTTTAATCTTGACAGTTGGGCGGTAAACACACTTGAAGTTTTGTCGGCATAGAATTCTACCAATCTTGCTTGATACATTGCCAGCATACGGGATGAAGGCTATGGCTCTTGGTTTGTCCCCCTCATCAGTTGGTTCTTGAATGGTCTTCCACCTGAAGATGCACCGAATTGAGCGGTTGTTGTAACCATTTCTCTGGAACACATTCTTGAGGTGTGTTAGTTCAGCAGACAGACTGTATTTGTCAGAAATCACACATCCTCTGTGGACCAGTGTATTTAGCATTCCTTGCCTCGGTGACATGTGGTGGCAGCTGGTGGCATGTAAATATTCGTCCGCCTGTGTAGCCTTATGGTGAACACTGTGCCCTAATGTTCCAGCCGGTCTTCTCTTTACCAGTACATCCAAAAAGGATAGTTGGCGTTCTGTTCCACCACCAGGTGAATTGTATCTGGTTGTGGATGGAGTTCAGTTGTGGCAAAAAGACTGAAGTTCTTCATTTTTGTGTGGCCAAACGACAAATGTGTTATCCATGTATCTATAGAAAACCGTTGGTTTTAACTGTGCCGATTCCAGTTCTTCATCCTCGAAGTGCTCCATGTAAATGTTGGCAATCACAGGTGACAGTGGGCTCACCATAGCTATTCCATTTGTCTGTTCATAATACTGTTCATCAAAGAGAAATTATATTGATGTTAGAACAAAGCTGGACATTTTTGTGAGATCGGGCCCAAATTTCTCGCCAATCAGTTCAAGCGATTCCTTGAGAAGAATCCTAGTGAAAAGTGACACTACGTCGAAAATGGCCATGAGATCTGAGTTGGACAGTCTCAGTTGTTCTAGATGTTTGACGAATTGACCAGAGTTGTTGATGTGGTGTTCACATTTGCCAACTGACGGATTCAAGACAGACGGCAGGTATTGGACAAGACCGTACGTGGGCACACCTATTGTGCTTACTATGGGTCCCATGGTCAAGCTAGGCTTGTTTACTTTTGGTAGTCCGTAGAGCATGGGTGTTGGTGCAAGGTTTATTCCTTTTTGAAGGACTGACACGGCCGCATCTTCAATGATTTTCCCCGTAAAATTCAAGACAGTTCATTTATACTCTGCTTTGTCCTCTTTAGGCTGTCTTGATTCCAGTTGATTGAATTTGACAACTGTTTTAATGTTGCTTTACGCTGCGTTCGTTCTGCTTGTACCCAAGAAGAACATTCAACACACTCCCAGGTGTGAGGGGTGAGTGAGTGCACCAACTCTAGGTGAAGGTCAAGTAGTTAATGTCCAATAGTATGAAGCTGGCGGCGCATGTCACTGATCCATTCTCGTACCTATGCAAGGCTGGGTCTTCTGGTAATCTGGTTTGCAGCAGGTGTCTGGATGTGATGAACAACCTTGGTAAAAGTTGGAAAAATGCAGCTGTCACGGAATTTCTTCAGAAAGGCAACTGCGCTCAGAAGGCGTTGTTTTCTGCTCAGTGCTTATCAAGCTTCTTGACTTGCTTTAGTATTCCCTCCCCGTAGAAGTAACTGATATGTAATTGTAGGTTTTCCGAGCAAATCTGATGCTTGAAGATGTCTAGGACATGCGGCCGGATCAACTGATTGTGGATGAACGAATTTCTGACGGCATAACGTGCCATCATCCTCAGGTTGGGTCGGTTGGTCGGCGCGAGGAGTGCAGTCCAAGATGTGACTGCTGGACCAGACTGGCCTACTTGGTATTTATACCCTGCGACCCATCGCCTCCTCTCCCGCCTTGGCACTCCGATGGCGGTGGTGAGGGTGGTATGCTCCAACACATCGAGTAATGACCATCACTCTATATGCCACCTACATCACGCACCGTGCTTTAGTTCTGGTGTTTGTGGAGCCACTTCAGTGCTGGGTTTCAAGCTTGGCTTAGTTGGAATCTGTTATCTTTGTTTATGAGGTTACTCTGTAGCCTGATCTCAATGGCTTCATTGTATACACAGGCCTAAAAGTGAGATGTGTTTCTCAGAACTTCGGTGTCCTCATATTTAATAGTATATCAGGTCTCTAGACACTGTTCAGCATTGATGGCTGCTGTAGCTCGGTGTGACGTTTACGTTTCACCATTTTTCGATCATTCGAATGGTCTGCCCGACGTTTGCTTTTCCGCACAAGCCGGGCTTGTTCGTGGGGCAAATAGTAAGCTCAATAGGTGCACCCACATACGGTCTTGCCAAATACCTTACGTCTGTCTTGAGTCCGTCAGTTGGTAAATGTGAGCACCACATCAACAACGCGACTCAAATTGTCGAACATCAACAACAACTGAGACTGTCTAACTCTGGTCTCATGATCAGTTTCAACGTAGTATCACTTTTCACTAGGGTTCCTCTCAAGGAATCACTGGAACTGATTGGCGAGAAATTTGGGCCTGAGCTCACAAAACTGTTCAGCTTTGTTATAATATCAACATATTTTTTCTTCGATCGACAGTATTATGAACAGACGGAAGGAGTAGCTATGGGTAACCCACTGTCACCTGTGGTTGCCAATATATACATGGAGCACTTTGAGGATGAAGCACTGGAATTGACACAGTTAAAACTAACGGTTTTCTACAGATGCATGGATGAGTTTTAATTGTTTAAAGAGTTCTTTTTATATCATTTGTTTGTTTTGGTTGTAAGTCTTGTAGTTGACAAGTATTTTTAATTCACTTTTCGAAAAGTTTCGAGTGATTTACATAGTATTTTGTTTAGCATTTTTCTTAGAATCCTACTTTTACTTTTCTTTGCCAACTGAAACACAAGTAGTTAATTAAGAGAATCAGATAACTATACACTTAAAGCTCATTATAAACTTTATTCTAAAATACTAAGAAATGTAATAAGAAAGCCAAGAACAGGTATATATCAAAGAAAATAGAGAATTCAGGCAATAAGACGAAAACTATATGGAATATAATAAAAACTGTAACAGGAAAATCTGTAAATCACTCTAAAGACACAAAAATAGAACAAAATGGATCTGTCCATAGTGAAGTAGGGGAAGTTTGTGAAATATTTAACAAACATTTTACTACGGTTGTAGAGAAATTAGGCATAGAAAAGCAGTCCCCAAATAGTGCCCTTAGGCTTCTTCAGACTGATTACCCAAATAGATTTGTGGAAATGCAATTGCCACCAGTAACAGTCTCAGAAATAAATAAACTCATTAAACAATTAAAACCTAAAAATTCTTCCAGCTATGACAATATTTCAAGTAAATTACTAAAAAGATGTTCAGATTGTATCGATCGTGTACTTGCCCACATTTGTAATGAATCGTTAATTCAAGGTGTGTTTCCAAATAGACTAAAATATGCAGTTGTAAAACCGTTGTTTAAAAAAGGAGAATCAACATGTGTAGATAACTATCGTCCCATTTCATTACTTTCAGGATTCTCAAAGATTTTTGAAAAAGTCATGTATTGTAGAGTAATAAAACATGTTATGCAAAATAATATCCTCACTAAATCCCAATTTGGGTTCCAAAAAGGATTATCTAAAGAAATGGCTATATATTCATTTTTAAATAACACATTTGAGGAACTTAATAATAAAATGAGCCCTGTAGGAATATTTTGTGATCTTGCAAAAGCATTTGACTGTGTAAATCATGAACTACTTTTGAAAAAAATGGAATACTATGGTATTTATGGAATCACAGGTAAATGGTTTAGATCATACATGGAAAGTCAAATGCAAAAAGTGTCCATTTTTGATACTAAAATAAACAAAGATGCTATATCAGACTGGGGAAAATTAAAACATGGAATTTCACAAGGTTCTGTCCTAGGACCCCTCCTCTTTTTGTTGTATATCAATGACCTTCCTGGAAACTTATCTGACAAAGTTAACAGTGTTTTATTTGCAGATGACACTAACCTGACTGTGAGAAAAACACCAAACAGCAATCCAGAATTTAATGTAAATGAAGTACTTAGTGAAGTAGCAAATTGGTTTAAGGCAAATTCATTAAAACTAAATTTTGAAAAAACACTTTATATTAGGTTTAAAACAAAAAAATTATGCACAGCCAGATTTACAAGTAAGCTATAAAAATAACACAATATTATAAACAAAGAGTACAAAATTCCTTGGTATTAAAATAGATGAGAAACTATGTTGGCATGAACATATCACTTCACTACTGAAGAAGTTAAGTAGTGCCACCTTTGCAATATGAACACTTTCTCTAACAGCAGATCTAGAATTAAAGAAACAGGTTTACTCCTCATATTTTCATTCAGTAATGTCATATGGCATAATTTTTTGGGGAAACTCTTCACAAAGTAAAAAAAGTTTTCATAGCACAGAAAAGAGCTATTAGGATGTTGTTTGTGTAGGGTAAAACCAAGAACTTCTTGCAGACAACTTTTTAAAAAACTCAGTGTTCTTACAATGAGTTCTCAGTATATATATTCTCTCATGTGCTTTGTCATAGATCATTGAAACCTGTTTACTTCTAATTCACAGGTACACAATCTCAATACAAGAAGCAGAAATAACTTGCACAAACCACAAACATCTCTGTCATCAGTACAAAGAGGAGTTAATTATTCTGGTATACATCCGTTTAATAAACTTCCCAAGGGTATAAAACAATTTGCAGAAAATAAAGATATATTTAAAGAAAAACTGAGAGATTATCTTATTGGCAACTCCTTCTACTCCATTCAAGAATTTGAACAAAACAATTAATTGTATTCAATATGACTTTTGCAAATCACAGTTGTAAAAATTTATGTTTATTTTATTGTCTTTATTTTTCTTTGTAACGTATAATTGTTTTTTACTATGATTATGACTCATATTGTATGTGTGTATATTAACCATGACATGTTTCACATCCCAGAAGTGCTTCCTCAGCAGGGATCCATGAAACAAGATTGATAAATAAAATAGCCTCACGTACCCCTTATAGCTGAAATGATAAATAAAAAATAAAATCAGTTTCTCATCATTTATTACAGTAATATAATTCACACACAGACACAATTTGAATGTCTGGAAATATATTTTGGTAATAGTAATGTTTTTTTCAATTGCTGTAGTGATTACCTTAGCCAAAACATTACCATGTGTACCCCTTGAAGCAACCACACGTACACTAATTGGGAACCACTGCTTCAGGATTTCCAATCTGGAAGACAGTGGATGGTGTTTAGAGCTATTTGTGCTCCTCAAAATGACAACGATGAAGATTATGTCAAGGAAGAAGCACTGAACCAAACGAAGCTGTAGCATTTACCACACTAGGAACTATCATGGCATTGTACGTGCAGCAACCCAAGTGTAGCTCAATTCTGCTTCTTTTGTTGAAGAGAATGAGGGACTTAGCAGAAAAGAAAGAAGATTACAGGCCATGCCATGTCAACAAATCTCTTACCAGGATCTCATGTGGTCCGTACCAAACTCGAGCCCTAACATCAACTCTTATCAATTGGAATCACGACCATGCAAACTTTCATCTAGGGTAGCTGATATGTTCAAAATTTCTGGGGAGGCATTGAAGTCAACAGCATTTTGTTAGCAGACACACTTACATCAGCTTTTTGTTACCATATCCCATTAATACCAAATTTTGCTGGACATGTCTGTTATACAATGCACATTGAATGTTGCTGTTGTTTAACACCGTGTTGCCGGTCTGTCAATACTGACACTTCGACACAAACATCGCCAGTCTCGGTCATTAAGTAGACATGGTTGGCCACTATGTTGCCAGAAGGTAACATCAGAAATTACATATTCATAGAACACTCTTGACACTGTGGTTTAAGGACTGTTGAATTCACAATTTCCAAAATGGAATGCCCCTAGTAATAACTACCATCCTGCATTAAATCTGTTAATTCATTATGTGTGACCATAATCACATAAGAAAATCTTTCATATGACTCACGAGATAATAAATGAAGCCCAAACACTGTATGGCCGGCAAATTTATACATTTCTTCATATACTATGACTTTTGGCACTAAATCGTATATATATATATACTGGCTGCACTGCCAACAATTTTCAATCAGAATAACTGGCCATGGTAAACAATTTACGCCAGCTCATGAAGCTTGACACCAATTGAACAACCTCAACATTTGTTTTGCTGCGAGTATGATCATAGTCTTTCCTGAAACTTTAAAAGTTATTCTTAATAACGTAAGTAGGAAATTATGGGTGAGGATACAAGTATGTGGAAGAGTCTCACAGAAAGAAGAGACAGGATGATAAGTCATATTTTGAGACATGCTGGATTGGTTAATTTGTTAGTGGAGGGAACATTTGAAGGTAAGAACTGCAGAGAAAGACAGAGATTAGAATATATGAAGCATATAATGGAGGATGTGGGTTGTAAGGAGTATGCTGAGATGATAAGGTTAGCGCAAGATAGGAAGGGATGGAGGATTACATCAAACCAGTCGAGATACTGATGACTGCAAAAAAAGAACAAGCTTACCAACAAATCATTGTCATCAAGCATCCCCAGGCTTCAATCTCCAGTACCACTCTAATGGAAAACCACCAATTTTTTATTCATGTTTATTGTTCATTAATATTTATGGTTCATTCTTGGTACGAGTTACTTCTTTCTACATACTCCTATTTATTTTATTTTATAGGTATTTGCTATCATTAGTTTGTTCTACCACTTCCAATGATAATACTTTCTCTTAAAAATTAGCAATTATCTCCTCCTCTCACACACAGTGATAAGATCAGGTTTAAAAAACCTCATTGAACATATGAATATATCTTGCCATAAACAATTCTAAGTTATACTAAGATTATCTGCCTTGATTTAATATAATTGTCCAACAGTTTTGTTTCTAAGTAACAATGAAAGGAAAGAAATGCCGCGAGGCAATATTTACATGGAAAAGAAAGGGAAAATACACCCAACACTCACCAAAGTTGAAGGGAGGAGGGCGGCAGCAACACAGAACAACACACAAGTGGCTGCGTCCAACGCAAGTCTTGCGCAAGACCAGCCACCTCTCTGTTAACTTGAAAAAGGGGATTTTCACCCGAAATATTGTTTTTTCTTTGTTTGTGTGTTGTTCTGTGTTGCTGCCGCCCTCCTCCCTTCAACTTTGGTGAGTGTTGGGTGTATTTTCCCTTTCTTTTCCATGTAAGTTTTGTTTCTAAAGTACTCTGAATTATGTCCATTACGCATTACAGCATTTTGCTGTTATAGTCTATAAAGCTGAAAACTCCATTGTTCTATTTGAAGCAGTATACTGCCATTATCATTTTAAGGCAACAGACCCTTTCTCTTTCTTTTTAAATATAAGGTAACTAGAGTAGATGAATAGGTGATGATCAACAAAGACACAGCAATAAGATTGAATGATGGGAAAATTATTCAAGTTTACAAGATCAAACAATATACGCAACATGCGTATAAATAATGAAGAGTATAACTTACGCAGCATAGTCAATGTAAGCTGGTATAATAAGTCCTTCATCTCGCCGAATTTCTTCAATTTCTTCAATTTGTTCTGAAATAGCCATCTCATATAGCGATTCAATTGCAAGACGGTGCAAGAGACTTTTGTCTCCCACGAAGTTTCCAAGTACTAGAGGCACTGAATTGCATACTGCTTCCACACTTTGTGTAGCATTATACATGCCAATAATTTCAAATGCACTGAGAACAGGGAACACACAACTGAACATAATATGAACAATGTCTTAATATTAGATAACAAAAGTTTACAAAATATTTACTTAGTAATAATATATTTAATACCAAATACCAGGTAAACTATTAAGTTTTGCAAACAACCTTATAAAATGGATAGCAAATTTCACTGTACAGTATCAACATTTACCTCTTATTTTAGTAAAACATTCTTTGAGCAACATTGCCTCCAAACATATTTAGTTTTGCCTTATTATTTCACAACAAGGTTGGTGGGAAAATTCTCAGCCTTGACCATAAAATTAGTCTACACATTATCTTATGTTATAACGACAAACTTCCAGTATGTCATAAGACTTTTACTATTGCCTATTCACAGTTAGCTCATTAAATTTTTGTGAAATTTCTTAATTAGCAGCCTGCTGATAACATGACTGTGATGTGATGATGCATTTTTTCAGGCCATCCACAAAAACCAAACAGCATAGAAAATGGAAGATATGATAAACTGGATGTTACAGTTTCATCCTCCAGCAAAATCTTACACAATACTTCCCTACTAGTTTAGGCTTACCACTGTACTGACATGAAAAGATTCATCTTTGATGTTTTGTTAAATCATCTTGATTTTTATATTTTTTATTATTAATTTTAATTGTAATGGAGTTAATACTCTGGCGACAATGCCCCTAGTAATTTAATTTACCTGTTTTAGCTTTTTATCTTGTTAAATTATTTTTTATAATTGAAGTGTTAAATTCCTCCCCCCTCTACTTTTCTGATTTAGAAATTTTAATTTTAAATTCTTTAAGCACTTTTGGTAAATTATTCATTTGTTCCAATCCTTTACCAAAAAAAGAAATTTTTTACCACTCCCCTATGCATGAAATCAATAGCCACCATGTGGTCATGATCATCTTTTCCCTTCCATCGACTATTCCTAATTCTTTGACCAATATTCCTCCAAGACCCATCGCCAACATATGCCCTGTACATTCCCAGCACTCTCTTCACCCTCTGTCTTTCCTCTGATGACTCCCAATACAGCTCCTTTATTAAATCAGTTACTGACTGGGTCCTGTGATAATTTTCATGAACAAATCTAGCTGCTCTTCTTTGCTGTATTACAAAAAAATGTGCATCCAAAACTACAACAGCATATTCAATCAATGGTCTGACCAAAGTTTTGTAACTCAATTCCCTAACTTATCTGATATATCCTCCCATCACCATTGCCCGTAAATGAAGGATTCTGTAACCTTTTCCTACAACCTGCCCAATGTGCTCTACCCAGTTGAGTTTGCTATCAAACATTATGCCAAGATATATATACTTCAAGTCTTCAACAAGTAATTCTGACCCAACCCTATAATCATAATTAACCTTTAGTTTTTTATCTGTGTACCTAATAAGCTAACTCTTCTTGGTATTTATCTTCATTCCATTCTGATCTAGCCATTTAGTTATGCTATCCAGGTCACCCTGCAGCTGTTAACAATCTTCACCTGTTCTGATCCTATTTTAGTATTATATCATGTGAAAAAAAACCTGAATTCTGACCATAACCCATCAACACATTCATTCATTAGTATAATGAACAGCAATGGCGCCAATGCTGTGTCACTCCCATATTTACTTCCACCTCTTTTGATAATGTATTTCCTACTCTAACACTTTGCTATCTGGTTTTTAAGAATTCATCCACCCGGCAAGTAACTTTTCCATCCAATCCAATAGATCTGAGTTTATTTAAAACGATTTTATGGCTCACTCTGTCAAATGCCTTAGAAAGATCTAGTGCCACACTATCAACTTAGCCTTCCTTTTCCAATTCATATGAAATATCTTGTATATACCCCATCATGTGAGGTGCACATGGATATCCTTGTCTAAAGCCATGTTGCCGATCAGCAAACCCGTTTCTTTCCTCACAAACATTTCTGACATAGTTGCATTTCAATCTCTCCATCATTTTGCTTATCACTGATGTTAAACTTACTGGCCTGTAATTTTCAACCCTATTTGTAACCACTCCTTTATGAACCGGTACTACTATCGCTCTTTTCCAATCCTCTAGCAAGCAACAAGCCTCCAGACACATTTTACATAAAATTTCAAGGTACAATATCGTATCCCACGATCTTTAATACATCTATAGTAATATTATTTAAACCATCCCCTTTTTTAGCTTTTTGAGTTAATTCATAATTTCCTGAGAAGCCAATTCAAATTTTGTAGTTTCCTCATTTATACTTTTAGGGAGACTCTTCTCTGATTTATTCCCTCTCATCACAGGATGATAGTCCCTAGTGGTCTCATTAAACCACTCACTCAATATCTCTGACATTTTCAACTCTATTCTTATCTATGATAGTCTGAATACCTTCTATCCTCTGTTTTCTAATATAGCCACAGAAACTTCTAGACACATCGTTCAGTCGCCCTCACGCACCAATAATATTTGTCATAAACCCATCCTTTGCTTCTATCTTTGCTCTTATTAATTGCTTGTTTAGTTGTTTTAAGTATTCTCTACCTCATTCCTGTTTCTTAACTCTGTTGTCTTCCTGTCTCACTAGCCTCTTTAACCTTCTCACCTCCCTATTGTAGTATACAGATTCTGTACTTCTCTTTATTTTCTACCTTGGAATAAACATTTCCTTGTCATTTTTTATTATCTTCTTAAACTCTTCCCATTTCACTTCCACTGTACTTGTGCCATCCTTCATTTGCTGAACCTTTACTTGAAATCTCTCTTCAATTCTAAAGTCTGTGCCTTTTTATATGTATACCTACTTCCCCCTTCTATTTTGGCCACTAGTTTATTGAGTCCCTTAATATCCATCAGTAATGGGTTGTGATCACTTGCTCCTGTAGTTATCTGACACCCCACAAGAGTTTCATTGGGCTTTATTACAAAGATATCAAACATTTTTGGTTCCCTCGCATTTTATTATACCACTTGTGTAAAACCTCCTTCCCTTACTAAGGTATTTGCAAATCTCTGTTCCCTTGTGTTATTAATCTTATTTCCTACCCAGTAAACCACTGGTAAATTTAAATTGCCTCCAATAATGACCATTCCGCCTCTGAACTGTGACTGTGAATTTAGTTTCTCTCCAAGAATCTCATCTCTATCATTTATTCTTCGAATACAGTAAGCCGCCAATAACCTGATTTTTTTCTTTTTTATCACCCCAAAAATCTACTCCTAGTAACTCACAGTCATGATCTATGAACACTAGAGAATTATCTTTGCTAACCAGTATGATGAATACCCCTCCATCAATTGCTCCTCTGTCTCATGTGGTACACTCTGTAACCTTCAGGGAACACCTCATTGTCTAGTACTCCTTCTTTTAACCAAGAGTCTACCCCTATAATCACTTGTGATTAAGTTTGCATATTCTATTACTTTTTTCATTATATTTCTACAGTCCACCAACAACACCCTTATTTTTGGCATCATGGTATTTCCAGTATTAACCTTTGTCTTTCCAGTTGTACCCAATTCCGTTATTATTTCAACAGCTTCATCTGTTTCTTTAGCATTTGTTTTTTTCCTATAATACATCTACAATCAGTATCCCTTTGATCACTTATTTTTACCCAGTCACCAGCAGCCCCTAACCTAAAAAAGGCAGCCCTGACCTAGTGTTGTAAAAAAACGGTTTTTTTCTGGCTTGAAAAAAAACATGAAAAAAACTTCGAAAAAAAAAACATGTTTTTTTTCTGGAACACGTTTTTTTTCACAACTACTAAATCTCAAATTTGTAAGGCAGTTATCGTTTAAAATGACTGTTTTAGAGTTTATTCTAAGTACTTATCTTAGTTTAAAATCTACTATATTTTTCTGGTTCAGTAGGAAAAAAAATTACGAAAATATTGGCAAAATTTACTGAACGGGGATTTCCCGAAGAGATTAGGTTGCGCGAGAAGGAATCCCCATTCCCCATTGTTTGGATTGATACTTGCTATTTGAAATAGTGCTGCCAGCCCTACAAAATTACCTACAGATCTTTAAAAAAATTAGGAATTTAAAATTTAACCACGGTTTTTTGCCTCTTTTTATTACTTATTGGGCTTTCTTTATACCGTATTCGTATACTTGTTAACTCTCAGAGTATAGTGTATAGTGGTACTGACTCATTAAACGATTTAAAAGACCATAATACAGAACTATCGGCGCAGTCTTTATGCACAGTGTGTACTTTGCTCACAATTTAAAATTGCAATCTCAAAATCTTTTGCGTACAATACAAGAACAACCAGTAAAAGAAAATTTAACTATTTCTGAAGTTATGGATCTAGAGGAGACAGAAAATTCCGACACCGATCGAACTAGTGTTGGTAGTGCTGATACTAGTGAATGTGGTACTGACATAGAGGATGAATGAAATTATGTTACCTATATAGATACACTTATGAATCATTATGTGAGACATTATATGATTCAGTAAAACTTAAAACACACTTGTAAAATGGAAGTTCCTTAAATAAAACTATAATTTATCAAATATATTGTTTCCTGAAAGAAAAAAAAATTAGAAAAAAAAAAACAAAATTTAGAAAAAAAAACAGGGGTGCTAAGTTTTTTTTTCATGTTTTTTTTTTCACAAAGCTGAAAAAAAAACATTTTTTTTTTTTCAGTTTGCAACACTACCCTGACCTCATCATAACTGGAAGTGGGCTATCTTACAACTTTAGATAACAACTCACAAAATGCTCCCTTACTCATTCTATCTAGGTGAAGGCCATGCCTAGTAAAACCCCACCTACCAATGGTGTTTACAGGCACAACCCCCAAAACAGAACTAATGCCTCTTCCTAGTAGCATCGCTGTTTCCATGTTTACCACCTCACAACGTGGTTCAACTGTGGCCAATCACGGCATTATATTGTGTTCAGCTATTAATTTATGAAATGAAACAATATTAATTGTGAAAATATTATGTTTTATTCTTATCTGAAAGTCAGAATTCTATGTAATGTTATGAAATAACAGTATAATCATTAACCCAAAAATCAGGCTTTATAAAGATAAAATAAAATCACAAATTCTGTGGGTTAACATAAGAAGAAAATTAAACCAAATCATTTCTTAGTAGTTCATAATAATTGCTACAAAAAAAATGGAAAATAAAATTATTTTTTCACTGGTAGTTTTTATAATAAAAATCAAACTTTTAAAGAATAAATTTTTAAATAATTATTCGTTATCCAAGAACCTACCAACTTAACAATCAGTTTCTTATAACTATACAAACTTGATTACTTAAAATAGAGAGCAAGAAATATTATTTTGGATAATGTCTACAGTCTGCTCCATGTGCCATTAATTATTTGGCCCATTTGGAAGAAATTCTCACATCACACAGAGGGGGCAGTTTCAGATTGTAATGTAACGTAAAAATTTTGTAACTTCATATCAAAATTTATTCAGAGAGCTGCGAGTTCACTTGAATAGCACTGCACATCAGTTTTAAGTCAGTTACTTAGATAATTCAAGCCATAAA